>OX638134.1:9033016-9633016 GCA_951804985.1 Dryomyza anilis
TGTCATATGTCATGGTATGTCATATGTCATGATATGTCATATGTCATGATATGTCATGGTATGTCATATGTTATGATATGTCATATGTCATGATATGTCATGATATGTCATGTGTCATGATATGTCATGATATGTCATATGTCATGGTATATGTCATATGTCATGAGATGTCATATGTCATGATATGTCATGTGTCATGATATGTCATATGTCATGATATGTCATGTGTCATGATATGTCATATGTCATGATATGTCATATGTCATGGTATATGTCATATGTCATGAGATGTCATATGTCATGATATGTCATATGTCATGATATGTCATGTGTCATGATATGTCATATGTCATGATATGTCATATGTCATGGTATGTCATATGTCATGATATGTCATATGTCCTGATATGTCATGTGTCATGATATGTCATATGTCATGATATGTCATATGTCATGGTATGTCAGATGCCTTGATATGTCATATGTCATGATATGTCATATGTCATGATATGTCATATATCATGATATGTCATATGTCATGATATGTCATATGTCAAGATATGTCGTATGTCTTGATATGTCATATGTCATGGTATGCCATATGTCATGACATGTCATATGTCATGATATATCATATGTCATGATATGTCATATGTCATGGTATATGTCATGAGATGTCATATGTCATGATATGTCATGTGTCATGATATGTCATATGTCATGATATGTCATATGTCATGATATGTCATGATATGTCATATGTCATGATATGTCATATGTCATGATATGTCATATGTCATGGTATGTCATATGTCATGATATGTCATATGTCATGGTATGTCATATGTCATGATATGTCATATGTCATGATATGTCATGTGTCATGATATGTCAGGTGTCATGATATGTCATATGTCATGATATGTCATATGTCATGGTATGTCATATGTCATGATATGTCATATGTCATGATATGTCATATGTCATGGTATGTCATATGTCATGATATGTCATGTGTCATGATATGTCATATGTCATGATATGTCATATGTCATGGTATATGTCATATGTCATGAGATGTCATATGTCATGATATGTCATGTGTCATGATATGTCATATGTCATGATATGTCATATGTCATGATATGTCATATGTCATGATATGTCATATGTCATGGTATGTCATATGTCATGATATGTCATATGTCATGGTATGTCATATGTCATGATATGTCATATGTCATATGTCATGATATGTCATGTGTCATGATATGTCAGGTGTCATGATATGTCATATGTCATGATATGTCATATGTCATATGTCATGATATGTCATATGTCATGGTATGTCATATGTCATGATATGTCATGTGTCATGATATGTCATATGTCATGATATGTCATATGTCATGGTATATGTCATGATATGTCATATGTCATGGTATATGTCATATGTCATGAGATGTCATATGTCATGATATGTCATGTGTCATGATATGTCATATGTCATGATATGTCATATGTCATGATATGTCATATGCCATGATATGTCATGATATGTCATATGTCATGATATGTCATATGTCATGATATGTCATATGTCATGGTATGTCATATGTCATGATATGTCATATTTCATGGTATGTCATATGTCATGATATGTCATATGTCATGATATGTCATGTGTCATGATATGTCAGGTGTCATGATATGTCATATGTCATGATATGTCATATGTCATGATATGTCATATGTCATGGTATGATATATGTCATGATATGTCACGTGTCATGATATGTCATATGTCATGATATGTCATATGTCATGATATGTCATATGTCATATGTCATGGTATGTCATATGTCATGATATGTCATATGTCATGATATGTCATATGTCATGATATGTCATATGTCATGGTATGTCATATGTCATGATATGTCACATGTCATGATATGTCACATGTCATGATATGTCATGTTATGTCATATGTCATGATATGTCATATGTCATGATATGTCAGATGTTATGATATGTCATGGTATGTCAGATGTCATGATATGTCATGATATGTCATATGTCATGATATGTCGTATGTCTTGATATGTCATATGTCATGGTATGCCATATGTCATGACATGTCATATGTCATGAGATGTCATATGTCATGAGATGTCATATGTCATGATATGTCATACGTCATTATAGTCATATGTCATGATATGTCACATGTCATGATATGTCATATGTCAGGATATGTCATATGTCATGATATGTCATATGTCATGATATGTCATATGTCATGATATGTCATATGGCATGATATGTCATATGTCATGATATGTCATATGTCATGATATGTCATATGTCATGATATGTCATATGTCATGGTATGTCATATGTCATGATATGTCATATGTCATGTGTCATGATATGTCATATGTCATGGTATGTCATATGTCATGATATGTCATATGTCCTGATATGTCATGTGTCATGATATGTCATATGTCATGATATGTCATATGGCATGGTATGTCAGATGCCTTGATATGTCATATGTCATGATATGTCATATGTCATGTTATGTCATATATCATGATATGTCATATGTCATGATATGTCATATGTCAAGATATGTCGTATGTCATGATATGTCATATGTCATGGTATGTCAGATGCCTTGATATGTCATATGTCATGATATGTCATATGTCATGTTATGTCATATATCATGATATGTCATATGTCATGATATTTCAGATGTTATGATATGTCATGGTATGTCAGATGTCATGATATGTCATATGTCATGATATGTCATATGTCATGATATGTCATATGTCATGATATGTCATATGTCATGGTATGATATATGTCATATGTCATGATATGTCACGTGTCATGTTATGTCATATGTCATGATATGTCATATGTCATGATATGTCATATGTCATGGTATGTCATATGTCATGATATGTCATATGTCATGGTTTGTCATATGTCATGATATGTCACATGTCATGATATGTCATTTGTCATGTTATGTCATATGTCAAGATATGTCGTATGTCTTGATATGTCATATGTCATGGTATGCCATATGTCATGACATGTCATATGTCATGAGATGTCATATGTCATGAGATGTCATATGTCATGATATGTCATACATCATGATAGTCATATGTCATGATATGTCACATGTCATGATATGTCATATGTCATGATATGTCATATGTCATGATATGTCATATGTCATGGTATGTCAGATGCCTTGAGATGTCATATGTCATGATATGTCATGAGATGTCATATGTCATGATATGTCATGAGATGTCATATGTCATGATATGTCATACGTCATGATAGTCATATGTCATGATATGTCACATGTCATGATATGTCATATGTCATGGTATGCCATATGTCATGGTATGATATATGTCATGATATGTCATGTGTCATGATATGTCATATGTCATGATATGTCATATGTCATGAGATGTCATATGTCATGATATGTCATGAGATGTCATATGTCATGATATGTCATACGTCATGATAGTCATATGTCATGATATGTCACATGTCATGATATGTCATATGTCATGGTATGCCATATGTCATGACATGTCATATGTCATGATATGTCATGAGATGTCATATGTCATGAGATGTCATATGTCATGATATGTCATGAGATGTCATATGGCATGATATGTCATGAGATGTCATATGTCATTATATATCATACGTCATGATAGTCATATGTCATGATATGTCACATGTCATGATATGTCATATGTCATGATATGTCATATGTCATGGTATGTCATATGTCATGATATGTCATATGTCATAAAATGTCATATGTCATGATATGTCATATGTCATGGTATGTCATATGTCATGATATGTCATATGTCATGATATGTCATATGTCATGGTATGTCAGATGCCTTGATATGTCATATGTCATGATATGTCATATGTCATGATATGTCATATGTCAAGATATGTCGTATGTCTTGATATGTCATATGTCATGATATGTCATGAGATGTCATATGTCATGATATGTCATACGTCATGATAGTCATATGTCATGATATGTCACATGTCATGATATGTCATATGTCATGATATGTCATATGTCATGATATGTCATATGTCATGATATGTCATATGTCATGATATGTCATATGGCATGATATGTCATATGGCATGATATGTCATATGGCATGATATGTCATATGTCATGATATGTCATATGTCATGATATGTCATCATATCATATCATGTCATATGTCATGATATGTCATATGTCATGGTATGTCAGATGCCTTGAGATGTCATGATATGTCATATGTCACGATATGTCATATGTCAAGATATGTCGTATGTCTTGATATGTCATATGTCATGGTATGATATATGTCATATGTCATGATATGTCACGTGTCATGATATGTCATATGTCATGAGATGTCATATGTCATGAGATGTCATATGTCATGATATGTCATACATCATGATAGTCATATGTCATGATATGTCACATGTCATGATATGTCATATGTCATGATATGTCATATGTCATGATATGTCATATGTCATGGTATGTCAGATGCCTTGAGATGTCATATGTCATGATATGTCATATGTCATGAGATGTCATATGTCATGATATGTCATGAGATGTCATATGTCATGATATGTCATACGTCATGATAGTCATATGTCATGATATGTCACATGTCATGATATGTCATATGTCATGGTATGCCATATGTCATGGTATGATATATGTCATGATATGTCATGTGTCATGATATGTCATATGTCATGATATGTCATATGTCATGAGATGTCATATGTCATGATATGTCATGAGATGTCATATGTCATGATATGTCATACGTCATGATAGTCATTTGTCATGTTATGTCATATGTCAAGATATGTCGTATGTCTTGATATGTCATATGTCATGGTATGCCATATGTCATGACATGTCATATG
Organism: Dryomyza anilis; assembly: GCA_951804985.1. Taxonomy (NCBI): domain Eukaryota; kingdom Metazoa; phylum Arthropoda; class Insecta; order Diptera; family Dryomyzidae; genus Dryomyza; species Dryomyza anilis. Next base: position 9,038,042 of record OX638134.1, read on the forward strand.
TCATGAGATGTCATATGTCATGAGATGTCATATGTCATGATATGTCATACATCATGATAGTCATATGTCATGATATGTCACATGTCATGATATGTCATATGTCATGATATGTCATATGTCATGATATGTCATATGTCATGGTATGTCAGATGCCTTGAGATGTCATATGTCATGATATGTCATATGTCATGATATGTCATGAGATGTCATATGTCATGATATGTCATGAGATGTCATATGTCATGATATGTCATACGTCATGATAGTCATATGTCATGATATGTCACATGTCATGATATGTCATATGTCATGGTATGCCATATGTCATGGTATGATATATGTCATGATATGTCATGTGTCATGATATGTCATATGTCATATGTCATGAGATGTCATATGTCATGATATGTCATGAGATGTCATATGGCATGATATGTCATGAGATGTCATATGTCATTATATATCATACGTCATGATAGTCATATGTCATGATATGTCACATGTCATGATATGTCATATGTCATGATATGTCATATGTCATGGTATGTCATATGTCATGATATGTCATATGTCATAAAATGTCATATGTCATGATATGTCATATGTCATGGTATGTCATATGTCATGATATGTCATATGTCATGATATGTCATATGTCATGGTATGTCAGATGCCTTGATATGTCATATGTCATGATATGTCATATGTCATGATATGTCATATGTCATGGTATGTCAGATGCCTTGATATGTTATATGTCATGATATGTCATATGTCATATGTCATGATATGTCATATGTCATATGTCATGATATGTCATATGTCATGATATGTCATATGTCATGATATGTCGTATGTCTTGATATGTCATATGTCATGGTATGCCATATGTCATGACATGTCATATGTCATGATATGTCATATGTCATGAGATGTCATATGTCATGATATGTCATATGTCATGGTATGTCATATGTCATGATATGTCATGGTATGTCATATGTTATGATATGTCATATGTCATGATATGTCATATGTCATGATATGTCATGTGTCATGATATGTCATGATATGTCATATGTCATGGTATATGTCATATGTCATGAGATGTCATATGTCATGATATGTCATGTGTCATGATATGTCATATGTCATGATATGTCATGTGTCATGATATGTCATATGTCATGATATGTCATATGTCATGGTATATGTCATATGTCATGAGATGTCATATGTCATGATATGTCATATGTCATGATATGTCATGTGTCATGATATGTCATATGTCATGATATGTCATATGTCATGGTATGTCATATGTCATGATATGTCATATGTCCTGATATGTCATGTGTCATGATATGTCATATGTCATGATATGTCATATGTCATGGTATGTCAGATGCCTTGATATGTCATATGTCATGATATGTCATATGTCATGATATGTCATATATCATGATATGTCATATGTCATGATATGTCATATGTCAAGATATGTCGTATGTCTTGATATGTCATATGTCATGGTATGCCATATGTCATGACATGTCATATGTCATGATATATCATATGTCATGATATGTCATATGTCATGGTATATGTCATATGTCATGAGATGTCATATGTCATGATATGTCATGTGTCATGATATGTCATATGTCATGATATGTCATATGTCATGATATGTCATATGTCATGATATGTCATATGTCATGATATGTCATATGTCATGGTATGTCATATGTCATGATATGTCATATGTCATGGTATGTCATATGTCATGATATGTCATATGTCATGATATGTCATGTGTCATGATATGTCAGGTGTCATGATATGTCATATGTCCTGATATGTCATATGTCATGGTATGTCATATGTCATGATATGTCATATGTCATGATATGTCATATGTCATGGTATGTCATATGTCATGATATGTCATGTGTCATGATATGTCATATGTCATGATATGTCATATGTCATGGTATATGTCATATGTCATGAGATGTCATATGTCATGATATGTCATGTGTCATGATATGTCATATGTCATGATATGTCATATGTCATGATATGTCATATGTCATGATATGTCATATGTCATGGTATGTCATATGTCATGATATGTCATATGTCATGGTATGTCATATGTCATGATATGTCATATGTCATGATATGTCATATGTCATGATATGTCATGTGTCATGATATGTCAGGTGTCATGATATGTCATATGTCATGATATGTCATATGTCATATGTCATGATATGTCATATGTCATGGTATGTCATATGTCATGATATGTCATGTGTCATGATATGTCATATGTCATGATATGTCATATGTCATGGTATATGTCATATGTCATGAGATGTCATATGTCATGATATGTCATGTGTCATGATATGTCATATGTCATGATATGTCATATGTCATGATATGTCATATGCCATGATATGTCATGATATGTCATATGTCATGATATGTCATATGTCATGATATGTCATATGTCATGGTATGTCATATGTCATGATATGTCATATTTCATGGTATGTCATATGTCATGATATGTCATATGTCATGATATGTCATGTGTCATGATATGTCAGGTGTCATGATATGTCATATGTCATGATATGTCATATGTCATGATATGTCATATGTCATGGTATGATATATGTCATGATATGTCACGTGTCATGATATGTCATATGTCATGATATGTCATATGTCATGATATGTCATATGTCATGGTATGTCATATGTCATGATATGTCATATGTCATGATATGTCATATGTCATGATATGTCATATGTCATGGTATGTCATATGTCATGATATGTCACATGTCATGATATGTCACATGTCATGATATGTCATGTTATGTCATATGTCATGATATGTCATATGTCATGATATGTCAGATGTTATGATATGTCATGGTATGTCAGATGTCATGATATGTCATATGTCATGATATGTCATGATATGTCGTATGTCTTGATATGTCATATGTCATGGTATGCCATATGTCATGACATGTCATATGTCATGAGATGTCATATGTCATGAGATGTCATATGTCATGATATGTCATACGTCATTATAGTCATATGTCATGATATGTCACATGTCATGATATGTCATATGTCAGGATATGTCATATGTCATGATATGTCATATGTCATGATATGTCATATGTCATGATATGTCATATGGCATGATATGTCATATGTCATGATATGTCATATGTCATGATATGTCATATGTCATGATATGTCATATGTCATGGTATGTCATATGTCATGATATGTCATATGTCATGATATGTCATGTGTCATGATATGTCATATGTCATGGTATGTCATATGTCATGATATGTCATATGTCCTGATATGTCATGTGTCATGATATGTCATATGTCATGATATGTCATATGGCATGGTATGTCAGATGCCTTGATATGTCATATGTCATGATATGTCATATGTCATGTTATGTCATATATCATGATATGTCATATGTCATGATATGTCATATGTCAAGATATGTCGTATGTCATGATATGTCATATGTCATGGTATGTCAGATGCCTTGATATGTCATATGTCATGATATGTCATATGTCATGTTATGTCATATATCATGATATGTCATATGTCATGATATTTCAGATGTCAAGATATGTCGTATGTCATGATATGTCATATGTCATGGTATGTCAGATGCCTTGATATGTCATATGTCATGATATGTCATATGTCATGATATGTCATATGTCATGATATGTCATGATATGTCGTATGTCTTGATATGTCATATGTCATGGTATGCCATATGTCATGACATGTCATATGTCATGAGATGTCATATGTCATGAGATGTCATATGTCATGATATGTCATACGTCATTATAGTCATATGTCATGATATGTCACATGTCATGATATGTCATATGTCAGGATATGTCATATGTCATGATATGTCATATGTCATGATATGTCATATGTCATGATATGTCATATGGCATGATATGTCATATGTCATGATATGTCATATGTCATGATATGTCATATGTCATGATATGTCATATGTCATGGTATGTCATATGTCATGATATGTCATATGTCATGATATGTCATGTGTCATGATATGTCATATGTCATGGTATGTCATATGTCATGATATGTCATATGTCCTGATATGTCATGTGTCATGATATGTCATATGTCATGATATGTCATATGTCATGGTATGTCAGATGCCTTGATATGTCATATGTCATGATATGTCATATGTCATGTTATGTCATATATCATGATATGTCATATGTCATGATATGTCATATGTCACGGTATGATATATGTCATGACATGTCATATGTCATGAGATGTCATATGTCATGATATTTCATGTGTCATGATATGTCATATGTCATGATATGTCATATGTCATGATATGTCATGATATGTCATATGTCATGATATGTCATATGTCATGATATGTCATATGTCATGGTATGTCATATGTCATGAGATGTCATATGTCATGGTATGTCATATGTCATGATATGTCATATGTCATGATATGTCATATGTCATGATATGTCAGGTGTCATGATATGTCATATGTCATGAGATGTCATATGTCATGATATGTCATATGTCATGATATGTCATATTTCATGATATGTCATATGTCATGATATGTCATATGATATGTCATATGTCATGGTATGTCATATGTCATGATATGTCATATGTCATGGTATGTCATATGTCATGATATGTCATATGTCATGTGTCATGATATGTCAGGTGTCATGATATGTCATATGTCATGATATGTCATATGTCATGATATGTCATATGTCATGGTATGATATATGTCATATGTCATGATATGTCACGTGTCATGTTATGTCATATGTCATGATATGTCATATGTCATGATATGTCATATGTCATGGTATGTCATATGTCATGATATGTCATATGTCATGGTTTGTCATATGTCATGATATGTCACATGTCATGATATGTCATTTGTCATGTTATGTCATATGTCAAGATATGTCGTATGTCTTGATATGTCATATGTCATGGTATGCCATATGTCATGACATGTCATATGTCATGAGATGTCATATGTCATGAGATGTCATATGTCATGATATGTCATACATCATGATAGTCATATGTCATGATATGTCACATGTCATGATATGTCATATGTCATGATATGTCATATGTCATGATATGTCATATGTCATGGTATGTCAGATGCCTTGAGATGTCATGATATGTCATGAGATGTCATATGTCATGATATGTCATGAGATGTCATATGTCATGATATGTCATACGTCATGATAGTCATATGTCATGATATGTCACATGTCATGATATGTCATATGTCATGGTATGCCATATGTCATGGTATGATATATGTCATGATATGTCATGTGTCATGATATGTCATATGTCATGATATGTCATATGTCATGAGATGTCATATGTCATGATATGTCATGAGATGTCATATGTCATGATATGTCATACGTCATGATAGTCATATGTCATGATATGTCACATGTCATGATATGTCATATGTCATGGTATGCCATATGTCATGACATGTCATATGTCATGATATGTCATGAGATGTCATATGTCATGATATGTCATGAGATGTCATATGTCATGATATGTCATGAGATGTCATATGGCATGATATGTCATGAGATGTCATATGTCATTATATATCATACGTCATGATAGTCATATGTCATGATATGTCACATGTCATGATATGTCATATGTCATGATATGTCATATGTCATGGTATGTCATATGTCATGATATGTCATATGTCATAAAATGTCATATGTCATGATATGTCATATGTCATGGTATGTCATATGTCATGATATGTCATATGTCATGATATGTCATATGTCATGGTATGTCAGATGCCTTGATATGTCATATGTCATGATATGTCATATGTCATGATATGTCATATGTCAAGATATGTCGTATGTCTTGATATGTCATATGTCATGATATGTCATGAGATGTCATATGTCATGATATGTCATACGTCATGATAGTCATATGTCATGATATGTCACATGTCATGATATGTCATATGTCATGATATGTCATATGTCATGATATGTCATATGTCATGATATGTCATATGTCATGATATGTCATATGGCATGATATGTCATATGGCATGATATGTCATATGGCATGATATGTCATATGTCATGATATGTCATATGTCATGATATGTCATCATATCATATCATGTCATATGTCATGATATGTCATATGTCATGGTATGTCAGATGCCTTGAGATGTCATGATATGTCATATGTCACGATATGTCATATGTCAAGATATGTCGTATGTCTTGATATGTCATATGTCATGGTATGATATATGTCATATGTCATGATATGTCACGTGTCATGATATGTCATATGTCATGAGATGTCATATGTCATGAGATGTCATATGTCATGATATGTCATACATCATGATAGTCATATGTCATGATATGTCACATGTCATGATATGTCATATGTCATGATATGTCATATGTCATGATATGTCATATGTCATGGTATGTCAGATGCCTTGAGATGTCATATGTCATGATATGTCATATGTCATGAGATGTCATATGTCATGATATGTCATGAGATGTCATATGTCATGATATGTCATACGTCATGATAGTCATATGTCATGATATGTCACATGTCATGATATGTCATATGTCATGGTATGCCATATGTCATGGTATGATATATGTCATGATATGTCATGTGTCATGATATGTCATATGTCATGATATGTCATATGTCATGAGATGTCATATGTCATGATATGTCATGAGATGTCATATGTCATGATATGTCATACGTCATGATAGTCATTTGTCATGTTATGTCATATGTCAAGATATGTCGTATGTCTTGATATGTCATATGTCATGGTATGCCATATGTCATGACATGTCATATGTCATGAGATGTCATATGTCATGAGATGTCATATGTCATGATATGTCATACATCATGATAGTCATATGTCATGATATGTCACATGTCATGATATGTCATATGTCATGATATGTCATATGTCATGATATGTCATATGTCATGGTATGTCAGATGCCTTGAGATGTCATATGTCATGATATGTCATATGTCATGATATGTCATGAGATGTCATATGTCATGATATGTCATGAGATGTCATATGTCATGATATGTCATACGTCATGATAGTCATATGTCATGATATGTCACATGTCATGATATGTCATATGTCATGGTATGCCATATGTCATGGTATGATATATGTCATGATATGTCATGTGTCATGATATGTCATATGTCATTATATGTCATATGTCATGAGATGTTATATGTCATGATATGTCATGAGATGTCATATGTCATGATATGTCATACGTCATGATAGTCATATGTCATGATATGTCACATGTCATGATATGTCATATGTCATGGTATGCCATATGTCATGACATGTCATATGTCATGATATGTCATGAGATGTCATATGTCATGATATGTCATGAGATGTCATATGTCATGATATGTCATGAGATGTCATATGGCATGATATGTCATGAGATGTCATATGTCATTATATATCATACGTCATGATAGTCATATGTCATGATATGTCACATGTCATGATATGTCATATGTCATGATATGTCATATGTCATGGTATGTCATATGTCATGATATGTCATATGTCATAAAATGTCATATGTCATGATATGTCATATGTCATGGTATGTCATATGTCATGATATGTCATATGTCATGATATGTCATATGTCATGGTATGTCAGATGCCTTGATATGTCATATGTCATGATATGTCATATGTCATGATATGTCATATGTCAAGATATGTCGTATGTCTTGATATGTCATATGTCATGATATGTCATGAGATGTCATATGTCATGATATGTCATACGTCATGATAGTCATATGTCATGATATGTCACATGTCATGATATGTCATATGTCATGATATGTCATATGTCATGATATGTCATATGTCATGATATGTCATATGGCATGATATGTCATATGGCATGATATGTCATATGGCATGATATGTCATATGTCATATGTCATGATATGTCATCATATCATATCATGTCATATGTCATGATATGTCATATGTCATGGTATGTCAGATGCCTTGAGATGTCATATGTCATGATATGTCATATGTCACGATATGTCATATGTCAAGATATGTCGTATGTCTTGATATGTCATATGTCATGGTATGCCATATGTCATGACATGTCATATGTCATGATATGTCATGATATGTCATGAGATGTCATATGTCATGATATGTCATGAGATGTCATATGTCATGATATGTCATGTGTCATGATATGTCATATGTCATGATATGTCATATGTCATGATATGTCATGATATGTCATGATATGTCATATGTCATGATATGTCATATGTCATGGTATGTCATGACATATCATGACATATGACATATCATGATATATGACATATCATGACATATGACATATCATGACATATGACATATCAAGGCATCTGACATACCATGACATATGACATATCATGACATATGACATATCATGACACATGACATATCAGGACATATGACATATCATGACATATGACATACCATGACATATGACATATCAAGACATACGACATATCATGACATATGACATATCATGACATATGACATATCATGACATATGACATATCATGACATATAACATGATATGTCATATGTCTTGATATGTCATATGTCATGGTATGCCATATGTCATGACATGTCATATGTCATGATATGTCATGAGATGTCATATGTCATAATATGTCATGTGTCATGATATGTCATATGTCATGATATGTCATATGTCATGATATGTCATATGTCATGATATGTCATATGTCATGATATGTCGTATGTCATGATATGTCATATGTCATGGTTTGTCATATGTCATGATTTGTCATATGTCATGGTATGTCATATGTCATGATATGTCATATGTCATGATATGTCATGTGTCATGATATGTCAGGTGTCATGATATGTCAGGTGTCATGATATGTCATATGTCATGATATGTCATATGTCATGATATGTCATATGTCATGGTATGATATATGTCATATGTCATGGTATGTCATATGTCATGATATGTCATATGTCATGGTATGTCATATGTCATGATATGTCATATGTCATGATATGTCATATGTCATGGTATGTCATATGTCATGATATGTCACATGTCATGATATGTCATATGTCATGTTATGTCATATGTCATGATATGTCATATGTCATGATATGTCATAATTCATGGTATGTCAGATGTTATGATATGTCATGGTATGTCAGATGTCATGATATGTCATATGTCATGATATGTCATATGTCATGATATGTCATATGTCATGATATGTCATATAGCATGATATGTCATATGGCATGATATGTCATATGTCATGATATGTCATATGTCATGATATGTCATATGTCATGGTATGTCATATGTCATGATATGTCATATGGCATGATATGTCATATGGCATGATATGTCATATGGCATGATATGTCATATGTCATGATATGTCATATGTCATGATATGTCATATGTCATGGTATGTCATATGTCATGATATGTCATGTGTCATGATATGTCATATGTCATGATATGTCATGTGTCATGATATGTCATATGTCATGATATGTCATATGTCATGGTATGTCAGATGCCTTGATATGTCATATGTCATGATATGTCATATGTCATGATATGTCATATGTCATGATATGTCATATGTCAATATATGTCATATGTCATGGTATGTCATATGTCATGATATGTCATATGTCATGATATGTCATGTGTCATGATATGTCATATGTCATGATATGTCATATGTCATGGTATGTCATATGTCATGATATGTCATATGTCATGATATGTCATATGTCATGGTATGTCATATGTCATGATATGTCATGATATGTCATGTGTCATGATATGTCATGTGTCATGATATGTCATATGTCATGATATGTCATGGTATGTCATGATATGTCCTGATATGTCATGTGTCATGATATGTCATATGTCATGATATGTCCTGATATGTCATGTGTCATGATATGTCATATGCCGTGATATGTCATATGTCATGATATGTCATATGTCATGATATGTCATATATCATGATATGTCATATGTCATGATATGTCATATGTCAAGATATGTCGTATGTCTTGATATGTCATATGTCATGGTATGCCATATGTCATGACATGTCATATGTCATGATATGTCATGAGATGTCATATGTCATGATATGTCATGTGTCATGATATGTCATATGTCATGATATGTCATATGTCATGATATGTCATGATATGTCATATGTCATGATATGTCATATGTCATGATATGACATATGTCATGGTATGTCATATGTCATGATATGTCATATGTCATGATATGTCATGATATGTCAGGTGTCATGATATGTCAGGTGTCATGATATGTCATATGTCATGAGATGTCATATGTCATGATATGTCCTGATATGTCATGTGTCATGATATGTCATATGCCGTGATATGTCATATGTCATGATATGTCATATGTCATGATATGTCATATATCATGATATGTCATATGTCATGATATGTCATATGTCAAGATATGTCGTATGTCTTGATATGTCATATGTCATGGTATGCCATATGTCATGACATGTCATATGTCATGATATGTCATGAGATGTCATATGTCATGATATGTCATGTGTCATGATATGTCATATGTCATGATATGTCATATGTCATGATATGTCATGATATGTCATATGTCATGGTATGTCATATGTCATGATATGACATATGTCATGGTATGTCATATGTCATGATATGTCATATGTCATGATATGTCAGGTGTCATGATATGTCATATGTCATGAGATGTCATATGTCATGATATGTCATATGTCATGAGATGTCATGATATGTCATGATATGTCATATGTCATGGTATGTCATATGTCATGATATGTCATGGTATGTCATATGTCATGATATGTCATGTGTCATGATATGTCATATGTCATGATATGTCATGAGATGTCATATGTCATGATATGTCATACGTCATGATAGTCATATGTCATGATATGTCACATGTCATGATATGTCATATGTCATGGTATGCCATATGTCATGACATGTCATATGTCATGATATGTCATGAGATGTCATATGTCATGATATGTCATGAGATGTCATATGTCATGATATATCATACGTCATTATAGTCGTATGTCATGATATGTCACATGTCATGATATGTCATATGTCATGGTATGTCATATGTCATGATCTGTCATATGTCATAAAATGTCATATGTCATGATATGTCATATGTCATGATATGTCATATGTCATGATATGTCATATGTCATGATATGTCATATGTCATGATATGTCATATGGCATGATATGTCATATGGCATGATATGTCATATGGCATGATATGTCATATGGCATGATATGTCATATGTCATATGTCATGATATGTCATCATATCATATCATGACATATGTCATATGTCATGATATGTCATATGTCAGGATATGTCATATGTCGTATGTCTTGATATGTCATATGTCATGGTATGCCATATGTCATGAGATGTCATATGTCATGATATGTCATGAGATGTCATATGTCATGATATGTCATGAGATGTCATATGTCATGATATGTCATGAGATGTCATATGTCATGATATGTCATATGTCATGATATGTCATATGTCATGATATGTCATATGTCATGATATGTCATACATGATATGTCATATGTCATGAGATGTCATATGTCATGATATGTCATGAGATGTCATATGTCATGATATGTCATGAGATGTCATATGTCATGATATGTCATGAGATGTCATATGTCATGATATGTCATATGTCATGATATGTCATATGTCATGATATGTCATATGTCATGATATGTCATACATGATATGTCATATGTCATGATATGTCATATGTCATGGTATGTCATATGTCATGATATGTCATATGTCATGATATGTCATATGTCATGATATGTCATATGTCATGATATGTCATATGTCATGGTAAGTCATATGTCATGGTATGTCATATGTCATGATATGTCATATGTCATGATATGTCATGTGTCATGATATGTCATGTGTCATGATATGTCATATGTCATATGTCATGGTATGTCATATGTCATGATCTGTCATATGTCATAAAATGTCATATGTCATGATATGTCATATGTCATGATATGTCATATGTCATGATATGTCATATGTCATGATATGTCATATGTCATGGTATGTCAGATGCCTTGATATGTTATATGTCATGATATGTCATATGTCATGATATGTCGTATGTCTTGATATGTCATATGTCATGGTATGCCATATGTCATGACATGTCATATGTCATGAGATGTCATATGTCATGATATGTCATGAGATGTCATATGTCATGATATGTCATATGTCATGATATGTCATATGTCATGATATGTCATATGTCATGATATGTCATATGTCATGATATGTCATATGTCATGATATGTCATATGTCATGATATGTCATATGTCATGATATGTCATGTGTCATGATATGTCATGTGTCATGATATGTCATATGTCATGATATGTCATATGTCATGGTATGTCATATGTCATGATATGTCATATGTCATGAGATGTCATGATATGTCATATGTCATGGTATGTCATATGTCATGATATGTCATGATATGTCATATGTCATGGTATGTCATATGTCATGATATGTCATATGTCATGATATGTCATCTGTCATGATATGTCATATGTCATGATATGTCATGGTATGTTATATGTCATGATATGTCATATGTCATGATATGTCATATGTCATGATATGTCATATGTCATGGTATGTCATATGTCATGATTTGTCATATGTCATGATATGTCATGTGTCATGATATGTCATTTGTCATGATATGTCATATGTCATGGTATGTCATATGTCATGATATGTCATATGTCATGATATGTCATATGTCATGATATGTCATATGTCATTATATGTCATATGTCATGGTATGTCATATGTCATGATATGTCATATGTCATGATATGTCATGTGTCATGATATGTCATATGTCATGGTATGTCATATGTCATGGTATGTCATATGTCATGATATGTCATGTGTCATGATATGTCATGTGTCATGATATGTCATATGTCATGATATGACATATGTCATGGTATGTCAGATGCCTTGATATGTCATATGTCATGATATGTCATGGTATGTCATATGTCATGATATGTCATATGTCATGATATGTCATGTGTCATGATATGTCATATGTCATGATATGTCATATGTCATGGTATGTCAGATGCCTTGATATGTCATATGTCATAATATGTCATATGTCATATATCATGATATGTCATATGTCATGATATGTCATATGTCATGATATGTCATATGTCATGATATGTCATATGTCATGATATGTCATATGTCATGATATGTCATATGTCATGATATGTCATATGTCATGATATGTCATATGTCATGATATGTCATATGTCATGATATGTCATATGTCATGATATGTCATGATATGTCATATGTCATGATATGTCATATGTCAAGATATTTCGTATGTCTTGATATGTCATATGTCATGGTATGCCATATGTCATGACATGTCATATGTCATGATATGTCATGAGATGTCATGATATGTCATACGTCATGATAGTCATATGTCATGATATGTCACATGTCATGATATGTCATATGTCATGTTATGTCATATGTCATGATATGTCATATGTCATGATATGTCATAATTCATGGTATGTCAGATGTTATGATATGTCATGGTATGTCAGATGTCATGATATGTCATATGTCATGATATTTCATATGTCATGATATGTCATGATATGTCGTATGTCTTGATATGTCATATGTCATGGTATGCCATATGTCATGACATGTCATATGTCATGAGATGTCATATGTCATGATATGTCATGAGATGTCATGTGTCATGATATGTCATACGTCATTATAGTCATATGTCATGATATATCACATGTCATGATATGTCATATGTCATGATATGTCATATGTCATGATATGTCATATGTCATGATATGTCATATGTCATGATATGTCATATGTCATGATATGTCATATGTCATGGTATGTCATATGGCATGATATGTCATATGTCATGATATGTCATGTGTCATGATATGTCATATGTCATGATATGTCATATGTCATGGTATGTCATATGTCATGATATGTCATATGTCCTGATATGTCATGTGTCATGATATGTCATATGTCATGATATGTCATATGTCATGGTATGTCAGATGCCTTGATATGTCATATGTCATGATATGTCATGTGTCAAGATATGTCGTATGTCTTGATATGTCATATGTCATGGTATGCCATATGTCATGACATGTCATATGTCATGAGATGTCATATGTCATGATATGTCATGAGATGTCATGTGTCATGATATGTCATACGTCATTATAGTCATATGTCATGATATATCACATGTCATGATATGTCGTATGTCTTGATATGTCATATGTCATGGTATGCCATATGTCATGACATGTCATATGTCATGATATGTCATGAGATGTCATATGTCATGATATGTCATGATATGTCATACATCATGATAGTCATATGTCATGATATGTCACATGTCATGATATGTCATATGTCATGATATGTCATATGTCATGATATGTCATATGTCATGATATGTCATGGTATGTCAGATGCCTTGAGATGTCATATGTCATGATATGTCATATGTCATGATATGTCATATGTCATGATATGTCATATGTCATGATATGTCATGTGTCATGATATGTCATATGTCATGATATGTCATATGTCATGATATGTCATGAGATGTCATATGTCATGATATGTCATGAGATGTCATATGTCATGATATGTCATACGTCATGATAGTCATATGTCATGATATGTCACATGTCATGATATGTCATATGTCATGGTATGCCATATGTCATGACATGTCATATGTCATGATATGTCATGAGATGTCATATGTCATGATATATCATACGTCATGATAGTCATATGTCATGATATGTCATATGTCATGGTATGTCATATGTCATGATATGTCATATGTCATGATATGTCATATGTCATGGTATGTCAGATGCCTTGATATGTCATATATCATGATATGTCATATGTCATGATATGTCATATGTCAAGATATGTCGTATGTCTTGATATGTCATATGTCATGGTATGCCATATGTCATGACATGTCATATGTCATGATATGTCATGAGATGTCATATGTCATGATATGTCATGAGATGTCATATGTCATGATTTGTCATACGTCATGATAGTCATATGTCATGATATGTCACATGTCATGATATGTCATATGTCATGATATGTCATATGTCATGATATGTCATATGTCATGATATGTCATATGGCATGATATGTCATATGGCATGATATGTCATATGGCATGATATGTCATATGTCATATGTCATGATATGTCATCATATCATATCATGACATATGTCATATGTCATGATATGTCATGGTATGTCAGATGCCTTGAGATGTCATGATATGTCATATGTCAGGATATGTCATATGTCAAGATATGTCGTATGTCTTGATATGTCATATGTCATGGTATGCCATATGTCATGACATGTCATATGTCATGATATGTCATGAGATGTCATATGTCATGATATGTCATGAGATGTCATATGTCATGATATGTCATGTGTCATGATATGTCATATGTCATGATATGTCATATGTCATGATATGTCATATGTCATGATATGTCATATGTCATGATATGTCATACATGATATGTCATATGTCATGATATGTCATATGTCATGATATGTCATATGTCATGGTATGTCATATGTCATGATATGTCATATGTCATGATATGTCATATGTCATGATATGTCATATGTCATGGTAAGTCATATGTCATGGTATGTCATATGTCATGATATGTCATATGTCATGATATGTCATGTGTCATGATATGTCATGTGTCATGATATGTCATATGTCATGATATGTCATATGTCATGGTATGTCAGATGCCTTGATATGTTATATGTCATGATATGTCATATGTCATATGTCATGATATGTCATATGTCATATGTCATGATATGTCATATGTCATGATATGTCGTATGTCTTGATATGTCATATGTCATGGTATGCCATATGTCATGACATGTCATATGTCATGAGATGTCATATGTCATGATATGTCATATGTCATGATATGTCATGAGATGTCATATGTCATGATATGTCATATCTCATGATATGTCATATGTCATGATATGTCATATGTCATGATATGTCGTATGTCTTGATATGTCATATGTCATGGTATGCCATATGTCATGACATGTCATATGTCATGAGATGTCATATGTCATGATATGTCATATGTCATGATATATCATGTGTCATGATATGTCAGGTGTCATGATATGTCATATGTCATGATATGTCATATGTCATGGTATGTCATATGTCATGGTATGATATATGTCATATGTCATGATATGTCACGTGTCATGATATGTCATATGTCATGATATGTCATATGTCATGATATGTCATATGTCATATGTCATGATATGTCATATGTCATGGTATGTCATATGTCATGATATGTCATATGTCATGATATGTCATGGTATGTCATATGTCATGATATGTCACATGTCATGATATGTCATATGTCATGTTATGTCATATGTCATGATATGTCATATGTCATGATATGTCATAATTCATGGTATGTCAGATGTTATGATATGTCGTGGTATGTCAGATGTCATGATATGTCATATGTCATGATATGTCATATGTCATGATATGTCATGATATGTCATATGTCATGATATGTCATATGTCATGGTATGTCATATGTCATGATATGTCACATGTCATGATATGTCATATGTCATGTTATGTCATATGTCATGATATGTCATATGTCATGATATGTCATAATTCATGGTATGTCAGATGTTATGATATGTCATGATATGTCATATGTCATGATATATCATGTGTCATGATATGTCATATGTCATGATATGTCATATGTCATGATATGTCATATGTCATGGTATGTCATATGTCATGATATGTCATATGGCATGATATGTCATATGGCATGATATGTCATATGGCATGATATGTCATATGTCATGATATGTCATATGTCATGATATGTCATATGTCATGGTATGTCAAATGTCATGATATGTCATGTGTCATGATATGTCATATGTCATGTGTCATGATATGTCATATGTCATGATATGTCATATGTCATGGTATGTCAGATGCCTTGATATGTCATATGTCATGATATGTCATATGTCATGATATGTCATATGTCATGATATGTCATATGTCATGATATGTCATATGTCATGATATGTCATATGTCATGGTATGTCATATGTCATGATATGTCATATGTCATGATATGTCATGTGTCATGATATGTCATATGTCATGATATGTCATATGTCATGGTATGTCATATGTCATGATATGTCATATGTCATGATATGTCATATGTCATGGTATGTCATATGTCATGATATGTCGTGTCATGATATGTCATGTGTCATGATATGTCATATGTCATGATATGTCATATGTCATGGTATGTCAGATGCCTTGATATGTCATATGTCATGATATGTCATGGTATGTCATATGTCATGATATGTCATATGTCATGTGTCATGATATGTCATATGTCATGATATGTCATATGTCATGGTATGTCAGATGCCTTGATATGTCATATGTCATAATATGTCATATGTCATATGTCATGATATGTCATATGTCATGATATGTCATATGTCATGATATGTCATATGTCATGATATGTCATATGTCATGATATGTCATATGTCAAGATATGTCGTATGTCTTGATATGTCATATGTCATGGTATGCCATATGTCATGACATGTCATATGTCATGATATGTCATGAGATGTCATATGTCATGATATGTCACATGTCATGATATGTCATATGTCATGATATGTCATATGTCATGATATGTCATATGTCATGATATGTCATGGTATGTCATATGTCATGATATGTCATATGTCATGTGTCATGATATGTCATATGTCATGATATGTCATATGTCATGATATGTCATGATTGGCCATATGTCATGATATGTCATATGTCATGATATGTCATGTGTCATGATATGTCATATGTCATGATATGTCATATGTCATGGTATGTCAGATGCCTTGATATGTCATATGTCATGATATGTCATATGTCATGGTATGGCAGATGTCTTCATATGTCATGATATGTCATATGTCATGATATGTCATATTTCATGGTATGACAGATGTCTTGTTATGTCATATTGCATGGCATGTCAGATGCCTTGATATGTCATATGTCATGATATGTCATATTTCATGGTATGTCAGATGCCTTGATATGTCATATGTCATGATATGTCATATGTCATGATATGTCATATGTCATGATATGTCATATGTCATGATATGTCATATGTCATGGTATGTCATATGTCATGATATGTCATATGTCATGATATGTCATGTGTCATGATATGTCATATGTCATGATATGTCATATGTCATGGTATGTCATATGTCATGATATGTCATATGTCATGATATATCATATGTCATGGTATGTCATATGTCATGATTTGTCATGTGTCATGATATGTCATGTGTCATGATATGTCATATGTCATGATATGTCATATGTCATGATATGTCATATGTCATGGTATGGCAGATGTCTTCATATGTCATGATATGTCATATGTCATGATATGTCATATTTCATGGTATGACAGATGTCTTGTTATGTCATATTGCATGGCATGTCAGATGCCTTGATATGTCATATGTCATGATATGTCATATTTCATGGTATGTCAGATGCTTTGATATGTCATATGTCATGATATGTCATATGTCATGGTATGTCATATGTCATGATATGTCATATGTCATGATATGTCATGTGTCATGATATGTCATATGTCATGATATGTCATATGTCATGGTATGTCATATGTCATGATATGTCATATGTCATGATATGTCATGGTATGTCATATGTCATGATATGTCATATGTCATGTGTCATGATATGTCATATGTCATGATATGTCATATGTCATGGTATGGCAGATGTCTTCATATGTCATGATATGTCATATGTCATGATATGTCATATTTCATGGTATGACAGATGTCTTGTTATGTCATATTGCATGGCATGTCAGATGCCTTGATATGTCATATGTCATGATATGTCATATTTCATGGTATGTCAGATGCCTTGATATGTCATATGTCATGATATGTCATATGTCATGATATGTCATGTGTCATGATATGTCATATGTCATGATATGTCATATGTCATGATATGTCATATGTCATGATATGTCATATGTCAAGATATGTCGTATGTCTTGATATGTCATATGTCATGGTATGCCATATGTCATGACATGTCATATGTCATGATATGTCATGAGATGTCATATGTCATGATATGTCACATGTCATGATATGTCATATGTCATGATATGTCATATGTCATGATATGTCATATGTCATGATATGTCATGGTATGTCATATGTCATGATATGTCATATGTCATGTGTCATGATATGTCATATGTCATGATATGTCATATGTCATGATATGTCATGATTGGCCATATGTCATGATATGTCATATGTCATGATATGTCATGTGTCATGATATGTCATATGTCATGATATGTCATATGTCATGGTATGTCAGATGCCTTGATATGTCATATGTCATAATATGTCATATGTCATATGTCATGATATGTCATATGTCATGATATGTCATATGTCATGATATGTCATATGTCATGATATGTCATATGTCATGATATGTCATATGTCAAGATATGTCGTATGTCTTGATATGTCATATGTCATGGTATGCCATATGTCATGACATGTCATATGTCATGATATGTCATGAGATGTCATATGTCATGATATGTCACATGTCATGATATGTCATATGTCATGATATGTCATATGTCATGATATGTCATATGTCATGATATGTCATGGTATGTCATATGTCATGATATGTCATATGTCATGTGTCATGATATGTCATATGTCATGATATGTCATATGTCATGATATGTCATGATTGGCCATATGTCATGATATGTCATATGTCATGATATGTCATGTGTCATGATATGTCATATGTCATGATATGTCATATGTCATGGTATGTCAGATGCCTTGATATGTCATATGTCATGATATGTCATATGTCATGGTATGGCAGATGTCTTCATATGTCATGATATGTCATATGTCATGATATGTCATATTTCATGGTATGACAGATGTCTTGTTATGTCATATTGCATGGCATGTCAGATGCCTTGATATGTCATATGTCATGATATGTCATATTTCATGGTATGTCAGATGCCTTGATATGTCATATGTCATGATATGTCATATGTCATGATATGTCATATGTCATGATATGTCATATGTCATGATATGTCATATGTCATGGTATGTCATATGTCATGATATGTCATATGTCATGATATGTCATGTGTCATGATATGTCATATGTCATGATATGTCATATGTCATGGTATGTCATATGTCATGATATGTCATATGTCATGATATATCATATGTCATGGTATGTCATATGTCATGATTTGTCATGTGTCATGATATGTCATGTGTCATGATATGTCATATGTCATGATATGTCATATGTCATGATATGTCATATGTCATGGTATGGCAGATGTCTTCATATGTCATGATATGTCATATGTCATGATATGTCATATTTCATGGTATGACAGATGTCTTGTTATGTCATATTGCATGGCATGTCAGATGCCTTGATATGTCATATGTCATGATATGTCATATTTCATGGTATGTCAGATGCTTTGATATGTCATATGTCATGATATGTCATATGTCATGGTATGTCATATGTCATGATATGTCATATGTCATGATATGTCATGTGTCATGATATGTCATATGTCATGATATGTCATATGTCATGGTATGTCATATGTCATGATATGTCATATGTCATGATATGTCATGGTATGTCATATGTCATGATATGTCATATGTCATGTGTCATGATATGTCATATGTCATGATATGTCATATGTCATGGTATGTCATATGTCATGGTATGGCAGATGTCTTCATATGTCATGATATGTCATATGTCATGATATGTCATATTTCATGGTATGACAGATGTCTTGTTATGTCATATGTCATGATATGTCATATGTCATGATATGTCATGATTGGCCATATGTCATGATATGTCATATGTCATGATATGTCATGTGTCATGATATGTCATATGTCATGATATGTCATATGTCATGGTATGTCAGATGCCTTGATATGTCATATGTCATGATATGTCATATGTCATGGTATGGCAGATGTCTTCATATGTCATGATATGTCATATGTCATGATATGTCATATTTCATGGTATGACAGATGTCTTGTTATGTCATATTGCATGGCATGTCAGATGCCTTGATATGTCATATGTCATGATATGTCATATTTCATGGTATGTCAGATGCCTTGATATGTCATATGTCATGATATGTCATATGTCATGATATGTCATATGTCATGATATGTCATATGTCATGATATGTCATATGTCATGGTATGTCATATGTCATGATATGTCATATGTCATGATATGTCATGTGTCATGATATGTCATATGTCATGATATGTCATATGTCATGGTATGTCATATGTCATGATATGTCATATGTCATGATATATCATATGTCATGGTATGTCATATGTCATGATTTGTCATGTGTCATGATATGTCATGTGTCATGATATGTCATATGTCATGATATGTCATATGTCATGATATGTCATATGTCATGGTATGGCAGATGTCTTCATATGTCATGATATGTCATATGTCATGATATGTCATATTTCATGGTATGACAGATGTCTTGTTATGTCATATTGCATGGCATGTCAGATGCCTTGATATGTCATATGTCATGATATGTCATATTTCATGGTATGTCAGATGCTTTGATATGTCATATGTCATGATATGTCATATGTCATGGTATGTCATATGTCATGATATGTCATATGTCATGATATGTCATGTGTCATGATATGTCATATGTCATGATATGTCATATGTCATGGTATGTCATATGTCATGATATGTCATATGTCATGATATGTCATGGTATGTCATATGTCATGATATGTCATATGTCATGTGTCATGATATGTCATATGTCATGATATGTCATATGTCATGGTATGGCAGATGTCTTCATATGTCATGATATGTCATATGTCATGATATGTCATATTTCATGGTATGACAGATGTCTTGTTATGTCATATTGCATGGCATGTCAGATGCCTTGATATGTCATATGTCATGATATGTCATATTTCATGGTATGTCAGATGCCTTGATATGTCATATGTCATGATATGTCATATGTCATGATATGTCATGTGTCATGATATGTCATATGTCATGATATGTCATATGTCATGATATGTCATATGTCATGATATGTCATATGTCAAGATATGTCGTATGTCTTGATATGTCATATGTCATGGTATGCCATATGTCATGACATGTCATATGTCATGATATGTCATGAGATGTCATATGTCATGATATGTCACATGTCATGATATGTCATATGTCATGATATGTCATATGTCATGATATGTCATATGTCATGATATGTCATGGTATGTCATATGTCATGATATGTCATATGTCATGTGTCATGATATGTCATATGTCATGATATGTCATATGTCATGATATGTCATGATTGGCCATATGTCATGATATGTCATATGTCATGATATGTCATGTGTCATGATATGTCATATGTCATGATATGTCATATGTCATGGTATGTCAGATGCCTTGATATGTCATATGTCATAATATGTCATATGTCATATGTCATGATATGTCATATGTCATGATATGTCATATGTCATGATATGTCATATGTCATGATATGTCATATGTCATGATATGTCATATGTCAAGATATGTCGTATGTCTTGATATGTCATATGTCATGGTATGCCATATGTCATGACATGTCATATGTCATGATATGTCATGAGATGTCATATGTCATGATATGTCACATGTCATGATATGTCATATGTCATGATATGTCATATGTCATGATATGTCATATGTCATGATATGTCATGGTATGTCATATGTCATGATATGTCATATGTCATGTGTCATGATATGTCATATGTCATGATATGTCATATGTCATGATATGTCATGATTGGCCATATGTCATGATATGTCATATGTCATGATATGTCATGTGTCATGATATGTCATATGTCATGATATGTCATATGTCATGGTATGTCAGATGCCTTGATATGTCATATGTCATGATATGTCATATGTCATGGTATGGCAGATGTCTTCATATGTCATGATATGTCATATGTCATGATATGTCATATTTCATGGTATGACAGATGTCTTGTTATGTCATATTGCATGGCATGTCAGATGCCTTGATATGTCATATGTCATGATATGTCATATTTCATGGTATGTCAGATGCCTTGATATGTCATATGTCATGATATGTCATATGTCATGATATGTCATATGTCATGATATGTCATATGTCATGATATGTCATATGTCATGGTATGTCATATGTCATGATATGTCATATGTCATGATATGTCATGTGTCATGATATGTCATATGTCATGATATGTCATATGTCATGGTATGTCATATGTCATGATATGTCATATGTCATGATATATCATATGTCATGGTATGTCATATGTCATGATTTGTCATGTGTCATGATATGTCATGTGTCATGATATGTCATATGTCATGATATGTCATATGTCATGATATGTCATATGTCATGGTATGGCAGATGTCTTCATATGTCATGATATGTCATATGTCATGATATGTCATATTTCATGGTATGACAGATGTCTTGTTATGTCATATTGCATGGCATGTCAGATGCCTTGATATGTCATATGTCATGATATGTCATATTTCATGGTATGTCAGATGCTTTGATATGTCATATGTCATGATATGTCATATGTCATGGTATGTCATATGTCATGATATGTCATATGTCATGATATGTCATGTGTCATGATATGTCATATGTCATGATATGTCATATGTCATGGTATGTCATATGTCATGATATGTCATATGTCATGATATGTCATGGTATGTCATATGTCATGATATGTCATATGTCATGTGTCATGATATGTCATATGTCATGATATGTCATATGTCATGGTATGGCAGATGTCTTCATATGTCATGATATGTCATATGTCATGATATGTCATATTTCATGGTATGACAGATGTCTTGTTATGTCATATTGCATGGCATGTCAGATGCCTTGATATGTCATATGTCATGATATGTCATATTTCATGGTATGTCAGATGCCTTGATATGTCATATGTCATGATATGTCATATGTCATGATATGTCATGTGTCATGATATGTCATATGTCATGATATGTCATATGTCATGATATATCATATGTCATGGTATGTCATATGTCATGATATGTCATGTGTCATGATATGTCATGCGTCATGATATGTCATATGTCATGATATGTCATATGTCATGGTATGTCAGATGCCTTGATATGTCATATGTCATGATATGTCATGGTATGTCATATGTCATGATATGTCATATGTCATGATATGTCATGTGTCATGATATGTCATATGTCATGATATGTCATATGTCATGGTATGTCAGATGCCTTGATATGTCATATGTCATAATATGTCATATGTCATATGTCATGATATGTCATATGTCATATGTCATGATATGTCATATGTCATGATATGTCATATGTCATGATATGTCATATGTCATGATATGTAATATGTCATGATATGTCATATGTCATGATATGTCATATGTCAAGATATGTCGTATGTCTTGATATGTCATCTGTCATGGTATGCCATATGTCATGACATGTCATATGTCATGAGATGTCATATGTCATGATATGTCATACGTCATGATAGTCATATGTCATGATATGTCACATGTCATGATATGTCATATGTCATGATATGTCATATGTCATGATATGTCATATGTCATATGTCATGATATGTCATATGTCATGGTATGTCATATGTCATGATATGTCATATGTCATGTGTCATGATATGTCATATGTCATGATATGTCATATGTCATGATATGTCATATGTCATGATTGGCCATATGTCATGATATGTCATATGTCATGATATGTCATGTGTCATGATATGTCATATGTCATGATATGTCATATGTCATGGTATGTCAGATGCCTTGATATGTCATATGTCATATGTCAAGATATGTCGTATGTCTTGATATGTCATGGTATGCCATATGTCATGACATGTCATATGTCATGAGATGTCATATGTCATGATATGTCATATGTCATGATATGTCATATGTCATGATTGGCCATATGTCATGATATGTCATATGTCATGATATGTCATGTGTCATGATATGTCATATGTCATGATATGTCATATGTCATGGTATGTCAGATGCCTTGATATGTCATATGTCATGATATGTCATATGTCAAGATATGTCGTATGTCTTGATATGTCATATGTCATGGTATGCCATATGTCATGACATGTCATATGTCATGATATGTCATGAGATGTCATATGTCATGATATGTCATACGTCATGATAGTCATATGTCATGATATGTCATATCATGACATATGTTTTGGTATGTCATATGTCATGATATGTCATATGTCTTTATATGTCATATGTCATGATGTGTCACATGTCATGATATGTCATATGTCATGATATGTCATATGTCATGATATGTCATATGTCATGATATGTCATGATATGTCATATGTCATGATATGTCATATGTCATGATATGTCATATGTCATGATATGTCATATGTCATGATATGTCATATGTCATGATATGTCATATTTCATGGTATGTCAGATGTCATGGTATGCCATATGTCATGATATGTCATGATATGTCATATGTCATGATATGTCATATGTCTTGATATGTCATATGTCATGATATGTCATATGTCATGATATGTCATGATATATCATATGTCATATGTCTTTATATGTCATATGTCATGATATCTCATATGTCATGATATGTCATATGTCATGATATGTCATATGTCATGATATGTCATGATATGTCATATGTCATGATATGTCATATGTCACGATATGTCATATGTCATGATATGTCATGTCATGGTATGTCATATGTCATGATATGTCATATGTCATGGTATGTCATATGTCATGATATGTCATATGAAAGGTATGTCAGATGTCTTGATATGTCATGGTATGTCAGATGTCTTGATATGTCATATGTCATGGTATGTCAGATGTCTTGATAAGTCATATGTCATGATATGTCATATGTCATGATATGTCATATTTCATGGTATGTCAGATGTCTTGATATGTCATATGTCTTGATATGTTATATGTCATAATATGTCATGATATGTCATATGTCATGATATGTCAGATGTCTTGATATGTCATATGTCATGATATGTCGTGGTATGTTAGATGTCTTGATATGTCATATGTCATGGTATGGCAGATGTCTTCATATGTCATGATATGTCATATGTCATGATATGTCATATTTCATGGTATGACAGATGTCTTGTTATGTCATATTGCATGGCATGTCAGATGCCTTGATATGTCATATGTCATGATATGTCATATGTCTTGATATGTCATATGTCATGACATGTCATTTGTCATGATATGTCATATGTCATGATATGTCATATATCATGAAATGTCATATGTCATGATGTGTCATATGTCATGATATGTCAGATGTCATGGTATGGCAGATGTCTGGATATGTCATGATATGTCATATGTCATGATATGTTATATTTCATGGTATGTCAGATGTCTCGATATGTTATGTGTCATAATATGTCATATATCATTATATGTCATATTTCATGGTATGTCAGATGCCTTGATATGTCATATGTCATGAAAAGTCATATGTCTTGATATGTCATATGTCATGACATGTCATTTGTCATGATATGTCATATTTCATGGTATGTCAGATGTCTCGATATGTTATGTGTCATAATATGTCATATGTCATGATATGTCATATTTCATGGTATGTCAGATGCCTTGATATGTCATATGTCATGATATGTCTTGATATGTCATATGTCATGACATGTCATTTGTCATGATATGTCATATTTCATGGTGTGTCAGATGTCTTGATATGTCATGATATGTCATATGTCTTGATATATCATATGTCATTATATGTCAAATGCATGATATGTCATATGTCATGATATGTCATGGTATGTCTTGATATGTCATATGTCATGATATGTCATATGTCTTGATATGTCATATGTCATGATATGTCATGTGTCATATGTCTTGATATGTCATGATATGTCATGGTATGTCTTGATATGTCATATGTCACGATATGTCATGATATGTCATGATATGTCATATGTCATGGTATGTCATATGTCATGATATGTCATGATATGTCATATGTCATGGTATGTCATATGTCATGATATGTCATATGAAAGGTATGTCAGATGTCTTGATATGTCATATGTCATGGTATGTCAGATGTCTTGATATGTCATATGTCATGGTATGTCAGATGTCTTGATAAGTCATATGTCATGATATGTCATATGTCATGATATGTCATATTTCATGGTATGTCAAATGTCTTGATATGTCATATGTCTTGATATGTTATATGTCATAATATGTCATATGTCATGATATGTCATATGTCATGATATGTCAGATATCTTGATATGTCATATGTCATGATATGTCGTATGTCATGGTATGTTAGATGTCTTGATATGTCATATGTCACGGTATGGCAGATGTCTTGATATGTCATGATATGTCATATTTCATGGTATGTCAGATGTCTTGATATGTCATATGTCATGATATGTCATGGTATGTTATATGTCATGATATGTCATATGTCATGATATGTCATGTGTCATGATATGTCATATGTCATGATATGTCATATGTCATGGTATGTCAGATGCCTTGATATGTCATATGTCATAATATGTCATATGTCATATGTCATGATATGTCATATGTCATGATATGTCATATGTCATGATATGTCATATGTCATGATATGTCATATGTCATGATATGTCATATGTCATGATATGTCATATGTCAAGATATGTCGTATGTCTTGATATGTCATATGTCATGGTATGCCATATGTCATGACATGTCATATGTCATGATATGTCATGAGATGTCATATGTCATGATATGTCACATGTCATGATATGTCATATGTCATGATATGTCATATGTCATGATATGTCATATGTCATGATATGTCATGGTATGTCATATGTCTTGATATGTCATATGTCATGTGTCATGATATGTCATATGTCATGATATGTCATATGTCATGATATGTCATATGTCATGATTGGCCATATGTCATGATATGTCATATGTCATGATATGTCATGTGTCATGATATGTCATATGTCATGATATGTCATATGTCATGGTATGTCAGATGCCTTGATATGTCATATGTCATGATATGTCATATGTCATGGTATGGCAGATGTCTTCATATGTCATGATATGTCATATGTCATGATATGTCATATTTCATGGTATGACAGATGTCTTGTTATGTCATATTGCATGGCATGTCAGATGCCTTGATATGTCATATGTCATGATATGTCATATTTCATGGTATGTCAGATGCCTTGATATGTCATATGTCATGATATGTCATATGTCATGATATGTCATATGTCATGATATGTCATATGTCATGATATGTCATATGTCATGGTATGTCATATGTCATGATATGTCATATGTCATGATATGTCATGTGTCATGATATGTCATATGTCATGATATGTCATATGTCATGGTATGTCATATGTCATGATATGTCATATGTCATGATATATCATATGTCATGGTATGTCATATGTCATGATTTGTCATGTGTCATGATATGTCATGTGTCATGATATGTCATATGTCATGATATGTCATATGTCATGATATGTCATATGTCATGGTATGGCAGATGTCTTCATATGTCATGATATGTCATATGTCATGATATGTCATATTTCATGGTATGACAGATGTCTTGTTATGTCATATTGCATGGCATGTCAGATGCCTTGATATGTCATATGTCATGATATGTCATATTTCATGGTATGTCAGATGCTTTGATATGTCATATGTCATGATATGTCATATGTCATGGTATGTCATATGTCATGATATGTCATATGTCATGATATGTCATGTGTCATGATATGTCATATGTCATGATATGTCATATGTCATGGTATGTCATATGTCATGATATGTCATATGTCATGATATGTCATGGTATGTCATATGTCATGATATGTCATATGTCATGTGTCATGATATGTCATATGTCATGATATGTCATATGTCATGGTATGGCAGATGTCTTCATATGTCATGATATGTCATATGTCATGATATGTCATGGTATGTCATATGTCATGATATGTCATATGTCATGTGTCATGATATGTCATATGTCATGATATGTCATATTTCATGGTATGACAGATGTCTTGTTATGTCATATTGCATGGCATGTCAGATGCCTTGATATGTCATATGTCATGATATGTCATATTTCATGGTATGTCAGATGCCTTGATATGTCATATGTCATGATATGTCATATGTCATGATATGTCATGTGTCATGATATGTCATATGTCATGATATGTCATATGTCATGATATATCATATGTCATGGTATGTCATATGTCATGATATGTCATGTGTCATGATATGTCATGCGTCATGATATGTCATATGTCATGATATGTCATATGTCATGGTATGTCAGATGCCTTGATATGTCATATGTCATGATATGTCATGGTATGTCATATGTCATGATATGTCATATGTCATGATATGTCATGTGTCATGATATGTCATATGTCATGATATGTCATATGTCATGGTATGTCAGATGCCTTGATATGTCATATGTCATAATATGTCATATGTCATATGTCATGATATGTCATATGTCATATGTCATGATATGTCATATGTCATGATATGTCATATGTCATGATATGTCATATGTCATGATATGTAATATGTCATGATATGTCATATGTCATGATATGTCATATGTCAAGATATGTCGTATGTCTTGATATGTCATCTGTCATGGTATGCCATATGTCATGACATGTCATATGTCATGAGATGTCATATGTCATGATATGTCATACGTCATGATAGTCATATGTCATGATATGTCACATGTCATGATATGTCATATGTCATGATATGTCATATGTCATGATATGTCATATGTCATGATATGTCATATGTCATGGTATGTCATATGTCATGATATGTCATATGTCATGTGTCATGATATGTCATATGTCATGATATGTCATATGTCATGATATGTCATATGTCATGATTGGCCATATGTCATGATATGTCATATGTCATGATATGTCATGTGTCATGATATGTCATATGTCATGATATGTCATATGTCATGGTATGTCAGATGCCTTGATATGTCATATGTCATATGTCAAGATATGTCGTATGTCTTGATATGTCATGGTATGCCATATGTCATGACATGTCATATGTCATGAGATGTCATATGTCATGATATGTCATATGTCATGATATGTCATATGTCATGATTGGCCATATGTCATGATATGTCATATGTCATGATATGTCATGTGTCATGATATGTCATATGTCATGATATGTCATATGTCATGGTATGTCAGATGCCTTGATATGTCATATGTCATGATATGTCATATGTCAAGATATGTCGTATGTCTTGATATGTCATATGTCATGGTATGCCATATGTCATGACATGTCATATGTCATGATATGTCATGAGATGTCATATGTCATGATATGTCATACGTCATGATAGTCATATGTCATGATATGTCATATCATGACATATGTTTTGGTATGTCATATGTCATGATATGTCATATGTCTTTATATGTCATATGTCATGATGTGTCACATGTCATGATATGTCATATGTCATGATATGTCATATGTCATGATATGTCATATGTCATGATATGTCATGATATGTCATATGTCATGATATGTCATATGTCATGATATGTCATATGTCATGATATGTCATATGTCATGATATGTCATATGTCATGATATGTCATATGTCATGATATGTCATATTTCATGGTATGTCAGATGTCATGGTATGCCATATGTCATGATATGTCATGATATGTCATATGTCATGATATGTCATATGTCTTGATATGTCATATGTCATGATATGTCATATGTCATGATATGTCATGATATATCATATGTCATATGTCTTTATATGTCATATGTCATGATATCTCATATGTCATGATATGTCATATGTCATGATATGTCATATGTCATGATATGTCATGATATGTCATATGTCATGATATGTCATATGTCACGATATGTCATATGTCATGATATGTCATGTCATGGTATGTCATATGTCATGATATGTCATATGTCATGGTATGTCATATGTCATGATATGTCATATGAAAGGTATGTCAGATGTCTTGATATGTCATGGTATGTCAGATGTCTTGATATGTCATATGTCATGGTATGTCAGATGTCTTGATAAGTCATATGTCATGATATGTCATATGTCATGATATGTCATATTTCATGGTATGTCAGATGTCTTGATATGTCATATGTCTTGATATGTTATATGTCATAATATGTCATGATATGTCATATGTCATGATATGTCAGATGTCTTGATATGTCATATGTCATGATATGTCGTGGTATGTTAGATGTCTTGATATGTCATATGTCATGGTATGGCAGATGTCTTCATATGTCATGATATGTCATATGTCATGATATGTCATATTTCATGGTATGACAGATGTCTTGTTATGTCATATTGCATGGCATGTCAGATGCCTTGATATGTCATATGTCATGATATGTCATATGTCTTGATATGTCATATGTCATGACATGTCATTTGTCATGATATGTCATATGTCATGATATGTCATATATCATGAAATGTCATATGTCATGATGTGTCATATGTCATGATATGTCAGATGTCATGGTATGGCAGATGTCTGGATATGTCATGATATGTCATATGTCATGATATGTTATATTTCATGGTATGTCAGATGTCTCGATATGTTATGTGTCATAATATGTCATATATCATTATATGTCATATTTCATGGTATGTCAGATGCCTTGATATGTCATATGTCATGAAAAGTCATATGTCTTGATATGTCATATGTCATGACATGTCATTTGTCATGATATGTCATATTTCATGGTATGTCAGATGTCTCGATATGTTATGTGTCATAATATGTCATATGTCATGATATGTCATATTTCATGGTATGTCAGATGCCTTGATATGTCATATGTCATGATATGTCTTGATATGTCATATGTCATGACATGTCATTTGTCATGATATGTCATATTTCATGGTGTGTCAGATGTCTTGATATGTCATGATATGTCATATGTCTTGATATATCATATGTCATTATATGTCAAATGCATGATATGTCATATGTCATGATATGTCATGGTATGTCTTGATATGTCATATGTCATGATATGTCATATGTCTTGATATGTCATATGTCATGATATGTCATGTGTCATATGTCTTGATATGTCATGATATGTCATGGTATGTCTTGATATGTCATATGTCACGATATGTCATGATATGTCATGATATGTCATATGTCATGGTATGTCATATGTCATGATATGTCATGATATGTCATATGTCATGGTATGTCATATGTCATGATATGTCATATGAAAGGTATGTCAGATGTCTTGATATGTCATATGTCATGGTATGTCAGATGTCTTGATATGTCATATGTCATGGTATGTCAGATGTCTTGATAAGTCATATGTCATGATATGTCATATGTCATGATATGTCATATTTCATGGTATGTCAAATGTCTTGATATGTCATATGTCTTGATATGTTATATGTCATAATATGTCATATGTCATGATATGTCATATGTCATGATATGTCAGATATCTTGATATGTCATATGTCATGATATGTCGTATGTCATGGTATGTTAGATGTCTTGATATGTCATATGTCACGGTATGGCAGATGTCTTGATATGTCATGATATGTCATATTTCATGGTATGTCAGATGTCTTGATATGTCATATTGCATGGCATGTCAGATGCCTTGATATGTCAGATGTCTTGATATGTCATATGTCATGATATGTCATATATCATGAAATGTCATATGTCATGATATGTCATATATCATGAAATGTCATATGTCATGATATGTCATATGGCATGATATGTCATATGGCATGATATGTCATATGGCATGATATGTCATATGTCATGATATGTCATATGTCATGATATGTCATATGTCATGATATGTCATATGTCATGGTATGTCAAATGTCATGATATGTCATGTGTCATGATATGTCATATGTCATGATATGTCATGTGTCATGATATGTCATATGTCATGATATGTCATATGGCATGATATGTCATATGGCATGATATGTCATATGGCATGATATGTCATATGTCATGATATGTCATATGTCATGATATGTCATATGTCATGGTATGTCAAATGTCATGATATGTCATGTGTCATGATATGTCATATGTCATGTGTCATGATATGTCATATGTCATGTGTCATGATATGTCATATGTCATGATATGTCATATGTCATGGTATGTCAGATGCCTTGATATGTCATATGTCATGATATGTCATATGTCATGATATGTCATATGTCATGATATGTCATATGTCATGATATGTCATATGTCATGGTATGTCATATGTCATGATATGTCATATGTCATGATATGTCATGTGTCATGATATGTCATATGTCATGATATGTCATATGTCATGGTATGTCATATGTCATGATATGTCATATGTCATGATATGTCATATGTCATGGTATGTCATATGTCATGATATGTCATGTGTCATGATATGTCATGTGTCATGATATGTCATATGTCATGATATGTCATATGTCATGGTATGTCAGATGCCTTGATATGTCATATGTCATGATATGTCATGGTATGTTATATGTCATGATATGTCATATGTCATGATATGTCATGTGTCATGATATGTCATATGTCATGATATGTCATATGTCATGGTATGTCAGATGCCTTGATATGTCATATGTCATAATATGTCATATGTCATATGTCATGATATGTCATATGTCATGATATGTCATATGTCATGATATGTCATATGTCATGATATGTCATATGTCATGATATGTCATATGTCAAGATATGTCGTATGTCTTGATATGTCATATGTCATGGTATGCCATATGTCATGACATGTCATATGTCATGATATGTCATGAGATGTCATATGTCATGATATGTCACATGTCATGATATGTCATATGTCATGATATGTCATATGTCATGATATGTCATATGTCATGATATGTCATGGTATGTCATATGTCTTGATATGTCATATGTCATGTGTCATGATATGTCATATGTCATGATATGTCATATGTCATGATATGTCATATGTCATGATTGGCCATATGTCATGATATGTCATATGTCATGATATGTCATGTGTCATGATATGTCATATGTCATGATATGTCATATGTCATGGTATGTCAGATGCCTTGATATGTCATATGTCATATGTCATGGTATGGCAGATGTCTTCATATGTCATGATATGTCATATGTCATGATATGTCATATTTCATGGTATGACAGATGTCTTGTTATGTCATATTGCATGGCATGTCAGATGCCTTGATATGTCATATGTCATGATATGTCATATTTCATGGTATGTCAGATGCCTTGATATGTCATATGTCATGATATGTCATATGTCATGATATGTCATATGTCATGATATGTCATATGTCATGATATGTCATATGTCATGGTATGTCATATGTCATGATATGTCATATGTCATGATATGTCATGTGTCATGATATGTCATATGTCATGATATGTCATATGTCATGGTATGTCATATGTCATGATATGTCATATGTCATGATATATCATATGTCATGGTATGTCATATGTCATGATTTGTCATGTGTCATGATATGTCATGTGTCATGATATGTCATATGTCATGATATGTCATATGTCATGATATGTCATATGTCATGGTATGGCAGATGTCTTCATATGTCATGATATGTCATATGTCATGATATGTCATATTTCATGGTATGACAGATGTCTTGTTATGTCATATTGCATGGCATGTCAGATGCCTTGATATGTCATATGTCATGATATGTCATATTTCATGGTATGTCAGATGCTTTGATATGTCATATGTCATGATATGTCATATGTCATGGTATGTCATATGTCATGATATGTCATATGTCATGATATGTCATGTGTCATGATATGTCATATGTCATGATATGTCATATGTCATGGTATGTCATATGTCATGATATGTCATATGTCATGATATGTCATGGTATGTCATATGTCATGATATGTCATATGTCATGTGTCATGATATGTCATATGTCATGATATGTCATATGTCATGGTATGGCAGATGTCTTCATATGTCATGATATGTCATATGTCATGATATGTCATATTTCATGGTATGACAGATGTCTTGTTATGTCATATTGCATGGCATGTCAGATGCCTTGATATGTCATATGTCATGATATGTCATATTTCATGGTATGTCAGATGCCTTGATATGTCATATGTCATGATATGTCATATGTCATGATATGTCATGTGTCATGATATGTCATATGTCATGATATGTCATATGTCATGATATATCATATGTCATGGTATGTCATATGTCATGATATGTCATGTGTCATGATATGTCATGTGTCATGATATGTCATATGTCATGATATGTCATATGTCATGGTATGTCAGATGCCTTGATATGTCATATGTCATGATATGTCATGGTATGTCATATGTCATGATATGTCATATGTCATGATATGTCATGTGTCATGATATGTCATATGTCATGATATGTCATATGTCATGGTATGTCAGATGCCTTGATATGTCATATGTCATAATATGTCATATGTCATATGTCATGATATGTCATATGTCATGATATGTCATATGTCATGATATGTCATATGTCATGATATGTCATATGTCATGATATGTAATATGTCATGATATGTCATATGTCATGATATGTCATATGTCAAGATATGTCGTATGTCTTGATATGTCATCTGTCATGGTATGCCATATGTCATGACATGTCATATGTCATGAGATGTCATATGTCATGATATGTCATACGGCATGATAGTCATATGTCATGATATGTCACATGTCATGATATGTCATATGTCATGATATGTCATATGTCATGATATGTCATATGTCATATGTCATGATATGTCATATGTCATGGTATGTCATATGTCATGATATGTCATGTGTCATGATATGTCATATGTCATGATATGTCATATGTCATGATATGTCATATGTCATGATTGGCCATATGTCATGATATGTCATATGTCATGATATGTCATGTGTCATGATATGTCATATGTCATGATATGTCATATGTCATGGTATGTCAGATGCCTTGATATGTCATATGTCATATGTCAAGATATGTCGTATGTCTTGATATGTCATGGTATGCCATATGTCATGACATGTCATATGTCATGAGATGTCATATGTCATGATATGTCATATGTCATGATATGTCATATGTCATGATTGGCCATATGTCATGATATGTCATATGTCATGATATGTCATGTGTCATGATATGTCATATGTCATGATATGTCATATGTCATGGTATGTCAGATGCCTTGATATGTCATATGTCATGATATGTCATATGTCAAGATATGTCGTATGTCTTGATATGTCATATGTCATGGTATGCCATATGTCATGACATGTCATATGTCATGATATGTCATGAGATGTCATATGTCATGATATGTCATACGTCATGATAGTCATATGTCATGATATGTCATATCATGACATATGTTTTGGTATGTCATATGTCATGATATGTCATATGTCTTTATATGTCATATGTCATGATGTGTCACATGTCATGATATGTCATATGTCATGATATGTCATATGTCATGATATGTCATATGTCATGATATGTCATGATATGTCATATGTCATGATATGTCATATGTCATGATATGTCATATGTCATGATATGTCATATGTCATGATATGTCATATGTCATGATATGTCATATTTCATGGTATGTCAGATGTCATGGTATGCCATATGTCATGATATGTCATGATATGTCATATGTCATGATATGTCATATGTCTTGATATGTCATATGTCATGATATGTCATGATATATCATATGTCATATGTCTTTATATGTCATATGTCATGATATCTCATATGTCATGATATGTCATATGTCATGATATGTCATATGTCATGATATGTCATATGTCATGATATGTCATATGTCACGATATGTCATATGTCATGATATGTCCTGTCATGGTATGTCATATGTCATGATATGTCATATGTCATGGTATGTCATATGTCATGATATGTCATATGAAAGGTATGTCAGATGTCTTGATATGTCATGGTATGTCAGATGTCTTGATATGTCATATGTCATGGTATGTCAGATGTCTTGATAAGTCATATGTCATGATATGTCATATGTCATGATATGTCATATTTCATGGTATGTCAGATGTCTTGATATGTCATATGTCTTGATATGTTATATGTCATAATATGTCATGATATGTCATATGTCATGATATGTCAGATGTCTTGATATGTCATATGTCATGATATGTCGTGGTATGTTAGATGTCTTGATATGTCATATGTCATGGTATGGCAGATGTCTTCATATGTCATGATATGTCATATGTCATGATATGTCATATTTCATGGTATGACAGATGTCTTGTTATGTCATATTGCATGGCATGTCAGATGCCTTGATATGTCATATGTCATGATATGTCATATGTCTTGATATGTCATATGTCATGACATGTCATTTGTCATGATATGTCATATGTCATGATATGTCATATATCATGAAATGTCATATGTCATGATGTGTCATATGTCATGATATGTCAGATGTCATGGTATGGCAGATGTCTGGATATGTCATGATATGTCATATGTCATGATATGTTATATTTCATGGTATGTCAGATGTCTCGATATGTTATGTGTCATAATATGTCATATATCATTATATGTCATATTTCATGGTATGTCAGATGCCTTGATATGTCATATGTCATGAAAAGTCATATGTCTTGATATGTCATATGTCATGACATGTCATTTGTCATGATATGTCATATTTCATGGTATGTCAGATGTCTCGATATGTTATGTGTCATAATATGTCATATGTCATGATATGTCATATTTCATGGTATGTCAGATGCCTTGATATGTCATATGTCATGATATGTCTTTATATGTCATATGTCATGACATGTCATTTGTCATGATATGTCATATTTCATGGTGTGTCAGATGTCTTGATATGTCATGATATGTCATATGTCTTGATATATCATATGTCATTATATGTCAAATGCATGATATGTCATATGTCATGATATGTCATGGTATGTCTTGATATGTCATATGTCATGATATGTCATATGTCTTGATATGTCATATGTCATGATATGTCATGTGTCATATGTCTTGATATGTCATATGTCATGATATGTCATGGTATGTCTTGATATGTCATATGTCACGATATGTCATGATATGTCATGATATGTCATATGTCATGGTATGTCATATGTCATGATATGTCATGATATGTCATATGTCATGGTATGTCATATGTCATGATATGTCATATGAAAGGTATGTCAGATGTCTTGATATGTCATATGTCATGGTATGTCAGATGTCTTGATATGTCATATGTCATGGTATGTCAGATGTCTTGATAAGTCATATGTCATGATATGTCATATGTCATGATATGTCATATGTCATGATATGTCAGATATCTTGATATGTCATATGTCATGATATGTCGTATGTCATGGTATGTTAGATGTCTTGATATGTCATATGTCACGGTATGGCAGATGTCTTGATATGTCATGATATGTCATATTTCATGGTATGTCAGATGTCTTGATATGTCATATTGCATGGCATGTCAGATGCCTTGATATGTCAGATGTCTTGATATGTCATATGTCATGATATGTCATATATCATGAAATGTCATATGTCATGATATGTCATATATCATGAAATGTCATATGTCATGATATGTCATATGTCATGATATGTCAGATGTCATGGTATGGCAGATGTCTTGATAGGTCATGATATGTCATATGTCATGATATGTCATATGTCATGATATGTCATATTTCATGGTATGTCAGATGTCTCGATATGTTATGTGTCATAATATGTCATATGTCATGATATGTCATATTTCATGGTATGTGAGATGCCGTGATATGTCATATGTCATGATATGTTATATGTCTTGATATGTCATATGTCATGACATGTCATTTGTCATGATATGTCATATTTCATGGTGTGTCAGATGTCTTGATGTCATGATATGTCATATTTCATGGTATGTCAGATGTCTCTATATGTTATGTGTCATAATATGTCATATGTCATGATATGTCCTATTTCATGGTATGTCAGATGCCTTGATATGTCATATGTCATGACATGTCATTTGTCATGATATGTCATATTTCATGGTGTGTCAGATGTCTTGATATGTCATATGTCATGATATGTCATATGTCATGATATGTCATATGTCATGATATGTCATATATCATGGTATGTCAGATGTCTTGATATGTCATATATCATGAAATGTCATATGTCATGATATGTCATATATCATGAAATGTCATATGTCATGATATGTCATAAGGCATGATATGTCAGATGTCATGGTATGTAAGATGTCTTGATATGTCATAGTCATGGTATGTCAGATGTCATGATATGTCATATGTCATGGTATGTCATATGTCATGATATGTTATATGTCATGATATGTCTATGTCATGATATGTCATATGTCTTGATATGTCATATGTCATGATATGTCATATATCATGATATGTCATATGTCTTGCTATGTCATGTCATGATATGGCATATGTCATGATATGTCATATGTCATGATATGTCATATGTCTTGATATGTCATGATATGTCATATGTCTTTATATGTCATGATATGTCATATGTCATAACATGTCATATGTCATGGTATGTCTTGATATGTCAGACAGATGTCTTGTTATGTCATATTGCATGGCATGTCAGATGCCTTGATATGTCATATGTCATGATATGTCATATTTCATGGTATGTCAGATGCTTTGATATGTCATATGTCATGATATGTCATATGTCATGGTATGTCATATGTCATGATATGTCATATGTCATGATATGTCATGTGTCATGATATGTCATATGTCATGATATGTCATATGTCATGGTATGTCATATGTCATGATATGTCATATGTCATGATATGTCATGGTATGTCATATGTCATGATATGTCATATGTCATGTGTCATGATATGTCATATGTCATGATATGTCATATGTCATGGTATGGCAGATGTCTTCATATGTCATGATATGTCATATGTCATGATATGTCATATTTCATGGTATGACAGATGTCTTGTTATGTCATATTGCATGGCATGTCAGATGCCTTGATATGTCATATGTCATGATATGTCATATTTCATGGTATGTCAGATGCCTTGATATGTCATATGTCATGATATGTCATATGTCATGATATGTCATGTGTCATGATATGTCATATGTCATGATATGTCATATGTCATGATATATCATATGTCATGGTATGTCATATGTCATGATATGTCATGTGTCATGATATGTCATGTGTCATGATATGTCATATGTCATGATATGTCATATGTCATGGTATGTCAGATGCCTTGATATGTCATATGTCATGATATGTCATGGTATGTCATATGTCATGATATGTCATATGTCATGATATGTCATGTGTCATGATATGTCATATGTCATGATATGTCATATGTCATGGTATGTCAGATGCCTTGATATGTCATATGTCATAATATGTCATATGTCATATGTCATGATATGTCATATGTCATGATATGTCATATGTCATGATATGTCATATGTCATGATATGTCATATGTCATGATATGTAATATGTCATGATATGTCATATGTCATGATATGTCATATGTCAAGATATGTCGTATGTCTTGATATGTCATCTGTCATGGTATGCCATATGTCATGACATGTCATATGTCATGAGATGTCATATGTCATGATATGTCATACGTCATGATAGTCATATGTCATGATATGTCACATGTCATGATATGTCATATGTCATGATATGTCATATGTCATGATATGTCATATGTCATATGTCATGATATGTCATATGTCATGGTATGTCATATGTCATGATATGTCATATGTCATGTGTCATGATATGTCATATGTCATGATATGTCATATGTCATGATATGTCATATGTCATGATTGGCCATATGTCATGATATGTCATATGTCATGATATGTCATGTGTCATGATATGTCATATGTCATGATATGTCATATGTCATGGT
The DNA here is from genome assembly GCA_951804985.1 of Dryomyza anilis. Lineage (NCBI taxonomy): Eukaryota > Metazoa > Arthropoda > Insecta > Diptera > Dryomyzidae > Dryomyza > Dryomyza anilis. Next base: position 9,080,508 of record OX638134.1, read on the forward strand.
ATGTCAGATGCCTTGATATGTCATATGTCATATGTCAAGATATGTCGTATGTCTTGATATGTCATGGTATGCCATATGTCATGACATGTCATATGTCATGAGATGTCATATGTCATGATATGTCATATGTCATGATATGTCATATGTCATGATTGGCCATATGTCATGATATGTCATATGTCATGATATGTCATGTGTCATGATATGTCATATGTCATGATATGTCATATGTCATGGTATGTCAGATGCCTTGATATGTCATATGTCATGATATGTCATATGTCAAGATATGTCGTATGTCTTGATATGTCATATGTCATGGTATGCCATATGTCATGACATGTCATATGTCATGATATGTCATGAGATGTCATATGTCATGATATGTCATACGTCATGATAGTCATATGTCATGATATGTCATATCATGACATATGTTTTGGTATGTCATATGTCATGATATGTCATATGTCTTTATATGTCATATGTCATGATGTGTCACATGTCATGATATGTCATATGTCATGATATGTCATATGTCATGATATGTCATATGTCATGATATGTCATGATATGTCATATGTCATGATATGTCATATGTCATGATATGTCATATGTCATGATATGTCATATGTCATGATATGTCATATGTCATGATATGTCATATTTCATGGTATGTCAGATGTCATGGTATGCCATATGTCATGATATGTCATGATATGTCATATGTCATGATATGTCATATGTCTTGATATGTCATATGTCATGATATGTCATGATATATCATATGTCATATGTCTTTATATGTCATATGTCATGATATCTCATATGTCATGATATGTCATATGTCATGATATGTCATATGTCATGATATGTCATGATATGTCATATGTCATGATATGTCATATGTCACGATATGTCATATGTCATGATATGTCCTGTCATGGTATGTCATATGTCATGATATGTCATATGTCATGGTATGTCATATGTCATGATATGTCATATGAAAGGTATGTCAGATGTCTTGATATGTCATGGTATGTCAGATGTCTTGATATGTCATATGTCATGGTATGTCAGATGTCTTGATAAGTCATATGTCATGATATGTCATATGTCATGATATGTCATATTTCATGGTATGTCAGATGTCTTGATATGTCATATGTCTTGATATGTTATATGTCATAATATGTCATGATATGTCATATGTCATGATATGTCAGATGTCTTGATATGTCATATGTCATGATATGTCGTGGTATGTTAGATGTCTTGATATGTCATATGTCATGGTATGGCAGATGTCTTCATATGTCATGATATGTCATATGTCATGATATGTCATATTTCATGGTATGACAGATGTCTTGTTATGTCATATTGCATGGCATGTCAGATGCCTTGATATGTCATATGTCATGATATGTCATATGTCTTGATATGTCATATGTCATGACATGTCATTTGTCATGATATGTCATATGTCATGATATGTCATATATCATGAAATGTCATATGTCATGATGTGTCATATGTCATGATATGTCAGATGTCATGGTATGGCAGATGTCTGGATATGTCATGATATGTCATATGTCATGATATGTTATATTTCATGGTATGTCAGATGTCTCGATATGTTATGTGTCATAATATGTCATATATCATTATATGTCATATTTCATGGTATGTCAGATGCCTTGATATGTCATATGTCATGAAAAGTCATATGTCTTGATATGTCATATGTCATGACATGTCATTTGTCATGATATGTCATATTTCATGGTATGTCAGATGTCTCGATATGTTATGTGTCATAATATGTCATATGTCATGATATGTCATATTTCATGGTATGTCAGATGCCTTGATATGTCATATGTCATGATATGTCTTTATATGTCATATGTCATGACATGTCATTTGTCATGATATGTCATATTTCATGGTGTGTCAGATGTCTTGATATGTCATGATATGTCATATGTCTTGATATATCATATGTCATTATATGTCAAATGCATGATATGTCATATGTCATGATATGTCATGGTATGTCTTGATATGTCATATGTCATGATATGTCATATGTCTTGATATGTCATATGTCATGATATGTCATGTGTCATATGTCTTGATATGTCATATGTCATGATATGTCATGGTATGTCTTGATATGTCATATGTCACGATATGTCATGATATGTCATGATATGTCATATGTCATGGTATGTCATATGTCATGATATGTCATATGTCATGGTATGTCATATGTCATGATATGTCATATGAAAGGTATGTCAGATGTCTTGATATGTCATATGTCATGGTATGTCAGATGTCTTGATATGTCATATGTCATGGTATGTCAGATGTCTTGATAAGTCATATGTCATGATATGTCATATGTCATGATATGTCATATGTCATGATATGTCAGATATCTTGATATGTCATATGTCATGATATGTCGTATGTCATGGTATGTTAGATGTCTTGATATGTCATATGTCACGGTATGGCAGATGTCTTGATATGTCATGATATGTCATATTTCATGGTATGTCAGATGTCTTGATATGTCATATTGCATGGCATGTCAGATGCCTTGATATGTCAGATGTCTTGATATGTCATATGTCATGATATGTCATATATCATGAAATGTCATATGTCATGATATGTCATATATCATGAAATGTCATATGTCATGATATGTCATATGTCATGATATGTCAGATGTCATGGTATGGCAGATGTCTTGATAGGTCATGATATGTCATATGTCATGATATGTCATATGTCATGATATGTCATATTTCATGGTATGTCAGATGTCTCGATATGTTATGTGTCATAATATGTCATATGTCATGATATGTCATATTTCATGGTATGTGAGATGCCGTGATATGTCATATGTCATGATATGTTATATGTCTTGATATGTCATATGTCATGACATGTCATTTGTCATGATATGTCATATTTCATGGTGTGTCAGATGTCTTGATGTCATGATATGTCATATTTCATGGTATGTCAGATGTCTCTATATGTTATGTGTCATAATATGTCATATGTCATGATATGTCCTATTTCATGGTATGTCAGATGCCTTGATATGTCATATGTCATGACATGTCATTTGTCATGATATGTCATATTTCATGGTGTGTCAGATGTCTTGATATGTCATATGTCATGATATGTCATATGTCATGATATGTCATATGTCATGATATGTCATATATCATGGTATGTCAGATGTCTTGATATGTCATATATCATGAAATGTCATATGTCATGATATGTCATATATCATGAAATGTCATATGTCATGATATGTCATAAGGCATGATATGTCAGATGTCATGGAATGTAAGATGTCTTGATATGTCATAGTCATGGTATGTCAGATGTCATGATATGTCATATGTCATGGTATGTCATATGTCATGATATGTTATATGTCATGATATGTCTATGTCATGATATGTCATATGTCTTGATATGTCATATGTCATGATATGTCATATATCATGATATGTCATATGTCTTGCTATGTCATGTCATGATATGGCATATGTCATGATATGTCATATGTCATGATATGTCATATGTCTTGATATGTCATGATATGTCATATGTCTTTATATGTCATATGTCATGATATGTCATATGTCATAACATGTCATATGTCATGGTATGTCTTGATATGTCATGACATGTCATATGTCTTGATATGTCATATGTCATATATCATGAAATGTCATATGTCATGATATGTCATATGTCATGGTATGTCTTGATATGTCATATGTCATGATATATCAGATGTCATGGTATGTCAGATGTCTTGATATGTCATATGTCATGATATATCAGATGTCATGGTATGTCAGATGTCTTGATATGTCATATGTCATGGTATGTCAGATGTCTTGATATGTCATATGTCATGGTATGTCAGATGTCTTGATATGTCATATGTCATGATATATCATATGTCATTATATGTCATATGTCATGGTATGTCATATGTCATGATATGTCATATGTCATGATATGTCATATGTCTTGATATGTCATGATATGTCATAAGTCTTTATATGTCATATGTCATGATATGTCATATGTCATAACATGTCATATGTCATGGTATGTCATGACATGTCATATGTCTTGATATGTCATATGTCATATATCATGAAATGTCATTTGTCATGATATGTCATATGTCATGGTATGTCTTGATATGTCATATGTCTTTATATGTCATATGTCATGATATGTCATATGTCATAACATGTCATATGTCATGGTATGTCTTGATATGTCATGACATGTCATATGTCTTGATATGTCATATGTCATATATCATGAAATGTCATATGTCATGATATGTCATATGTCATGGTATGTCTTGATATGTCATATGTCATGATATATCAGATGTCATGGTATGTCAGATGTCTTGATATGTCATATGTCATGATATATCAGATGTCATGGTATGTCAGATGTCTTGATATGTCATATGTCATGGTATGTCAGATGTCTTGATATGTCATATGTCATGGTATATCAAATGTCATGGTATGTCATATGTCATGATATGTCATATGTCATGGTATGTCTTGATATGTCATATGTCATGATATATCAGATGTCATGGTATGTCAGATGTCTTGATATGTCATATGTCATGATATATCAGATGTCATGATATGTCATATGTCATGATATGTCATATGTCATGGTATGTCATATGTCATGATATGTCATATGTCATGATATGTCATGGTATGTCATATGTCATGATATGTCATATGTCATGTGTCATGATATGTCATATGTCATGATATGTCATATGTCATGGTATGGCAGATGTCTTGATATGTCATATGTCATGATATATCAGATGTCATGATATGTCATATGTCATGATATGTCATATGTCATGGTATGTCATATGTCATGATATGTCATATGTCATGATATATCATATGTCATGGTATGTCATATGTCATGATATGTCATGTGTCATGATATGTCATGTGTCATGATATGTCATGTGTCATGATATGTCATATGTCATGATATGTCATATGTCATGGTATGTCATATGTCATGATATGTCATATGTCATGATATGTCATGGTATGTCATATGTCATGATATGTCATATGTCATGTGTCATGATATGTCATATGTCATGATATGTCATATGTCATGGTATGGCAGATGTCTTCATATGTCATGATATGTCATATGTCATGATATGTCATATTTCATGGTATGACAGATGTCTTGTTATGTCATATTGCATGGCATGTCAGATGCCTTGATATGTCATATGTCATGATATGTCATATTTCATGGTATGTCAGATGCCTTGATATGTCATATGTCATGATATGTCATATGTCATGATATGTCATGTGTCATGATATGTCATATGTCATGATATGTCATATGTCATGGTATGTCATATGTCATGATATGTCATATGTCATGATATATCATATGTCATGGTATGTCATATGTCATGATATGTCATGTGTCATGATATGTCATGTGTCATGATATGTCATATGTCATGGTATGTCAGATGCCTTGATATGTCATATGTCATGATATGTCATGGTATGTCATATGTCATGATATGTCATATGTCATGATATGTCATGTGTCATGATATGTCATATGTCATGATATGTCATATGTCATGGTATGTCAGATGCCTTGATATGTCATATGTCATAATATGTCATATGTCATGATATGTCATATGTCATGATATGTCATATGTCATGATATGTCATATGTCATGATATGTCATATGTCATGATATGTAATATGTCATGATATGTCATATGTCATGATATGTCATATGTCAAGATATGTCGTATGTCTTGATATGTCATATGTCATGGTATGCCATATGTCATGACATGTCATATGTCATGACATGTCATATGTCATGAGATGTCATATGTCATGATATGTCATACGTCATGATAGTCATATGTCATGATATGTCACATGTCATGATATGTCATATGTCATGATATGTCATATGTCATGATATGTCATATGTCATATGTCATGATATGTCATATGTCATGGTATGTCATATGTCATGATATGTCATATGTCATGTGTCATGATATGTCATATGTCATGATATGTCATATGTCATGATATGTCATATGTCATGATTGGCCATATGTCATGATATGTCATATGTCATGATATGTCATGTGTCATGATATGTCATATGTCATGATATGTCATATGTCATGGTATGTCAGATGCCTTGATATGTCATATGTCATATGTCAAGATATGTCGTATGTCTTGATATGTCATGGTATGCCATATGTCATGACATGTCATATGTCATGATATGTCATGAGATGTCATATGTCATGATATGTCATGATATGTCATATGTCATGATTGGCCATATGTCATGATATGTCATATGTCATGATGTGTCATGATATGTCATATGTCATGATATGTCATATGTCATGGTATGTCAGATGCCTTGATATGTCATATGTCATGATATGTCATATGTCAAGATATGTCGTATGTCTTGATATGTCATATGTCATGGTATGCCATATGTCATGACATGTCATATGTCATGATATGTCATGAGATGTCATATGTCATGATATGTCATACGTCATGATAGTCATATGTCATGATATGTCATATCATGACATATGTTTTGGTATGTCATATGTCATGATATGTCATATGTCTTTATATGTCATATGTCATGATGTGTCACATGTCATGATATGTCATATGTCATGATATGTCATATGTCATGATATGTCACGATATGTCATATGTCATGATATGTCATATGTCATGATATGTCATATGTCATGATATGTCATATGTCATGATATGTCATATTTCATGGTATGTCAGATGTCATGGTATGCCATATGTCATGATATGTCATGATATGTCATATGTCATGATATGTCATATGTCTTGATATGTCATATGTCATGATATGTCATATGTCATGATATGTCATGATATATCATATGTCATATGTCTTTATATGTCATATGTCATGATATGTCATATGTCATGATATGTCATATGTCATGATATGTCATATGTCATGATATGTCATGATATGTCATATGTCATGATATGTCATATGTCATGATATGTCATATGTCATGCTATGTCTTGATATGTCATATGTCATGATATGTCATATGTCTTGATATGTCATATGTCACGATATGTCATATGTCATGATATGTCATATGTCATGGTATGTCATATGTCATGATATGTCATATGTCATGGTATGTCATATGTCATGATATGTCATATGAAAGGTATGTCAGATGTCTTGATATGTCATGGTATGTCAGATGTCTTGATATGTCATATGTCATGGTATGTCAGATGTCTTGATAAGTCATATGTCATGATATGTCATATGTCATGATATGTCATATTTCATGGTATGTCAGATGTCTTGATATGTCATATGTCTTGATATGTTATATGTCATAATATGTCATAATATGTCATATGTCATGATATGTCAGATGTCTTGATATGTCATATGTCATGATATGTCGTGGTATGTTAGATGTCTTGATATGTCATATGTCATGGTATGGCAGATGTCTTCATATGTCATGATATGTCATATGTCATGATATGTCATATTTCATGGTATGACAGATGTCTTGTTATGTCATATTGCATGGCATGTCAGATGCCTTGATATGTCATATGTCATGATATGTCATATGTCTTGATATGTCATATGTCATGACATGTCATTTGTCATGATATGTCATATGTCATGATATGTCATATATCATGAAATGTCATATGTCATGATATGTCATATGTCATGATATGTCAGATGTCATGGTATGGCAGATGTCTTGATATGTCATGATATGTCATATGTCATGATATGTTATATTTCATGGTATGTCAGATGTCTCGATATGTTATGTGTCATAATATGTCATATATCATTATATGTCATATTTCATGGTATGTCAGATGCCTTGATATGTCATATGTCATGAAAAGTCATATGTCTTGATATGTCATATTTCATGGTATGTCAGATGTCTCGATATGTTATGTGTCATAATATGTCATATGTCATGATATGTCATATTTCATGGTATGTCAGATGCCTTGATATGTCATATGTCATGATATGTCTTGATATGTCATATGTCATGACATGTCATTTGTCATGATATGTCATATTTCATGGTGTGTCAGATGTCTTGATATGTCATGATATGTCATATGTCTTGATATATCATATGTCATTATATGTCAAATGCATGATATGTCATATGTCATGATATGTCATGGTATGTCTTGATATGTCATATGTCATGATATGTCATATGTCTTGATATGTCATATGTCATGATATGTCATGTGTCATATGTCTTGATATGTCATATGTCATGATATGTCATGGTATGTCTTGATATGTCATATGTCACGATATGTCATGATATGTCATGATATGTCATATGTCATGGTATGTCATATGTCATGATATGTCATGATATGTCATGATATGTCATATGTCATGGTATGTCATATGTCATGATATGTCATATGAAAGGTATGTCAGATGTCTTGATATGTCATATGTCATGGTATGTCAGATGTCTTGATATGTCATATGTCATGGTATGTCAGATGTCTTGATAAGTCATATGTCATGATATGTCATATGTCATGATATGTCATATTTCATGGTATGTCAAATGTCTTGATATGTCATATGTCTTGATATGTTATATGTCATAATATGTCATATGTCATGATATGTCATATGTCATGATATGTCAGATGTCTTGATATGTCATATGTCATGATATGTCGTATGTCATGGTATGTTAGATGTCTTGATATGTCATATGTCACGGTATGGCAGATGTCTTGATATGTCATGATATGTCATATTTCATGGTATGTCAGATGTCTTGATATGTCATATTGCATGGCATGTCAGATGCCTTGATATGTCAGATGTCTTGATATGTCATATGTCATGATATGTCATATATCATGAAATGTCATATGTCATGATATGTCATATATCATGAAATGTCATATGTCATGATATGTCATATGTCATGATATGTCAGATTTCATGGTATGGCAGATGTCTTGATAGGTCATGATATGTCATATGTCATGATATGTCATATGTCATGATATGTCATATTTCATGGTATGTCAGATGTCTCGATATGTTATGTGTCATAATATGTCATATGTCATGATATGTCATATTTCATGGTATGTGAGATGCCGTGATATGTCATATGTCATGATATGTTATATGTCTTGATATGTCATATGTCATGACATGTCATTTGTCATGATATGTCATATTTCATGGTGTGTCAGATGTCTTGATGTCATGATATGTCATATTTCATGGTATGTCAGATGTCTCTATATGTTATGTGTCATAATATGTCATATGTCATGATATGTCCTATTTCATGGTATGTCAGATGCCTTGATATGTCATATGTCATGACATGTCATTTGTCATGATATGTCATATTTCATGGTGTGTCAGATGTCTTGATATGTCATATGTCATGATATGTCATATGTCATGATATGTCATATGTCATGATATGTCATATATCATGGTATGTCAGATGTCTTGATATGTCATATATCATGAAATGTCATATGTCATGATATGTCATATATCATGAAATGTCATATGTCATGATATGTCATATGGCATGATATGTCAGATGTCATGGTATGTAAGATGTCTTGATATGTCATAGTCATGGTATGTCAGATGTCTTGATATGTCATATGTCATGGTATGTCAGATGTCTTGATATGTCATATGTCATGATATATCATATGTCATGATATGTCATATGTCATGGTATGTCATATGTCATGATATGTTATATGTCATGATATGTCTATGTCATGATATGTCATATGTCTTGATATGTCATATGTCATGATATGTCATATATCATGATATGTCATATGTCTTGCTATGTCATGTCATGATATGGCATATGTCATGATATGTCATATGTCATGATATGTCATATGTCTTGATATGTCATGATATGTCATATGTCTTTATATGTCATATGTCATGATATGTCATATGTCATAACATGTCATATGTCATGGTATGTCTTGATATGTCATGACATGTCATATGTCTTGATATGTCATATGTCATATATCATGAAATGTCATATGTCATGATATGTCATATGTCATGGTATGTCTTGATATGTCATATGTCATGATATATCAGATGTCATGGTATGTCAGATGTCTTGATATGTCATATGTCATGATATATCAGATGTCATGGTATGTCAAATGTCTTGATATGTCATATGTCATGGTATGTCAGATGTCTTGATATGTCATATGTCATGGTATGTCAGATGTCTTGATATGTCATATGTCATGATATATCATATGTCATTATATGTCATATGTCATGGTATGTCATATGTCATGATATGTCATATGTCATGATATGTCATATGTCTTGATATGTCATGATATGTCATAAGTCTTTATATGTCATATGTCATGATATGTCATATGTCATAACATGTCATATGTCATGACATGTCATATGTCTTGATATGTCATATGTCATATATCATGAAATGTCATTTGTCATGATATGTCATATGTCATGGTATGTCTTGATATGTCATATGTCTTTATATGTCATATGTCATGATATGTCATAACATGTCATATGTCATGGTATGTCTTGATATGTCATGACATGTCATATGTCTTGATATGTCATATGTCATATATCATGAAATGTCATATGTCATGATATGTCATATGTCATGGTATGTCTTGATATGTCATATGTCATGATACATCAGATGTCATGGTATGTCAGATGTCTTGATATGTCATATGTCATGATATATCAGATGTCATGGTATGTCAGATGTCTTGATATGTCATATGTCATGGTATGTCAGATGTCTTGATATGTCATATGTCATGGTATGTCAGATGTCTTGATATGTCATATGTCATGATATATCATATGTCATTATATGTCATATGTCATGGTATGTCATATGTCATGATATGTCATATGTCATGATATGTCATATGTCTTGATATGTCATGATATGTCATATGTCTTTATATGTCATATGTCATGATATGTCATATGTCATAACATGTCATATGTCATGGTATGTCTTGATATGTCATGACATGTCATATGTCTTGATATGTCATATGTCATATATCATGAAATGTCATTTGTCATGATATGTCATATGTCATGGTATGTCTTGATATGTCATATGTCATGATATATCAGATGTCATGGTATGTCAGATGTCTTGATATGTCATATGTCATGATATATCAGATGTCATGGTATGTCATATGTCATGATATATCATATGTCATTATATGTCATATGTCATGGTATGTCATATGTCATGATATGTCATATGTCATGATATGTCACATGCCATGATATGTCATATGTCATGATATGTCATATGTCATGGTATGTCAGATGTCTTGATATGTCATGATATATCATATGTCATGATATGTCATATGTCATGGTATGTCATGATATGTCATGATATGTCTATGGCATGATATGTAATATGTCTTGATATGTCATGATATGTCATATGTCATGATATGTCATATGTCTTGATATGTCATATGTCATGATATGTCAAATGTCATGATATGTCATATGTCTTTACATGTCATATGTCATAACATGTCACATGTCATGGTATGTCTGGATATGTCATATGTCATGATATGTCAGATGTCTTTATATGTCATGATATGTCATATGTCATTATATGTCATATGTCATGATATGTCATATATCATGATATGTCATATGTCTGGCTATGTCATGTCATGATATGGCATATGTCATGATATGTCATATGTCATGATATGTCATCTGTCTTGATATGTTATGATATGTCATATGACATGATATGTCATATGTCATGATATGTCAGATGTCATGATATGTCATATGTCATGGTATGTCATGGTATGTCAGATGTCTTGATATGTCATGATATATCATATGTCATGATATGTCATATGTCATGGTATGTCATGATATGTCTATGGCATGATATGTCATATGTCATGATATGTCATATGTCATGATATGTCATATGTCTTGATATGTCATATGTCATGATATGTCAAATGTCATGATATGTCATATGTCTTTACATGTCATGGTATGTCTGGATATGTCATATGTCATGATATGTCATATGTCTTGATATGTCATGATATGTCATATGTCATGATATGTTATATGTCATGATATGTCATATGTCATGTCTTGATATGTCATATGTCTTGGTTCTTCTTCTTCTTAAATGCTACTCACAATGGAATAGCATGTATTTTGGTAAAAGACTACTGTGAACACTAAGTTCTTATTGTAGTCTTTAGTTAGTATGTTAAAGTAGTATTTATGATTGAGATTGTTGAATTTTCAGGTTTGTCGATGGTTGTTAGTGTAAGATATTTATTTTAATATTTGTATTTTTGATAATTGTCGTTGTCTCACAGTCTCGCGCGTTAGCGTAGTTCGTTCGCTGCAAAAACTGTACACGTATTTGACTGAGTTAACGGGACTTTTCCCGTTAAATCTACAATGGACAACGGCGAACAAGAGCCGGTCGAGAAGAGAACCGACCAGTTCGAGTTCTTGATGGGAGTCCATCCATATGTCATGATATGTCATATATCATGACTATTAAAATACTATTAAAATACTAGCATTGAAGTCATACTATTAAATTTATTAAATTTATGTCATACCATTAAAGTAATTCTATTAAAGTCGTTCTAATAAAATCATACTAATAATACTATGTTCAATTAATATAATAGTTTTAATACTTTTGAATTTATATTATTTACTTACAACAATATCTAAATAATAAAAATTTAATAAAAAAACAAAAAAAAAATTATGTATAATTTTAATTGAAACTATTTAAATAATAGTATGCAGCATTAAATAAATAGTATCAAAGCAATAATGTGTACATTTTACTAAAATTTTACTGACATTTTTATTTCTTTTTAATAAGATTTATATAATTTATATTATAATTTCAATACTATTGAATTTATAGCATTATGAATTAATAGTATAAAACTTATAGTATTATTTTAAAATTCAGAATGAAAAGAAATACATAAAATGCAAATAAACAAACTTTAATAGTATATCTTTATGTTTAATATTATTATATATATTATATATATTTTTTAAATACATTAACAAACAATAATGATCATCAGTTACTGTGGTCTATTGCCAAGTTTGCAATATTTTCTTATCATTGATGTCAAAAATTTACAGACAAAAAATGTGCGTTGCAGTCACGTTACAATCCATTATTTAAATTAAAAGAAATTGTGTATAAAATAGTAGCCCTTCTATTGAAACCAGTTGCGTGCGGCAACCTTTGACAAAACAAAGCCCTTTATCAAACGTGTGCCAACTCTTTTCACAACCTTTATTGTTTGCTATACATACAGTTGCAACACTGTTTGATAGAGCTTAATTTTTGTCTACTTTTGCAAATTATTGTGGCAGCTAATTTGCACGTTGTGTTGATGTGACCCTGTTCTGTTCAGTGTCAATCCTTGAAAACATGCTTTTAGGCGCTTTGATAGACTTAGCAGCAGCACCCACAAAATAATCTGTCATGGCACGGTTAGCGGCAACTTTTAATTGCCTTTAGTAGAGCGCTGCGTTTACTTAAATAGCTGTTTGTGTACCTGACTCTTTTTTGAAGTGCCGTGTCTGACAAAAACATATGCTAAATATGAGATGTTCTTTAATGGAATATAAATTTTGTACGAAACTAAGTCACTTTTATGTTTATTGTAGATATTCAATGATTACTTCATTGTTAAAGTACTTTTTGCTTTATTGCATTATATTTGATAAACTTTGCATTACCTGAAAATTACCATGCAATTACCTAAGCAGTACCGTGCAATTACCTAAGAAGTATCTTAGAAGCTACCTAAGATGTAGCTTGTAATTAGCTCAAGTACTTCAATTTAATAGTAAAATGCATTATATTGAATAACTCTCAATTGCCTAAATAAAAACTTACAATTACTTCAGCATTACCTTGTAATTACTTAGCCAGTACAGATAAAGTATTTATAAGTAGTATGTATTATTTTAGTATCTACCTATTTAATAACTGTATTTAATAACTACAATGTATTCGATGTTGTTTAAAGTTACTGTATTACTAACCAAAAGTACTTTGGTAATCGTAAAATATTTTGTAAGTAATTGAAAGTACTTACTGTTAAACATGCAATAAGTACATTAGTTCTTCGTTATTGCAAAAACTTTGTATTTTATTTATTAAACTTGTAATTATAAGAGCGCTACTAAGTATTTTTTCAAGGGTTTTTCAACAGGGACGCTACAAAAGTAGAGCGACAGGGACAGCAAACGACGCCATATTTCTTGCCGTTCTATTGACATTTCTCTTCAGTAAGGTTTGCCATTTCATGATGGAAAGATATACGAGCCAACAACGAGTCGAAATTATTAAAATTTACTACCGAAATTCGAATTCGTATATCTTTCCATCATGAAATGGCAAACCTTACTGAAAAGAAATGTCAAAAGAGCGGCAAGAAATATGGCGTCGTTTGCTGTCCCTGTCGCTCTACTTTTGTAGCGTCCCATTTGAAAAACCCTTTACTAGAGTAATATTCAGTACATTTCGATTCATTTTAGTGTATTTTAATTATAGCAAATTTTAATATTGTTTTAGTTATTTTTAAAAACTGTTTAATTTAAGTTCATTTTTAAATATTACCAACAGTTTTGAACAATACTTCTCATTACACACAAGTAATTTCTAGTAGTTGAAATTACTTTTCGTACTTGCAAGTATATTAAATGAACTTTAAAATACATTTAAAATGAAAATTTCATTTGAAAATAACATTTTCAAGCCTCCTAAACCCCTGAATAGAACCAATATACTACATGTAGCATGTAACGAATGTTAATGTTGATGTTTTTGCAAGTGTCGTTAGCGGAAGCACGCATTTGTTTCCGGCTCTTTCTCGTCGGCTAGGGGAGGAGTTCGGGTGCTAACTTCGCTTGGTACGATCTAGATATTCATTTAATATTGCGTGCTTGCATTATAAGAGAAAAGAAAAGCTTACGATAACAGAGAGAAGTAAAACCAAAAGTGAGAGAAAGGAAACGGAAATAAAAAGAAACTCAACATTGATATTGGTGACGTGTGCGATGGTGTTACTGCAACGCCATAAGCCCTCCCATCCATGATCATCATTTTTACCACTTCAAAAAAATTGATTATCGATGATCCCAAATATTAACCTAACACAGCAACAAAATTAACGCAATTAGCGAGAAGTCAAACGAAAAATATTTAGTGCTTCATCATTATTAACAGAAAACAATATTTATTAAGGAATCTTAAAATTAAACAAATTTGAATGAAATTCATAAGTAAAAGTAGCTAACCATGGCAAAATAAAACTAATTTAAAATACATATTACATTATTTAATAGAGAAGAAAAAAAATTGTAAAAATTATAATTGTTTTAATAAAATTTGGTGTTAGCATATCATGGCTAATTAATTTTCTAAATCGTATGGTAATTGCGAATGTTTCAAACGAGAATAAATTATGGGTGATTTATTATTTTTTTCTAAAGTTTGTTTTTTTTTTTTTTTTAAATGGGTGCAAAAATTCGACGGGGAAAATATCTGAAAATCAAATGGTTACAGCATGTATATATTATATGTGTGCAAAAAAAATTATAATAATATAGTTTATAAAAAAAATATAAGTATGTGCAAATATAAAATAACGCGAAATAATTTCAATATAATTTCTCGCAGTGTGTTTGTTTAGCGACAAACAGGTTCTTAAAAAAAAATTTTATGTTGAACAAATGCTTGAGTTTGTTATTGAAGCCGTTCGCTCAAAATGTTGGTGTAAATTGATATGGAGCTTTTTATGCTCTCTCGCAGTTGTATGTTTAGTGAAATTAATCTGTTCACTTTGTTGTTGTTTAAATTTAATTATAACAAAAATTAGGTTTGGGTTTTTTTTTTGTATGCTCTCATTATATTGGACGTTAATGATTTTTTTTCCGCGATTACAACAAAAAAATAATATTTGATGTTTTAAAATTTCGAATTCATTTTTTTTTTTTTGTTATTTTTGGTTTTAAAATAGTATTATAACATTATATAAAATTAAAATTGTGATTGAAATACAAATAGACAATTTAGTTCACCTTCATAACATTTTATGAATTAAATCTTAATATTTTCAAAGATTAAAAAAAAAATATTCATATAGTTTTAATTTCTTAGCGTGTACTGCATTTCATATGCATTAAGCTCTCAATGCTATTGAGCGTACATACCAAAAACTCAAAGCTTTATGAAGTGTGGTGAATTTCTTTTGTCAATAAGTATACACTATCACTTTTACCAAATACAATAAAAAATCAAAGAGAGACTTACATTAGTTGAAACAGCCGATGAGTCGCTCCCACGATGAAAGATCTTTCACGATGGTTGACGATTGCTGGTGCTGAGCTAAAACAATTAAATGGCTTACGATACACGCCATATGGGGAATTTTTATTATTAAATTGAGGGGAAGTATAGCAAGGTTCCGAACCAATGCGTATAAGAGATTATATCTCCTTTAAATCTCCTTTAATTCAATCAAACTTTACACAAAAAAAATAAATATGCACGCTGCATAATTCTTCAATTTTAACTATATATTTAATTTTTAAATTATATATATATATATTTTTTTTTTTTACACTTTAGGAAAATTTTAAATTCTTTTGGAATTTTTCGCATTAAAAAAAAACAGTATTATCCGAAATACATAAAAACCAACCGTTCTTTTTTTTTTTATATAGCGTTGACTTTTTCAAGGTTATTTTGGCTTATTTTTGCACGAGCATTTTTGAAGCTAATTTTGCACACACACATTTTGCAGAATTATATACATACTTTTTTTTTTATATACATAATAATATTTTTTTTTTTTTTTGGACTTTTGTCTCTTTTGGGAATCACTTAATAAATGTTTTTAATTTTAGTTTTATATATATTTTTTTTTGTTTGTTTTCGCCACTTCACAATATTTTTTTTTCTACGCTTTTGGGGCGGATTTTGGGTTGATCGCGGTTTGTGGTCGGATCGCGGTTTGTGGTCGGATCGCGGATCTTTTTCACCTTCTACCAATACACTCTTGGTGGAGATGCGGCTCGCGGGTGGAGATGCGGTTCGATGGTGCAATCGGTCCGTCGATTTCAATCGTTGCTTCGTTTGTCACCAACTGAAGTTCTGCTGCAATGCGTAATTAGTCAGAGGTGATCTTTCTCATCCTCCTACGCATGTATTTAAGTGTGTGTGAAGTTGGGAATATGCTGATGAGAGCAATTAAAATTATTGCATAATTAAGTGCCAAATCTGTTGAGAGATTTGTAATTAAAAAAAATAAAATATATGGATAATACAAAGAGAGCAATTTACCCGTATAGGAATTGGCACAGAAATGAAAATAGGCCGAATCCAATTGCTGCGTTGTCTATTATATTGGCAATAAAATTATTCTATTTAAAGAAATTTTACTATTTTTAAAATGAATTTAATTAAAAACTTAGAAAAATAAAAACTCACTTTTTATTTGTAATAAATTCGTATAAATGTTTTTATAGAATTTTAGGAGAATTCCGAGAGTTAATTAAAATCCGGAAAATATGGAAAAAAAATACTGCAAAAATTTGCAGAAAATTAGGGACAAATAAAAATAAAATTAATTGTAAAACTTACATTTTTGTTATACAAAATATATTTATATTTCACAGAACTAGTGAAGATTTATATTTTGTTCGGCAACGACAATCAGCAAAAGGATTGAAAATTTTGCTGTTTTCTCTTTTATAGAAAATTTTTCTTCGAAAAATATGATTTCCAAGAAAATAACGAAAGGAGGAAAATAGAAAGGGAAACGAATACTGAAATTCAACCAACTTCACCCACAGCTGAACAGTGTTGGGCAGCGACATGGAAGTGTTGCCAATGACCCAATAACATAGAAAAATTATTTTGACGACAAATAAATCAAAAAAATATAAAAAAAAATTAGGGTACAAGCGCTCCTACATAAACCCCCCCGCCAAAATCAGATTTGGGGTGGTACAACAGCCGCAAAACTGATACCGCTTGTACAAATGAGAACAATTACTGACGAATGTCCTTCGCATGATATGTTCCAATCACTCGTCCTTGTAAATCTTCTAATTCATAATACATATTACCAATTTTCTTTCTAACTCGTGCTTTTAGAAATGATGGCGCCAATTTAGCATTGTAGCCTTTTTCAAAATTGCTTTGGCTGAAATTTCTTCGAAAAACTTCTTGCCCTACGGAATAGTTTACAATTCTAGATCGCAAATTGTATGCTCGCTCGTTACGATCGAATTGTTTCTGCATTATGGCTGAAGCCTTAGTTCGCACAATTTCTAACGAGTCTTCTCTATTGAAACTAACAGATCGATCTTCCAACATTTGTAGTTTACGCAGCAGTGTATATGTTGTTCCATTGGTAATCATATGTTGTCCGAATGCCATGAAGAAGGGTGATGTGCCTATAGAAGCATGCACAGCTGAACGTAGCGCACAACTAATGCTGCTGAGATACTCATCCCAATTCTTCTGATCGGGTTTGATATATGCCTTAATCGCTGAAAGAACTGATCGATTGACACGTTCAGATGCATTGGATTGAGGCGAATATACTGCCGTATAAACGTGATTCACACCATAATTTTGTAACATTTTATTAAATAAATTTGCTTTAAATTGAGAGCCGTTATCAGAAACAACTGTCTCAGGTGTGCCAAATGTATGAAAGAGCTCTTCTTCTAAATATTTGACGACAATGTCAGATGAAAACTTTTTGACAGGTTTCAAAAAAGGAAATTTACTAAAGTGATCTAAAACAATAAATATACCAATGTTGCCTGATCGAGATCTAGGATAGGGACCAAGGAAATCTACATAAAGTTTTTGAAAGAATCGATTTGTGTCTGATGTTTTACCCATTGGCGGTCGCATTACAAAATTTGGGTGTTTAGTGCATTTACAAGTTTCACATGAATTAACATAATTTTTCACGTCGTTTACCAATCCTGGCCAAAAATAGAATCTACGAATTCGATCAATAGTTTTATTAATACCACCATGACTTGATAAATGACTATCATGCGCTTTATTTAAGATTTCACTAGTCATACTTTTAGGGATCCAAAGCTTCCACGCTAAATCATCCTGTAACTGCTCTCCCGATGCATGTTCTGTCCGTCGGTACACGTATCCGTCCAGTATCTTTATATCGGGTAATTTTTCTATATTTTTATTTATGCTGTTCAAAAGTTCGTGGTATTCGTCTGATTTAAAATGTGTAGAATTTAAGTCCACGAAAACCCCGCTGTCATTTTCTAAAGCATTCAAATCGGAAAGACAAGACAAATCTTCAGTATTTACTCTAGAAAGCGTATCAGGAACCACGTTTTGACTGCCACGCCGGTGCTGTATTTGAAATGTGAACCCTTGAAGCTTCAAAGCCCATCGAGCTAACCGCGTGCTAAGATCAGTTTGAGACATGAGCCACTTCAACGATGCGTGATCGGTGATGACAGTGAACTCATGTCCTTCCACATAAGCTCTAAATTTTTTTATGCTTAGCATTGCAGCTAAACATTCTTGTTCGGTCACTGAATAATTGCGTTGGGCTTGGTTGAGTTTTTTCGACATGAAGGCGATAGGGAACTCTTCACCGTCCGCAGTTTTCTGAACCAAGACACTTCCTATTCCTGTTCTACTTGCATCACAATGTATGTAAAAAGGTTGTGAAAAATCAGGACTTTGTAGAACAGGGGCGGTACTCAGAATGGTTTTCAAATCTTCAAACGCTCCTTGTGCTTCAATGTTCCATTCGAACTTTCGTTTGTTTTTCAACAAATCAGTTAATGGCGTGGTGACAGTCGCATAATTTCTAATAAACTTTCTATACCACCCTGACATACCTAAAAATCTACGTAATTGTTTTACAGATCTCGGAACTGGAAATTCAGTTACGGCGGCAATTTTATCCGGATCTGTCTGAATAACCCCATTTCCTATTACATGGCCTAAATAACGGACTTCTCGGACACAAAACCTACTTTTCCCTACATTTATGGTCAAACCGGAAGTACGCAGTTTCAGGGCAAGTTGTCGCAAAACCTCAAGATGATGTTCAAAAGTATCTGAAATTACCAATAGATCGTCAAGGTAAACAAACACCTCTGCTCTTAAATGAGCTGGCACAACTTTATCCATCAGACGTGACATGGTCTGAGGAGCATTACAAAGGCCAAATGGCATAACCTTGTAATGATAAAGTGGCCTTCCAGGTACAGTAAATGCCGTCTTGTCCTTGGAAGATGGGTCTAAAGGTATTTGCCAAAAAGCATCTTTTAAATCTATACTAGTTATGAATTCGGCTTTTGGTAACCTACTTAAAATTCCGTCAATATTAGGAAGAGGATAAGCATCCTTTACAGTGACACTGTTAACTTTTCTACTATCCAAGCATAATCTATTTTTCCCTGGCTTCCTAACCAAAACTATTGGAGAAGACCAAGAGCTTTCAGATTCTTCTATTATTCCCAATTTCAACATCCTATCTAATTCATCATATATTAATTTTTCGATTGCTGGCGACACTGGAAAGTGTCTCTGCTTTATAGGCTTGGCTTCACCAACATCAATAGCATGTGATATTACGCTAGTTTTACCGAGACCTTCTTTAGAAAAACTTGGAAATAAATTAATTATATTTTGTAAATCATGTTGTTGTGAAACTGACAATAAACGCTGTAAAGAATTATCGCAAATGGAATCTTCAGAATTCATTTTGCCTATTTCAGACAAAAGACCTGATGGAAGAAGATTAAAAGTTTGCCAAAAATCAATGCCTAGATAAAGATTTTGAGATAAATTTGGAATTATATAAATATTTAGTATTTTTGTAACTCCGCGAAAAATTATGTTTGTATTCAAATAGCCTATTACATTTTGTGATTTTCCATCTGCGGTTCGCACAGTTGATTTTATTTTTTTAAAGGGTATTTTTGAATCTAAAAAGTCTTGAGCAGCTTGTGCACCAAGGCAACTTATCGAAGCACCTGTATCTAATAAACCAACAATACTTTTACCGAGCAAAGTCACCTCCGCATATGGCCTAATATCATTGGGTTTTTCAAGAACAGAACTTAAAAATAATTTTCGAATATTTTTGACATTTTGCCAATAATATTTTATACGTTTGCTAGACCTAGAAGAAGAAAAACATGGTAAATCGTTTTTAAAAGATAATATAGAATCTACTGAAGAACAATTATTTATTGATGAAACATCAGACTCATTAAAAATACGATCGCGAGCAGTATTATATTCTGCTAATCGAATATGAAAAGGTTTCAAAGGTAAAAAATTTGTAATTAAATGTTTAGTCCTAGAACTATTGTTATTTTTGGGTTTTAAAATTTCTACTAGGTTTCGGTGTTGGTTGATTGTGTTAACGCATGGATCTGTTTGAGTGCACTTTTCGGCGCACCCACTCTGCAGTTTTTTGAACAATTTTTGCAACTCGGCTTATAAGTGTTTTTCAAACCACACCCATAACAAAAAACACGTCTCTCCTCCAGGCAATCATGGTAGCGGTGACCTGCAGCTTCACAATTCCAGCACGTTAAAGATACAGCAGCAATTTCATCCTCATCCTGCTCAACGTGATTAGAATCCTGTGTAACTTCACTAATATTCCTGCGCTGGGGATTTAGTTTGTTGAAGGGTTGCTTCCTTCCAACATCCTGCATAAAAAATTCTCGTTTCCGGATGATGTCACGCAAATGAGAGACAGAAAAAATCTGTATGTTCAAAATTTCATGTTGTATTTCGGGCAACAAGTTTCTCCTCAGAATTTCCACCAAAGCATTTTCAGGCAACTGCTGATCGAGCCGATCAGTCAATTCTAAAATGGATTCGTAAAAACTATCAAAACTTTCGCTCTGCTTCTGTTTTCTATCGCGGACCATTTCGCGGTAATCAACGTCAGTGCGTGAGTCTTTGTATTGTCTACGAAGCGCGATACAGAGTTCCGGCCAACGAATAGTTTGAACGGACCTGTGATATCTCCAAAACCAGTCGCTGGCTTTAGAGTCGAAAAGAATAGAGGCGTACCGAGATAATAGGTCGAAGTTGCCATTCAAAGTTTGATTGGTCAATGCTTCGCAACGATAGATAAAATTATCGACTGACAATCCTCTGGAATCTCCATTGAATTTCAGTTTCCAATTGAAAATAATGTGGCTCACTTTATCGGATCGTAGTGACGTGTCTGATGACGACGGAGCACCTACATGTGAAACAGATGGACCACAATTTGAATTATTTGGATCAAAATTAGATGCATGTCCATTACGAGGACCAATAATAGAAGTAGCTGGCAATCCAAGCAATTGCTCTAAAGTTTGCTGTTCAACTGCTGGCAATGTGTGCATTTGAGCAGCGCGCACTTGTGTGTTACGCTCCGGTACAGGAGCAGCGAGTTTCAATCTTTGAAGACCTGATTCAATACTTGTCTCAATTAATTTAGACACTTGTTGGCTAAGAGACAACATCATTTCTGCTTGTTGCGCACCAACAGCGGCCGTTACAATATTACGAATGGTCTCGTATTGATCTTGTAAAGAAATTTGATTGGAAATCGAAGTATCTTCAGAATTATTAGTTACTGATGTTGTTGGTTTAGAAGTTTTAGCTCGAGTCATCATTGGTGATGAAGGTAAAGGGGTACTTGCGGTCGCAGTACTTTCTTGAGAAGCAATCCGAGTGTTACATACAGGACAATCGGGATTGGTTTTAATATGTTTTGAAATACACGATTTATGGAAAATGTGACCACATGTGGTTTTTATCACTTGTAGCCGAGAGCTAATAGCATTGCTGCAAATATTGCAACAAATACTTTCACGATCAGCAGATTCAGCTGTCGATAGATCTTCAGTACTCCGTTGAAGAGGCATTTCAAAGTTTTAAGAAAAAAAAATATATATATAAAAATATTAAAACAGAAAAAAAAATTTAAAGGGCAGAACTAAATTAATAAAATTATGTTGAATTCAAATTAGAAAAAAAATTGTTTCCAAAAATTTTAACAATTGAAATTATAAAACAAGTAAAAAAATTAATACAAAAAGTATAAAAGCATATAACACATAGGTTTATATGAATTGATGTTAAAATATATATTCTTATTTTTATCTAAATTAGAATTTAAATTTATGAAAACGATAAGTATCTCAATCGAGATGTCGATAAAACTTCCGGAGGGAACTAAACGAAAAATTCAGAAATCAAAATATATTGACTTCTGCGCATAATTGGTTAATTGGTGCTGTGAAATTAAAAAAAATAACAATTGAGTTTGAAAAAAAAATGGTATTAAGAATTGTTAAGAAATCAGAATAAATAAGGCTAGGTATAGAAATATTTAAAAAAAAGAAGGAGGTTTAGAAATACTGGCATTATTTTTAAAGAAAGAAAAAATAATTAATTCCTAGTAATTCCATAGGTCGTACATGTTTTATAACTTTCGATTGGCGGTCTGATTCTAGCTACGATCCAGATAACAGCATTTCCGGCAAAAATCGAAAGAAATAAAAAAAAACTCTAAAGAGACATTGCGTATGATGAATTGTTGACACTGGTTAATATTACACACATGAAGTGTTTTGTACCTATTAAAATCCAAAGCATCAGATTCACACACTGAAAATCAAAAGAAAAATAGTAGTACAGTAAAAAAAAAAGAATGAAGATCGAAATAAATAAGAATAACAAATATTAGAAAAGGAAAAGAAAAAGAAAAAAGAAAAAGGGCATCCACACGAATGTTTATCATTAATTATGATAAAAGATGTTCGTAAAAAAAAATGTGTGGGCCCCACGTTGGGCGCCAAAAATAAATTATCTGTAGCATGTAACGAATGTTAATGTTGATGTTTTTGCAAGTGTCGTTAGCGGAAGCACGCATTTGTTTCCGGCTCTTTCTCGTCGGCTAGGGGAGGAGTTCGGGTGCTAACTTCGCTTGGTACGATCTAGATATTCATTTAATATTGCGTGCTTGCATTATAAGAGAAAAGAAAAGCTTACGATAACAGAGAGAAGTAAAACCAAAAGTGAGAGAAAGGAAACGGAAATAAAAAGAAACTCAACATTGATATTGGTGACGTGTGCGATGGTGTTACTGCAACGCCATAAGCCCTCCCATCCATGATCATCATTTTTACCACTTCAAAAAAATTGATTATCGATGATCCCAAATATTAACCTAACACAGCAACAAAATTAACGCAATTAGCGAGAAGTCAAACGAAAAATATTTAGTGCTTCATCATTATTAACAGAAAACAATATTTATTAAGGAATCTTAAAATTAAACAAATTTGAATGAAATTCATAAGTAAAAGTAGCTAACCATGGCAAAATAAAACTAATTTAAAATACATATTACATTATTTAATAGAGAAGAAAAAAAATTGTAAAAATTATAATTGTTTTAATAAAATTTGGTGTTAGCATATCATGGCTAATTAATTTTCTAAATCGTATGGTAATTGCGAATGTTTCAAACGAGAATAAATTATGGGTGATTTATTATTTTTTTCTAAAGTTTGTTTTTTTTTTTTTTTTAAATGGGTGCAAAAATTCGACGGGGAAAATATCTGAAAATCAAATGGTTACAGCATGTATATATTATATGTGTGCAAAAAAAATTATAATAATATAGTTTATAAAAAAAATATAAGTATGTGCAAATATAAAATAACGCGAAATAATTTCAATATAATTTCTCGCAGTGTGTTTGTTTAGCGACAAACAGGTTCTTAAAAAAAAATTTTATGTTGAACAAATGCTTGAGTTTGTTATTGAAGCCGTTCGCTCAAAATGTTGGTGTAAATTGATATGGAGCTTTTTATGCTCTCTCGCAGTTGTATGTTTAGTGAAATTAATCTGTTCACTTTGTTGTTGTTTAAATTTAATTATAACAAAAATTAGGTTTGGGTTTTTTTTTTGTATGCTCTCATTATATTGGACGTTAATGATTTTTTTTCCGCGATTACAACAAAAAAATAATATTTGATGTTTTAAAATTTCGAATTCATTTTTTTTTTTTTGTTATTTTTGGTTTTAAAATAGTATTATAACATTATATAAAATTAAAATTGTGATTGAAATACAAATAGACAATTTAGTTCACCTTCATAACATTTTATGAATTAAATCTTAATATTTTCAAAGATTAAAAAAAAAATATTCATATAGTTTTAATTTCTTAGCGTGTACTGCATTTCATATGCATTAAGCTCTCAATGCTATTGAGCGTACATACCAAAAACTCAAAGCTTTATGAAGTGTGGTGAATTTCTTTTGTCAATAAGTATACACTATCACTTTTACCAAATACAATAAAAAATCAAAGAGAGACTTACATTAGTTGAAACAGCCGATGAGTCGCTCCCACGATGAAAGATCTTTCACGATGGTTGACGATTGCTGGTGCTGAGCTAAAACAATTAAATGGCTTACGATACACGCCATATGGGGAATTTTTATTATTAAATTGAGGGGAAGTATAGCAAGGTTCCGAACCAATGCGTATAAGAGATTATATCTCCTTTAAATCTCCTTTAATTCAATCAAACTTTACACAAAAAAAATAAATATGCACGCTGCATAATTCTTCAATTTTAACTATATATTTAATTTTTAAATTATATATATATATATTTTTTTTTTTACACTTTAGGAAAATTTTAAATTCTTTTGGAATTTTTCGCATTAAAAAAAAACAGTATTATCCGAAATACATAAAAACCAACCGTTCTTTTTTTTTTTATATAGCGTTGACTTTTTCAAGCTTATTTTGGCTTATTTTTGCACGAGCATTTTTGAAGCTAATTTTGCACACACACATTTTGCAGAATTATATACATACTTTTTTTTTTATATACATAATAATATTTTTTTTTTTTTTTTTTTTTTATATGAATTTGAACTTATATATTATTTTTGCACTCATTTCATATTTTTTTTTTTTTTATATCACCATTTTCGCATAATTTTATTTTAACTTTAACTAATTAAAACATATATATTTAATTATTTTAAATTATGACAAAAGAAGATTTTAAAGAAGATTTACCAAATTTTTTCCTTTTTTTAATAAAATTTAAGCTTTTAATAATATATATTTTTGTATTACTAATTTTCTTTATTATTTTTTTTGTTTTTTTAAATAATTTTCTTTTCACCTTTTTCCCATTATTACTTTTTGTCACGAATAATTTTAATAACTTTTTTTTTTTTACATTTCGATTTTCGTGTTTTTTTTTTTTTTTTTTTTTTGGACTTTTGTCTCTTTTGGGAATCACTTAATAAATGTTTTTAATTTTAGTTTTATATATATTTTTTTTTGTTTGTTTTCGCCACTTCACAATATTTTTTTTTCTACGCTTTTGGGGCGGATTTTGGGTTGATCGCGGTTTGTGGTCGGATCGCGGTTTGTGGTCGGATCGCGGATCTTTTTCACCTTCTACCAATACACTCTTGGTGGAGATGCGGCTCGCGGGTGGAGATGCGGTTCGATGGTGCAATCGGTCCGTCGATTTCAATCGTTGCTTCGTTTGTCACCAACTGAAGTTCTGCTGCAATGCGTAATTAGTCAGAGGTGATCTTTCTCATCCTCCTACGCATGTATTTAAGTGTGTGTGAAGTTGGGAATATGCTGATGAGAGCAATTAAAATTATTGCATAATTAAGTGCCAAATCTGTTGAGAGATTTGTAATTAAAAAAAATAAAATATATGGATAATACAAAGAGAGCAATTTACCCGTATAGGAATTGGCACAGAAATGAAAATAGGCCGAATCCAATTGCTGCGTTGTCTATTATATTGGCAATAAAATTATTCTATTTAAAGAAATTTTACTATTTTTAAAATGAATTTAATTAAAAACTTAGAAAAATAAAAACTCACTTTTTATTTGTAATAAATTCGTATAAATGTTTTTATAGAATTTTAGGAGAATTCCGAGAGTTAATTAAAATCCGGAAAATATGGAAAAAAAATACTGCAAAAATTTGCAGAAAATTAGGGACAAATAAAAATAAAATTAATTGTAAAACTTACATTTTTGTTATACAAAATATATTTATATTTCACAGAACTAGTGAAGATTTATATTTTGTTCGGCAACGACAATCAGCAAAAGGATTGAAAATTTTGCTGTTTTCTCTTTTATAGAAAATTTTTCTTCGAAAAATATGATTTCCAAGAAAATAACGAAAGGAGGAAAATAGAAAGGGAAACGAATACTGAAATTCAACCAACTTCACCCACAGCTGAACAGTGTTGGGCAGCGACATGGAAGTGTTGCCAATGACCCAATAACATAGAAAAATTATTTTGACGACAAATAAATCAAAAAAATATAAAAAAAAATTAGGGTACAAGCGCTCCTACATACATAGAAATCCAATTAAACATGAAGCACACTAAAATCTGTTGCAATTACAACAACTATATATTAATTATATTGATGATGAGGATGATAATAATTACAACAACAATTAGTATTATTGTGATTGCGCATAATTGCTGTACACGCTGGAGTATGCAGAAGGCTCATCTATCTATGCATTGACAACTCACACAAATCTGCAGACACACTATATTCGTACATACACTGAGAAAAAAATTACACTTTCAAACGCACACTTTTTTCAAAAGAATACTTTAAAATTTAAATTGGGAATTATAATTCACAAATTCCAAAACAAATCATTGAAAATTTTAGTATTTCAACATGTTTACATTCATGTCAATTGCGTATAATTCATAGTAAGAAATTTGCTCAATACCAAGTGATATGCGTTATATCTGAAATATATAAATATTGATTTCCCATAATTTATTTTCATTTTTTTATTTAAAATTTCAAACCATTGCAATGAAAAGTTAGCATTTAAAAAAGTTTTTGTTCATATCAATTATTTATAATTCATAGTAGCAAATTTGCTCCAAAATATATAAAGTGGAGAGTCTGAGGTAAAGTGGGGCACATTTTGATTTTCCTCCAAAAAAAGTTTATTTGAATAATATTATTTTGAATTATTTTGAAAGGTCTATTCCATAGACAGATTCATAATCTAAGTTTAAGCATTAACAAAATACCATTTATATGCCTTTTGGTTGATTTTTGAGTCATTTTTCAAAACAGCTCTACTTCGGGTTTGTCAAAAAATGTTTGGGTAAAGTGGGAAACTTGAATTTTTTTACTAAAATGCAATTTTTGTATTTCTTTTTTATGTTTTGCTGTTTTAATAACAAAGTCAAATATATTAAGGATAAACAAATTACAATAAGATAATAAGAAAGTATTGGTACTGCAAGAAAAAAAATAAGAAAACAAAAAATGGATTTATATAAACATCTCAGTAGTTATATTAAAAGAAAAATCATGAAAAAAATTATGCATTTATTTAAGTCAAAATATGCTGCGTGACAATGCAGCCAATTGCAGTTGGTGGTCATCAAGTTCGCACATTTCAAGTATGCAGGACGTTTGCAGATATTGCAGTTCACTGAATTATTGAAATTTAATTTCTTCGATATTTTATTCATGCAAATTGTAAAAAATTCATCTTATTCTTCAGATGAAGTTGATGAATATTTATCGATGTATTCTTTTTGCTTCAGTTAATGGTTCGATTCTTGACTTTCAACTGCAATTTGGATCTTATCTCAGGTGAAATCAAAATGTTGCTTTTTATTAGTTTGTAGCCAAGATTGGAGTTTTTTTCTTAGCTAACACAATTAAATAATTTATATAACATAATATTTTCACTAAAATTACAAGAAACAATTCTAAAATTACGTTTCCCACTTTACCCCAGAAAGTGTTTCCCACGTTACCACAATATCGCAATTTCATCATAACTTAGCACCATTTAAGCAATTTATGTAATTATTTGCAAAACCCGTTTGTATTTTAAATGATATACAACATCCATTCATTTTAAACATAACTACCTAATTAAAAACGACAAAAATGTGCACTTTTTCCTAACCAGCTCTAAAAAAACTTCAATTTTTTCCACTTGTTCTCGAAATGCAATAAAAAGGTGTTAATTTCATTATAATTATGGATGAAAAAGCACTTGACAATTGTTTTTATATTTCCAAGTACAAATTTTATATTTCTAACCACAAATTGCAATTTCCCACATTAACCCATGTTCCACTTTACCCTAGGTTCCCATATAAAAATAGATTTCCCAATACTATTATCACTTTTTATTTAATATTTCGAAGCACTTCAAGTTTAGCTTTTAAATATGTTTTTGTTCATGTCAATAACATATAATTGTAATAAATTTGCATAATATCAAGTTATTTGAGTTACATCTAAAATATATAAAAAGGCTTTCCCAGAATTATGTTGTTTTTAAAAATTTCATTAAAATTTAGTAATTTCTCAATATTTTTAAACAAAATATAAGTTTTTTCGAACTGTCACATAGAAAAATAGTATTTATTACACTTTAAATAGCACACTTTAAAATGAAAATTACGAATATTTATAGAGCAATACTAATATTACAAATTTCAAAACATTTGAGTGCGAATTTAAGCATTTCAACACATTTACATTCATGTCAATTACATATAATTCATAGCCACAAATTTGCTTTAAATCATCACGGAGAAAATTGTTTACTGATGATTTATGAATAAGACGTTCATAAAAAATATGGTTTTCTTATTTATGAGTTATTTTCATAAATTATGAATAATACTATAAAAATATGGAAAGTTCATGCATAAAAAACAGTTGTATTACTAACTGCACGCTCCGGCTATTTGGCTACGTCTAATTGGCACAATGTATGCCTTTTTAAGCATGAATTATGAATAATAAATCATAAAATGTATTCCAGAAACTATACTAATTACTCATGGCTTATGCATATATTATACATAAGACATGAGTAAACATACGCATAATTTTATTCAATTAATCATAATAGTTTATTTGTACTATAATCATATATTATGAATAAAAACCTAATCATGATGATTACTTATACTTGGCTAGATATCCTGATTATTTTTTGCAAAATTAATGCGTATAATACATTATTTTTGAGAACGTTTCTTTCCGTGATGTCGAATTAAATAAATATAGATTTTCCAGAATTATCTTCCCTTTTTATAAAAAATATCGAATCATTTCAATAAGAAAATTAGCATTTCAACACATTTACATTCATGTCAATTGCATATAATTCATAGTCACAAATTTATGATTTATAATATTATTATTATTTTGTTTTTGTTTTTTTCCCGTGCATTCATTAAGAACTCACCTGATAGTCCATGGAATTGCCGTAGCCCATGTGGTTGCAGGAGCATGAGCAATGTTTAATGTGCTGCTCCAGCTCATCATCGAACTCGGCAGCGCTGCCAATGCCAGCGCAGAGCAACAACGACTCGTGTTGTTGAGACTCTAAGCCGCAATAGCCGACAGACAACTGTTGGTGTTGCGGCAGCAAATGTTGATGTAGCTGTTGTTGTTGCTGCTGCTGTAGAATATGTTGTTGTTGTTGCTGCTGTAAGGACTCTGTTGTCAACATGTTGCTGTTGTGCGCAGCCGCCCAGAGAGCAATTTTACTGTTATTGTTGTTGATGCCGCTGCTGTTATAGTTGTTACTGCTACTGTTATAATTACTGTTATTGCTGCTGCTGTTGTTGTTGCTATTATTGCTGCTGCTGTTGTTGTCGCCGCTGTTGTTTATGTTGCTGCTACTAATGTTGTTGTTGGCTAAAATGTTGTTGCTCTTTATATAGTTTTTGTTACCCGTTGCTGTTGCTCTCGCTCTCAGCAACGTGGCCGCCGAAAAGCTTTTGCGTCGCTGCGTCTGAAAAGCTGCATAAGCAACAGTTTCCTCGTTGTCGCTGGCTGCAGCGCTACCGACCCCGCCACCATGTGCTGACAGCCTCAGCGGATGACGCGCCAGCGAAAAGAAGCGACTCGCATTGCTGGCGTTGACAATACGCTTCAGCGGCAACGACGGCGAGGGCAACGCAATATCGGGCGTCGCAAAATTGACGCCATTGAATGTTGTTGCTGTTTGCGGCGCTGTAGCAGCAGTAGCACTACTGACTGCGCTACTTGCAGCGCATAGCATAAGACGCAACATATCGGCAGAGTCGCCGCTACTGGCAAGCGGCACTGAGCAACTGCCGGTGACGCTATCACCGTCGTTAATTTCGTCGTCGACTCGAAGGACAGCTTTATTATTGTTTTTCAAATTTTTATGACTATTGTGTTGTTGTGCGCTGACGTTGCCGTTTTTTATGGGCGTTCCGTTTGCGCTGCTGTTGACGCTGACGTCGTTGCTGACGCCTGCGCTATTGCTATTACTGCGCGTGCGCGCACCAATTATCGAGGCAGCCGTTGAGTTGGCGCCATATTTCCAATAGGTTTTGTTGGTGCCGCCAATGCGCTGCAGTTGCGGCGTTAGCTGCGCGAACTTGCGCGCCGCGGCCTCCTGCTGCTGCTGTTTGTAGTGATTGCGGAGCGGCGCAGTCGATGCTGCATGCAACGTCGCACAACGTCTGATGGGCGGTGGCGTAAAAGACGCACACTGCTGTGACGTCGCTGTTTTCGACGACAGCAGTAGCGAACCAAAAGATTTGGCGCCACTGAGTCTTGCTTGCTGCTGCTGTGACGTTGGCGTTGCTGCTGTTGTTGACTTTTTTTGTTGCTTTGCTGCTGAGAGCAACGAGTGCGCGGAGAGCGAAAGCGCGCGCGTAAATTTCAAACGTCTGCTGTTGCTGCCGCCGCCGCTTACACTGCCTGCGTTGACATTGTTTTTTTTGCGCGCTTGACACTCGCGTATTGTGGGCAGTAACAGGTGTTGTTGTTGCTGCTGCTGCAACAAATGTTGCTGTAATTGTTGTTGCTCTAACGGCGTATGCGCCGCTACGGATGCCGCTAATGCGGCCGGCGGCGGTGGCGGCGTCTCCAGCAGATTCGTTTGACTGTGACGCAAAAACTCCTGCTGCTCCTCGGCTTCGAGCGCCTGCAGCGCGCGCAGGTCCCACTCGCCGGAGGTCATTAAGCGGACGTCGTTACGCGGCGACGACAGCGATAGCGTCGATGAAGTTAAACACAAAGTTAAACATGTCTGCGACTTGCGCTGGCAGCTGTTGCTTTTTAAATGGCGAGATATTTGGTGTAAATAGTGGGAGCGAAAACTGTGACAAAACTGGAGTTTTTTTTTAATTTTCAATATTTTAAAATTTATTAAACTTATTTCTTAATATTTTTATAAGGTTTAAAATTTTTGAACTTTTTTATATTTTATATATTTATATTTTTTTTTGTATTTTTTTTTGTTGTATTTTTTTTATTATATTTAATATGTTTTGAATATTTTCAAATGTTTAATGTTGTTAGTTATTTTTTTATTATTTTTAAATATATATTTACTATTCCGTATTGCTTTTTTAATCATATATTATAATTTTCAATATTTTAATTTTTTTTATTTTATTTAAATATTAAAAAATAATATTTTTTTAATATTTTTAGGACTTTTTAATATATTGTAATATTTTTTTATTTAAATATTTTTAATATTTGTTAGATTTTTTAATTTTTTGTTATTTTTTTATTTTTTATTTTATAATTATTTTTTAAAATATGTTTCAATTTTTTAAATATATATATATATTTTTTTGATATGTTTGAAATTTTTTAAATGTTTTTTTTTAGTTTTTTAATATTTTTTGGTATTTTATTATTTAGTATTTTTTAAATATTTTTAATATTTTTTAATAAATTCTTAATATTTTTAGTATTTTTATAGTTAATTTATTTTTATTATTTTCTATTTTTATACTTTTTATTTTTTTTATATGTTTTATCTATATTTCAAATTTTTTATTATATTTTATTTATTTATTTTTTTGTATTTTTAATATAAATATATTTTTTATTATTTGCTATTATTTAATAATTATTAAAGGTTTTAATTAATTTTTAAAAGTTTTTTTTATTTTTATTATTAATTCATATTTTGTAATATTATTTTTAATATTTTTTAAAATATATTTTTTTATATTTTTTATAATTTCTTAAAATTTTTTTTTTTTTATATTTTTTAAAATTTTTTAATTTTTTTCAATTTTTTTTTAAATTTTTTTCAATATATTTCAATATATTTTAATATTTTTTAATATTTTTTAAATATTTTTTAATATTTTTTAATATTTTTTAATATGTTTTAATTTTTTAAATATTTTTTAATTTTTAAAATTTTTTTTTTTATTTTTTAATATTTTTTTTACTATTTTTCAACATATTTTAATTTTTTTTTTATATATTTCTATATATTTTAGTATTTTTTAAATATTTTTTAGTATTTTTAAATATTTTTTTAATATTTTTTAATATTTTTTAATATTTTTTAATATTTTTTAATATTTTTTAATATTTTTTAATAATTTTTAATATTTTTTAATATTTTTTAATATTTTTTATTATTTTTTTATATTTTTTAATATTTTTTTAATATTTTTTATTATTTTTTAATATTTTTTAATATTTTTTAATATTTTTTATAATTTTTTAATATTTTTTAATATTTTTTTAATATTTTTTAAATTTTTTAATATTTTTCAATATATTTTAATATTTTTTAATTTTTTAAATATTTTTTATTATTTCTTAATATTTTTCAATATATTTGAATATTTTCATTGTTACAGTTATTTTTTTTTCTTATACTTTTTTAATATTTTCAAGTTTTTTTCCTTTTTTCAAATTTTTAATATTATTATTAAATATTAATATTTTTATTATTAATTCATATTTTGTAATATTATTTTTAATATTTTTTAAAATATTTTTTTTTTATATTTTTTATAATTTCTTAATATTTTTTTTTTTAATATTTTTTAAAATATAATAAAAGGTTTTTAATGATTTTTTAAAAGTTTTTATTAATTTTTAATATTATTTAATATTTTATAGTATTTTTTAATAATTTTTATTTAGTTTTTTAATATCTTTTTTTATACTTTTTAATACTTTTTAATACTTTTAATATTTTTATATACTTTTTAATACTTTTAATACTTCTATTATTTTAATTTTTTTTTTAATATATTTTACAGTTTTTTAAGATATTTTAATATTTTTTAATATTTTTTTAAATTTTTACACATTTTTTAATATTTTTTAATATCTTTTAATACTTTTAAATATTTTTTTTTAAATATATTTTTAAATTTAATAATATTTTTTAAAACTGTTTCATCGTTTATTAAAACTTTTTCATATTTGTGAAATCTTTACATACTTTTGATATTTTTAATCTATTTTAATTATTTGAAACAGTGGTAGTTTTAGTATTTATATTTTTTATTTAATATTTTATTTATTTTTACTTTTTATTTATTTCTAAATTTTATTTATTGTATTTTGCCTATTGCAATTTTTAAATATTCTTTTTAATATTTTTTTAAATATTTTGTTGTTAATATTTTTTAACATTTATTTTTTTATTCTTAGTTCTTATTTTAATAAATTTTTATTTTGTTAATTTAAAATTGTATATTTTTGTCGTGTTTTTTTTCTAATAATTACACTTTAAAAAATATTAAATTTTTATAATACTTATATAACATTTTTTTTATTATTTTCCCTTTTAGACACTTTTTTTTAAATATGATTTTTTATTTTTCTTTTTTTTAATTTTAAATTATTTTCATATGTTTTTAAATTTATAAAAATTCAAATATTTTTGAATATTTAATTTACATTGTATGACATATAGCATTACTTTTTGGCGCCAAACCAAATGTACTCTTTTTCTATTTTATTTAACATTTAATTTTTTACATTTTTTAGTTTAAGACATTTTTATATTTTTGAATATTGTAAATCTAAATTTTCACTTTTTGTTAACCATTCAAATTATAGCACTTTTTGAAATATGTCTTTATATTTAAAATATAATTAAAATATATTTGTGGTTAATATTTGTTTAATTTGATTTTATTTATACCATTTTAAAATATTTAATATTTAAAAATTTGATAATATTTATTTGTTTGCTTTTTTATTTTAAGATCTTCATATTTAAAACTTGAAGGTTTTTTTAACCCTTTGTTTTGCTATACTTTTAACTATGATATTAACAATATATTTATTTTGGTTTTATTTTTCTACAATTTTGTTTTGTATTTCTTTTGCTTTTTCTTGTTGCTTTAAATGTATTGTAATTTGTGAACTAGTAGGTGGTATTTGTTTGCTTTTTGTCCTGCACTTCCTTAGTTTAAGATAGTTTTTTTCTAAAGAATTTTTTTTTTTGCTTTATTTTTATTTTTTATTTTCAGTTGTTTTTAACATATTAATTATTTTTTTTTTACTTTTTGTTTTGCTATTTTTACATTTTTTGAGTTTGTCCAACTCTTCAGAGTTGATATTGCCTTTCCTTTTTTTTTATTTGTTTATTTCAAATATAATTTTTTTTTTCATATATTGCTATATTTTTTGTTTTCATATTTTTCAGCTTTCTTTTATTTAAAATTCAAAATTTTCATTTTTTTTTTGACACGTATTAAAATCTAAACTTGGTTTCTGTATTTTTTTCAGCTCTTCATCTTACTGCCCATCATACAAAAAATGTAAAACAAAACCAACGACCTTGTTACGCAGCGCACTTGCACGCCGACCACTGTAAGCTACCGTTTTGGTTACCGTTTGACAACTGAAATGGTAAGTAGCAACGTTTTGCCATTTATATGTTATCTTAGAGGCCATGCAACAGCTTTGAAATGCCATAGAGTACTGTTAAAATGCCTTTAAAAGGT
Organism: Dryomyza anilis; assembly: GCA_951804985.1. Lineage (NCBI taxonomy): Eukaryota > Metazoa > Arthropoda > Insecta > Diptera > Dryomyzidae > Dryomyza > Dryomyza anilis. Next base: position 9,116,731 of record OX638134.1, read on the forward strand.
TAACAGCGCCGTAACAGCGTATAAAAGAGGTTAACAGTGCAGTTAACAGTGCGTTTAACAGCGCCATTAACAGCACAACTGTTGCACGACCTTACAAAAACAATAGATTCGTTTTTTTATATTTTGATACAGCTAAACAAATTCTTACATATCATATATGCTATATACAAAAATGTTATTAAAATTGCTTCACACAAAAATGTTAACTTACATAGGTATTAATCTCAACAGTTTTTGCTCAATTTTATTGTTTGGTTTTCAGCACATGCAACTAGTATTTGCTTCAAAAAGAGCATTGTGCTCTTTTGCAAACCGTTTACTTTTGATGAGTTAACGGCGCGTTAACAGCGCTTTAACAGCGTGTGGAACGTATTTGCAGATTTTGCTTTATACAATAAAATTTTATTCTTGTGCTGTTAAATATTTAAAAATAATACAAAGTAAACATACATTAAGTATTTAGAAAGTGCTGAAAAAGTGTAAAAAAATATAAAAATATTTAACAGAGCTCTCTTAAATGTTTTACAGGCAGTCAATGCATGGTACTTTCACTTTTGAGCAAATTTGCAGTTAATGCAACTTATGAAGCATTGAATTAGAAGAAAATTTAACAAAAACTTAAGGTTTTATTTTTTTATTAAAAAAAGTATATATATTTTTTAGAAATTATGTTCAAAAAATGTATTTGTCACAATTATAGAATCAACTAGAGAATACAGAGTTGACGTTTAAAATAGTTTAAGTTAAATATTAAAAAATTATCGCTATTTTGTCGAATGCAAAATGATTTTAAGGGTTTAGTATACATCTGTTCTATATAATAATTTTGATAAAGCTAAAGTTTTTCAGAAACTTTACATATTTTAAATTTAAAACATGCTATGGACCAGCTATTTATTTTTTCTTTTCAAAAAAACTCCACATTTTTATCTACTTCAAGTAAAAACCATTTAAAATTTAAGGTGTCAACAGCTGAGTATGAAATATACCACAAACACCGGCTCCTTTTCTGTACCATAAACCAAAAAAAAAGAATATGAACACCAACAAAAAAAAAACCTTTTTGGCCAGCCTTTCAAGCAACAGCCTCATAAAAACAATAAAAACGAGGTGCTTTTCTTTTATTGCATATTTTTGCAGTGTGTTCGGTTCGTTCGTTCTTCTCTCCTTCTTGTCTCCTTTGATGGGGCAAGGATATTAATTTGAAAAACGTGTTGAGCCAAAAAAATGTGGTTTTAACGTGCGAACATATTATGACAAAAGGTGCATAAAAGCAACATTGGTGACAATATGGACGACAAGTACTTAAAAGTATTAAAACATTAAACAATAAAAATTATATAGAAAATATTTTTTTGTCCTGTCGACAACAATGTGTAGCAGTTGCAAATAAGTGCTATGAGATACTATTTAATTTATGAAATATTGGTGTAGTTAAACGATTAATAGTTTTGTTGTTAGTTGTTGTTCTAGTTATTCTAGCAGTGTGGTCAGTTTAATTACTTTTTTGTTTAATGAAAATACACATTTTATTAATTTGTGCTTTAATTTAATTAATCGTAATATGAAACACTGTAGTGCAGTGAATTAAGGTAAGATAATTAATAAGTATTATGGTGCGAAGTCAAAGCAAGTGTGTGTTGAATATAATGTGGTGAGTATAGTGTGGTGAGTATAGTGTTGTGAATATAGTGTGGTGAATATAGTGTGGTGAATTTTAGTGTGGTGAGTTGTAGTGTGGTTAATATCTGTGTGGTGAATAATAATTTGGTAAGTAGTAGTGTGGTGAGTAGAAGTGTGAGGAATATTAGTGTGGTGAGAAGTTGTGTGGTGAGTAGTAGTGTGGTGAATAATAGTGTGGTAAATAATAATGTGGTGAGTAGTAGTGTGGTAAGTAGTAGTGTGGTAAGTAGTTGTGTGGTAAGTAGTGGTGTGGTGAAAATTAGTGTAGTGAATAATAGTGTGAGGAGTAGTAGCGTGATAAATATTAATATCAGTGTGGTGAATAATAGTGTGGTTAGTAGTAATGTGGTGAATAGTAGTAAGGTTAGTAGTATTGTGGTGAATAGAAATGTATTAAGTAGTAATAATGTGGTGAATATAAATGTGGTGAGTAGTAGTGTGGTGATTAGAAGAGTAGTTATTATTAGAGTGGTGAGTATGAGGGTAATGCGTAGAGTGGTGAGTATTAGTGTGGTGAATAGTAGTGTGGTAAGTAGTAGTATGTGATAATAGTATAGTCAAATAATCTGCAAAAAAATTGGCGTGAAATGTTGTTATTAAATAAAAGTAAAGCCTTGTTTAATTATTAAATTTTATTATATAAATTAAATAAAAAAACTAAAATTGACCACATCCACCACGCACTTGCTAACGCTTTCAACAACATTAATTAATTCGCACAATAAACCATTTACGCGCATCCACACAAATGCAACTGAAACGCGGTACAAATAGAAAGATGGCCAACAATTTGTTGCCAATTTGTGTAGCACATCAATGAGTGGCAAAGACGATGGTGCTGCTGTTGCTCGAAGTCCAGTGCATGTTGCTGCTGCCTTTCGTGTTGTTGCAACTTGAATAAGATTAATGCGTTGAATTAGGACTCAAGAGCCAGCGAAAAACCGAAGAATAAAGTGGCAAATAAATGATATGATTTTAAAGCAGTCAATACAGAAATAAAATACAAATATAATCAATGATATAAATTATAAACTAAAAAAAAATATAAATTAATAATAAATAAACTAGAAAAGAATTAATTTAAACAAAATAAATAATTAAGTAATATAAAATTTAAGGAAATATTAAAAATAAATTAAAAAACTAAAAATTAAAATTAAATATATAAAACAGAAAGAATAGATAATAATAATAAATATGTAAAAATGAATAATGTGAAAAAAATAATTAAAAATTAAATACAAGACAAAAAAAATATTAAAAACAAAACAAAATGAAAATCAAATAAGATTTCAAAGGGAAATTAAAGACATACAAAAATATTAAAAATTATAAAAAAAAAAATTAAAATACCGACTTGATATTTCATCGATTTGACAAACATTTTGGCAGCATCGAGGCAGTTTAGAAACATAATTTCGACATATTTCAGATAACAGACAAAGGCGTAGAGTGTAACACAAGCTGTCTATTTAAACAAAATATATAAATAATCGAGACATTATTTTGGACACTTATTATAATTACTTCACATAACATATTTTCTAATCACATTTCCACATATCTCAATTATTTTTATTTCAACCATTAAATCGTAAGATCCGCCAATGTTTAATTATTTCTGCAGCATTATTTACCAGGTGCAAATCACTGTGATTGGTAATCAACTGGTTTATCATTATAAATTATGAAAAAATGGGGATGGTTTTGAGAAACTTGGAGAAAATCAATAACAATGTCAAATGTGTACTTTTATTTTTGTAAATTTCAACTTTACGTGTATTTTAAAAAGTAAAAAATCATGCGGTTCGAAAATGTAATACACCATTAGAAAGGTAATTTTGAGTGTCTAAAACATGAGTCAAAAAATTGATATTCATTTATCAACAATATACATTTAATAACCAATTTTCTTGACTAGGTTATGTCAGTAATCTGCATTTCTTAAACACCCTGAATCCAATACTGGGTGTAAAATTAGACATTTTTTATTTTAAATTTTCTTATATTTTGAGTCATCGAATGACCCTTTGTATTATTGACATGGACGATCCAAAAACCCTGTGTATAATATACAATTTTTAAAGTGAACTAAAATAAACTCAAAGCAAATAAACTAAAAAGCAATTCAAATTCATTGACTTCAGTATTTAAAGTATTTAAATAAATTGACTTGCACTAAAATTAATTAAAATGAATTGAAATGAATTAAAATGAATTGAAATGAATTGAAATGAAATGAATTTAAATAAATAGAAACGAATTGAAATGAATTGAAATGAATTGAAATGAATTTAAATAAATGGAAATGACCACAAATGAATTGAAATTAACTGAAATGAATGGAAATGAATTGAAATGAAATGAATTGAAATGTGTTGGAATGAAATGAATTGAAATTAATTGAAATTAATCGAAATTAATTGAAATGAAATGAATTTAAATAAATGGAAATGACCATAATGAATTTAAATAAATTGAAATTAATTCAATTGAAATGAATTTAAATAAATAGAAATGACCACAAATGAATTGAAATTAACTGAAATGAATGGAAATGAATTGAAATGAAATGAATTGAAATGAATTGAAATGAATTTAAATAAATGGAAATGACCACAAATGAATTGAAATTAACTGAAATGAATGCAAATGAATTGAAATGTATTGAAATGAAATGAAATGAATTGAATTGAAATGAATTGAAATTAATTGAATTGAAATGAATTTAAATAAATGGAAATGACCATAATGAATTGGAATGAATTGAAATGAATTGAAATAAATTGAAATGAATTGAAATGAATTGAAATGAATTGAAATGAATTGAAATGAATTGAAATGAACTGAAATGAATTGAAATGAATTTAAATGAATTGAAATAAATTGAAATGAATTGAAATGAATTGAAATGAATTGAAATGAATTGAAATGAAATGAAATTAATTGAAATTAATTCAATTGAAATGAATTTAAATAAATAGAAATGACCACAAATGAATTGAAATTAACTGAAATGAATGCAAATGAATTGAAATGAATTGAAATGAATTGAAATGTATTGAAATGAATTGAATTGAACTGAATTGAAATTAATTGAATTGAAATGAATTTAAATAATTGGAAATGACCATAATGAATTGGAATGAATTGAAATGAATTGAAATAAATTGAAATGAATTGAAATTAATTCAATTGAAATGAATTTAAATAAATAGAAATGACCACAAATGAATTGAAATTAACTGAAATGAATGCAAATGAATTGAAATGAAATGAATTGAAATGTATTGAAATGAAATGAATTGAATTGAATTGAATTGAATTGAATTGAATTGAACTGAATTGAAATGAATTGAAATGAATTTAAATAAATGGAAATGACAATAATGAATTGGAATGAATTGAAATGAATTGAAATAAATTGAAATGAATTGAAATGAATTGAAATGAATTGAAATGAATTGAAATGAATTGAATTGAATTGAAATGAAATGAAATGAATTGAATTGAATTGAAATGAATTGAAATGAATTGAAATTAATTCAATTGAAATGAATTAAAATAAATGGAAATGACCACAAATGAATTGAAATTAACTGAAATGAATGGAAATGAATTGAAATGAACTGAATTGAAATGTATAGAAATGAATTGAATTGAAATGAATTGAATTGAAATGAATTGAAATGAACTGAAATGAATTGAAATAAATTGAAATGAATTGAAATGAATTGAAATGAATTGAAATGAAATGAAATGAATTGAATTGAAATGAATTGAAATGAATTGAAATTAATTTAATTGAAATGATTTTAAATAAATGGAAATGACCACAAATGAATTGAAATTAACTGAAATGAATGGAAATGAATTGAAATGAAATGAATTGAAATGTATTGAAATGAATTGAATTGAATTGAAATGAAATGAAATGAATTGAATTGAATTGAAATGAATTGAAATTAATTGAATTGAAATGAATTTAAATAAATGGAAATGACCATAATGAATTGGAATGAATTGAAATGAATTGAAATGAATTGAAGTGAATTGAAATGAATTGAAATGAATTGAAATGAATTGAAATAAATTGAAATGAATTGAAATGAATTGAAATGAACTGAAATGAATTGAAATGAATTTAAATGAATTGAAATAAATTGAAATGAATTGAAATGAATTGAAATGAATTGAAATTAATTGAAATGAATTGAAATGAATTGAAATGAATGGAAATGAATTGATATGAATTGAATTGAAATAAATTGAAATGATTTGAAATATATTAAAATATATAAAAATTGATTAAAATTAATTAAAAGAATTAAAATGAAATTATTAAAATTTAAGGAAATGATTTGAAGTGAAATAAATAAATTTAAATGAGCTGAAATTATTTGAAATTAATAAATACTTTTTTTAAAAATGAATTACCCATTTAACTGAGCACCCAATTTATTTTCTTGTGTAGCATTTTAAAGCAGACACATGGCGCTTTATAAAAATCGACAACAACGCTTTTTAACATTTTTTTTGATTTTCGTCAAGAAATAATTTTATAGTTTAAACAAATTTTGTAATTTTTTTTTTACTAATTCTTGTCTATTTCATTTTTTTATAAGGCTTTCTGTATAATGAAGCAGGGTTTTCAGTGTCAAATGACGCAAAGATAATTAAGTTCTTATCATTGATTAAATATTTAAAAATTACATGAAAACAAAATAATGTAAAAATTAAAAATGAGTTAAATCTCGGAACAAATATAACCAAAAATGACTACAAATTGCACCGCAATAAAATGAGTGTTATATATTTCAATAAAAAATTATAAAAGTCTTTCAATATACTACTTAATTTAAAAATAAAAATATTTAATGCTCCTTAAAATGTTTACAAGAAAAATTACAAACTAAAAGTTGCATCGCTTTGTGCAGTTGCAAAAATCAAAAACTTGAAATAATCACAATCAGGAAAACGAAAAAAACATCTACAAAAACCATAAACAAGCAAAGCGATAAATTTCTGAATGCAGTTATTTAAGTAGTTTTGTAGCTGTTTTGCATTATTTTTCATTTTGTTGCTACTTATTTTATATAGTTGCCATTGTTGCTGTCGATTGCAATATTGAATCGACTACGTTTATTTCTGCCTTTTGCATGAGATCGCATAATAAATCTGAATCTGTATCTGCTCGATAGACACACAAAATGATATGCAGCAAATGCTTCCGATTTTTATTACAAAATGCGCTATAGAAAAATAGCAAAAACAGCAAAAACAGCAAAACACTTTGGACGCGACGACGAGAGCTGGCTGCACGTTGAGTGACTGTGTCGTCATTTGCATATGTGTCTGTCTGACTCCTTGTGTGTGTGTTGGTTTATGTGTCTCTGTATTTGAGAGACATCCGTTTCCGTTGCATAATGCCTGGGCAATAAACTCGCAACTGCTACTACTTGGGAGTATAACGAAAATCACATGCAGCAATATATAATGCAAATTGAGAGCAACAATGGCGCAACTATAAAATAAATTTGCAAATAAAATGAAAAAGTTAAAAGTTAAATAAAAAAAAAACATAACAAATGCAAAAAGCTTAAAAAAATAGAAAAAAAAATAAAGCAAAGATATATGAATGCAAAAAATATGAATGCAACAAATGACAGCAAAGAGAATTTAATTAGCAAAAATAATAAAAAGCAAAATTTTAGTAAAGTAAATTATAAAATAGTAAAAACTACAGAATATAGAAAAAAATATAAGTACATAAAATACTAAGCCAAAGTAAAAAAAAAAAATGTAACTTGGATATATAGGTGGCGCATCGGAGGTGCTACAAAAGTTTTTTAAAATAAAACAAAAACGGTTTCTTTTGCATGGCCCCCCACGGGCACTCTTGCAGAAGTCCAGACGCTGAACCCAATTTTCGACGGTTATCAAGCTTAAATCGGCCGATACTGATGCAGTTTCACGTTCGATATTCGTACGAAGTTCATCAATCGTCGCTGGCTTGTTGGCATAGACCATAGACTTGACGTAGCCCCACAGGAAATAGTCTAACAGCGTCAAATCGCACGACCGAGGCGGCCAAACGACTGGACCATTTCGTGAGATAACACGTTCTCCAAACTTGGTTTCCAATAAATTGATTGTGGCATTTGCTGTGTGGCTTGTGGCGCCGTCCTGTTGGAACCACATGTCCTCCAAGTCCATATCATCCAATTGGGGCCAAAAATATTCCGTTATCATTGAACGGTAGCGATTCCCATTCATAGTAACGTGCCGGTCTTGATCATCACGGAAGAAGTACGGCCCAATGACGCCGCCGGCCCATAAACCTCACAAAACTCGGGATGCAATGATGACTCATGGAGTACGTGTGGATTTCTGTCTGACCAATAACGCATATTTTGTTTATTGACGAAGCCATTCAGCCAGAAATGAGCATCATCGCTGAAGATGATTTTTCGATGAAAATCCGAATCATTTTCAAGTTGTTGCTCAGCCCAATTCACGAACATACGACGCTTCTGGTGTTCAAGCGGCTTCAGTGGCATGTAATGGCAAACCTAACTGAAGAGAAATGTCAAAAGAGCGGCAAGAAATATGGCGTCGTTTGCTGTCCCTGTCGCTCTACTTTTGTAGCGTCCCTGTTGAAAAACAGAATGATGAATTACAGTTAGATTTAGGTGATCAATTAAAATGTGATGGGTTTTTGTGTGGTGAGTTTTTGTATGGTGAGATTTGGTGTGGTGAGTTTTGATGTGGTGAATTTTGGTAATGTAAGATTTGGTGCGAAGAGTTTTAGTGTGGTGAGATTTGATGTGGTGAATTTTGATAATGTGAGATTTGTTGCGAAGAGTTTTAATGTGGTGAAATTTGGTGTGGTGAGTTTTGGTGTGGTTAGTTTTGTTATGGTGAGTTTTGGTATGGTGAGTTTTGGTATGGTGAGTTTTGGTATGATGATATTTAATGTGGTGAGATTTGGTGTGGTGAGTTTTGGTATGGTGAGTTTTGGTGCGGTTAGTTTTGTTATAATGAGTTTTGGTATGGTGAGTTTTGGTATGATGAGATTTGGTGTGGGGAGTTTTGGTGTTGTGAGTTTTGTGTGCTGAATAAAATAATGTCGGGTTATAAATATACTGTGTTATAAGTACTTAAGTTGTTGTATATATTTGAGGTAATATAGACATACATCTATAAATGCAGATTGGTGAGAAAATGTGATCAGTATTAATGTGATGGGTTTTACTGTGGAATAATATGGAAATACATATCGTCGTTGTAGAACGAAAAGTCACCAAATACATTTTCAAAATGACAAATATTCATTTACTAAAATCTTTATATATCTGTCAATTGTTAATCGGTAATATCATCTTGTTAAGAAAATGCAAATCTAACAATTGATATTTCAACTTTAGAAATGCATTAATTACTTTTTATAATATTAATCAACAGTCTCGAAATTTAAGTTTTTCAATGTATTTGGTGACTTTTCGTTCTGCAACGACGATATATAAATTCAGTGTGGTAAGTTAGAGTGCGATTCATATTTTAATGAAGAATACGTGGTCTGTTTTAGTTTTGGTTTTGTTGTGGTTAGTATTGTTGTGGTGAGTTGAAATGTGGTTAATAAAAGTGTGGTAAGTAAAAGAATGTTGAGTTATAAATATACTGAGTTATAAGTTTGCTCAGGTACACATTTTTGCAGTGTGGTGAGTTAGAATGCTAGCAATTTTTTTATGATGAATATAATGTGGTTAGTTTAAGTATGATGGGTTTTGCTGTGATTAGGACAAGTGTGTTCAAATCTGTTGAATTTTATTTTGGTTAGTATTGGTGCGGTTAATTAAAACATGGTGAGTAAATGTGTGGTGAGTAAAATAATTGTGGATTATAAGTAGAATGTATTATAACTTTGTTGCCGTAAAGATTATTTAATGATGAATATAATGTGGTCATTTTTTAGTATGGTATGTTCCGTTGAGGTATGTTCAAGTAGGTTGAATTTGAATGTGGTGAATTTTTTAGTGTGTTGAATAAAATTTTGATGAAAAATAAAATGGTGGGTTATAAATATAGTGTGTTATTTAGGGTAGCATAAAAATGCTTTTATAAATGAAGTGCGGTGAGTTAGAGTGCATATATGGAGTGTTCAGTTTTTGTAGGGTGGTTTTTACTGGGGTGAGTTCAAGTATGTTGAATTTGAATATGGCAGAGCTGTAAAGGTTGTTGATACGATTAATAAAGAATCGTAATCAAAAGTTTTGATTACGATTCTTTTGTAATCCTAATCAAAAGTAATCGTAATCGAACCTTTACAGCTCTGGAATATGGTAAGTTTTAGTGTGGTGAATAAAAACATGGTGAGTTAAAATGTGATGCGTAAAATACCGAAGTGTTATAAGTTAACGTTTGAGTTAACATGGAAATGCAAACATTAACGCAGTGTGGTGAATTAGAGTGCATGGTATTTTAGTGAGTATAACTGTGCTGTATTCTAATGTAATGAGTTTTAGTGAGGTGGGTTGTAGTGTAAAAAGTTAAAAAAAAAAACTATATGGTGAGTTAAAATATAATAAATTATACGTTTGATAAGTTATAAAAATGGAGAGATAGAGTGTGGTGAGTAAAAGTGTATCTAGCTATTGTATGGTTAGTTTTACTAGGCTATGCTCTAGTGTGGTACTTTGAATTATAATGTATTATTAAATTTAATCATGATCTAATAGTGTATAGTTGATTTTGAGGTGTAGCGTTGAAAAATGTTGCCGATTAAAAGTGTGGAGATTTATAGAGTCACGATTATTAATAGTGTGGTGAACAAGAGTTTAACCAATTATAGTATTGAATTATAGAGTGCTTAATGAATAAAGCTATGATATGTTCTAGTGTGGTGTTTTGAAACTTTATAAATTTTAAGATTTTGTGTAAAACTGTGGTGAATAGAAAATAATTGAAAAAAATAAATATTATAAAAAAAAGTTTTAAATACAAAAAAACGTATTTTAAAAATAAATGTAGTAAATACAAACAAAAACATATTTTAAAAATAAATAAAATATATATTTTTATGTATAGAAAATTGATTTTGTAAAAATTTAACAATTAAAAAAATAAGCGCATGCTAAATTGTTTCTGCTACTTAAAGTACTTTTTATTTATATATGCGCAATTTTTACTATTCCACAAAAATGTCTGCTATTTCGACCTGCAACACGGTCGCATATCTTCTGCCAAAGTTAAAAGTCAGCAGCAATGTCGTGCAGCATAAGCAAAACTTCAACAACGATAGACAAAAAAATGGTTCTTTCTTTAAGAAAACTTTCGCCGTTGCTGTTGCAGTCGCAGCAAGCTCTCTGTCCGTCTGCACTGTTGCAGCAACCAGCGACCCACCTTCACAAAACAAAACTTTGCGATAACAATATTTAATTTTCTCTGCATTTTAAGACACTTGCAACACTGCGCCCAAGAGTGGCAGCAACAACATGCAGCAGCAACTTTACAACAGCAACACGAACAACAAACAAGTAGCAGCAACTTGCTCAGGGGTCGTTGCAAGGGTCTTTGCAAAAGCAGCAACAACTTGCCGCAAATATTGCCAAGTATTAGAAGAAAATAAAGAAGAGTCAGCAAAAGTAGATAATGAAAAGTAGAAAAATGAAAGCATGAGTAATAGCAGCAACAGCAACGCACTGGCGACTGTCAAGCAGCATGGTGGTAACTTTTGCAAAGAAATGCCTCAAAAGTTCGCATTGTTACAGAGTACATTCTTGGCATATTTTTGCCTAAGGTTTACCTCCACATTTTCACCTATAGTCTTTTCTATGTTTAGGTTCAACTATTCTCTCTGTTGCTTGTCTTGCTTGCTGGCAACTTGTAGCAGACCGACGCCTGTTCGTTTGTGTTGCTAAACAAAAATATGTTCTCTGTTTGCTGTGAATAAGATAAATGTTAAACACACAATTCTTTGTTTTTGTTTTTATTGCAATTTGAATTATTGCATTACATGTTACTTATACGTCAAATTGTCTTAATACTATTAATACTATTAATACTATTAATACTATTAATACTATTAATACTATTAATACTATTAATACTATTAATACTATTAATACTATTAATACTATTAATACTATTAATACTATTAATACTATTAATACTATTAATACTATTAATACTATTAATACTATTAATACTATTAATACTATTAATACTATTAATACTATTAATACTATTAATACTATTAATAATATTAATACTATTAATACTATTAATACTATTAATACTATTAATACTATTAATACTATTAATACTATTAATACTATTAATACTATTAATACTATTAATACTATTAATACTATTAATACTATTAATACTATTAATACTATTAATACTATTAATACTATTAATACTATTAATACTATTAATACTATTTATACAAACAGAAATGATTTATTTAATTTATTAAATCCACTGCATCACTCAGAATCGCAATATTTCGCTTTAAGCATCACTCATACGTCACGTACTGCATTAAAACAAATCAAATTCCAACATGTTACACTGACAATTGTGCAAAATTATTGGAATAACATAAATTCAAGCGTTATTGCAATAGCAAAAACAAAATAAAATAATCAACTACTTGTTGTCAGCACTTTTGTGACTATAACTGCAACATTTTAACTGCAATGACAGACAGCAGAACATGAAATGACTATTGTGGTCACGTCTCACTGTAGTATTTGTAACATAAACTACAACATTTTGACAACTGACATATGTAATGTGACACTCAATGACGCATATCAATGACTGATAAAGGACATTGTTGATTTTAATTAAAAGTGACGAAAATAAAATTAAAAATTTGAAAATTAAAAATGTAATATTTCATTTATGCAATTTTAAATTAAATCAAAATCATTTCAAGAGTTTTACAGTATAACAGATTTATTTGATAACCTTTTTTTAATTAGGACTAATATATAAACATAGATATATTACTGCTTGTGAGTTAAGGGCATACATAAATTTCAAATAAATGACCTCTGCTCGATCAGGATAAGTATGATTAAAAGAAAATGTCATAATCTTTTAAATGGTTCTTAAAAATTCAAAATGCATTAAACACCATTTTCAATATTAATGGTTAAACTTGAAATATGTGTTTTGAGAAGAAAATAAAACTATTTGCATAGTTTTACTTATAGAACGACAATATTAAAAACCTAAAAAAATAAATATATTTCCGCAGAATACTATTTATAAGGAATACTTAAAAAAATAGCTGCCAAAATTGTGGTGTGCCACAACAAAGTCAACAGATAAAATGTTAATTATATTAGACATAAAACATGTGTATTTTTTAAATAGCTATGATTTTCGCTTTATTATAATTAACTATTTAGTTTGTATGATATACGAAAATAAAGCCATATAAAAGCACTTTCATTTGACACTAACAACAATAGAATATTTTAACCGCACACCGAATTATAGGGCATTACATAAAGGTCTCTAATTAAATGCCACTCATACGTCATGGTGCACGCAAAATTTATTTTAAGCTTGAAATGTTAATCTTAACTTATTAAATGACGATTAAATGAATATAAATATATTAATATATATTTTTTAATAATTTTTTAAAAATTTAATAAATTTAAAAATAAAATTATAATAACACAACAAAACAAAATTATCCGCGATCTAAGTATGATTTTCCGATGGACTTCAAGATTCTAATGACGACCTCATACTCAGTTTTTTCAGATTGCCTCAAGTTTTTGAGTTATTACGTAATACAAATATATGTTAATTGTCGTGTTTTTATACATATTTTGGATTTTAACTTTTTATATATTTGAGTTATCGATCCAATTTCTTTTATATTCCATCGTAAAATCATACTTAGATCGTGGATAATTAAAAAAAGGTCTCCATTTGTTGTCTAGTGTAATTTGATAGAAAATGTACAAAATTCTGACTTCCTTAAGAAAGTTGAACTTAAAAACAAACCAATTAAGACAATTAAAAGTTTATAATAAATTTCCTAAAATGTATACGATAAGGTGCTAATTTTATAATTTTAAAAATACTGCGAATGCGGCAAAATTATTTTTGACTTTAAAATAAAATGAAAAAAAAAATTGAAAAAGGTATGCGTTCACGTAAGTTTATCTTTCCTCAAAGTTTGCACATATATTTTCTATATTCTTATTTTGTTTTCTTCGAAAATGTTTGGTCTAATTTTGAAATATTACAAAATGTAAATTTTTTTGCATCTTGGCAATTTTTTTTAAATGATTTTATGACCTTAATTTTAGCCTAAAGTTCTCGAGTTGTCCTATCGAGTATTACTCAAACCGTAAATTAATTTTAAAATGTTGTGAGAAATATTTGTTTGGTATTTTATTACACTTTATTTGATATAACATTCGATCATATCGTTTATCTAAATCGCAAGATATTCGCTAATTTATGTGAACACCTTTCTGAAAGTTTGAAATATTACATTGGCCTATATTTCATAAACCTATCAATAGAAGATTATGTTCGGATTCAGCATATCATTTTACATAATACAAAAATTGTATTGACTGGTGCTCAAAATGGCAGTTCTGTAGTTAAATCTAACATCTCTTTTTTAAATAGTTTAATCTAATTAATATTACTTATATAAAACAAAATAAATTAATTGTAATTTAAAAATACATTTGTGCTAATTTCGCTAACTATGTCGGAATTAAGTGCAGTACACATTTGCATGCATCTAATACCGGATACTTTATAGATTGGTTTATTGTCAAATTAACAGTATATATGTTACAATAATTCTAATCTAATATTGCAAATAATGATAAATATAGCAATGCATGCTTAAAAAATGTGCTATATTTTATTTTATATTTTGAATGAAACACTTTTTGGTATGTCGTAATAGGTAATTAGGTCAAAATATGTTGGTATTGATACTAAAAAAATTATTAAATTATTTTTCATAATTTTATCTACATTTAATTATTTAAAGTTAAGTATGTGATATTTCTTTATATTATAGAAAGTTTTTCTAATTTCGACACCTATGTCGGTATTAAATACAGTCCAAATTTACATGCTCCCAATTACCGACACTTTTTATTTTTCACAATTGTTCTAATTTATATTTTGAACAATATTTTGATTATGTAGTGACAAACATGCGGCATTAAATTTTAATGCACCTAATTGCCGTCACTTTGTTATTTGCAGTATGCAGTTTTTGAGTGTCGGTATTAGGTTCAGTTGTTGAATTTGGTGTTATATTTAAATTATTTTTCATAATTATATCTACATTTAATTATTTAAAGTTAATTCTGTGATATTTTAATATTTTATTAACAGTTTTTCTAATTTCGACACCTATGTCTGCATTAAATACCGTGTAAATTTGCTTGTATCTAAATTCCGACACTTTGTAACTTGCTTTCTCTATCTCTGTTTAATTCGGACACATATGTCGGTATTAAATACAGTGTAAATATGCATCCACCTAATAGCCGACACTTTGAAATAGGCTGTTGGAAAAGTTCCATTATTTCTCAATAAATAACGCACCAAAAATTACTTACAAAATACAAACTAAAATGTCAAAACTATGAACATGTATTGATGCTGAGAAAATTTGTATTATTCGATAATTTTTTTCAGCTTTTAAATAAAAAATAAAAACTGTCAATAAATTTGAGCTTATTGTAATAAATATTACAACAAAACACAACGTATTTGCTTTCGATGTCCACGACAATTTTCAACAAAATTAATTTCACATGAACAAAATTGCAGTGACGTTAAGTGTATCGTGCCATGCGATGCGGTGCGTTGCGTTGCTGTGCGGTGCCAGACCGTGCGGTTGACACAAAAGCCATGCAATATTGATGCACTTTGGGGAGGTCGTGTGGTGGACATTGATGTTGTGGTAGTAGGTTTTTGATGTGATATGGTTAGTTGTTGTAGTGATTGTTGTTGGTTTTTTTATAGTTACTGTTATTATAATATTTGTTGTTGTTGTTTTACACCGAAAAAAGTCATGTATTAAAAAGAAAAAAAATGTTTTTAAAATAAAAAGTAAATGTATTTGTTTTTACTACATTGATGTAGTTATTTTTGTATTAAAAGATATTGTATTTCTGTACAAAATTATACTACATTTGTATTAAATATAACAACATTTTATTAAACATGCAAAAATATAATGAAAAACTATGACAGTAACTGCATTTATTTTTACTACAGTATGTATTTATTTAAATTTCATTAATATATAAACAAACAAAAACTACATCTGCAACATACAGAATGCATGCTGTAGTAAAATTTAATAAAATAAATACAAATGCACTTCAATACACAAGATGTAATGTAGCATCAAGCATGAATAATATATGCTAAAATGAAAAATATATGCAGAAAATAAGTGTTTTATGTCTTTGTATTTGCAGTAATTTTGCGGCATTAAAAAAATAAAATTTTGTTAGCAAATAAATACTACAGTTTGTGCAATACGTATGTAATTCGTTTGCATTCTGTAGTAAAATTTATTCAAATAAATACCAATACACTACAAGAGTAAACATATGTAGTTCGTACAATTACATTTTTTTTTTTAACATTTAGAAAAATGTCTACAATTCAATACAATCAGTATATTAATATTCACGGTGTACTTTTGTAGTAATTGTCACCAACATTTTACTTTAGCTGCTGCTGCTGTTGTTGCCACCTCCTGTTGCTTTTGTTTAACTGATTTTTAAACCATTTTGTTAAATTGTTTGTTGCCGCGTTTGCCACACCCACAATTGCTCAACATTGTAATTATTTTAATTTATATTTACTACTTTTTTATTCATTGTTTTAATGCCGCACATCGTAGATACAGACTCTGCAGTGCATCTCGCCCGCTGTTCAGTCACTTTAACACAGTCCGCATTCAATTTCATCGCTGTCTCATTCATTTTTGCGTGTCAATTCGTTCAGCACTGATTTTAATTCACTCACAGCACAATTCTCGCAGTCGTTGCCCCACAGTCCGAGATACACACTTCCGCATCCGGTGAATGCACTGCATGCTGCAGGCAACGTGGCGGCCAATTTCTGCAACGCACTGTAAAACAAAAACAAAAATTAAAACAGAATTTAATCAGCTTACGCACTATTGGATGTTGTTAAGCAATTTCATATGCATGTAAATTATAGTGATTTAAATGTAAAACTTGTTTTTTGTGAAAAATGGAATAAAATAAATATATTTAATATGCGAAAATATGAAAGAAAAATAATAAACGGAAATATTGAATTTTAAATTATAAAATTAAAAGAGCAAAATATGAAATTAACCAATTCAATTATTCACTAAAAATACAATTTTTCACTAAAAAGTCATTTTTTCACTAAAAATTCAATTTTTCACTAAAAATTCAATTTTTCACTACAAATTCAATTTTTCACTAAAAATTCAATTTTTCACTAAAAATTCAATTTTTCACTAAAAATTAAATTTTACACAAAAATTCAATTTTTCACTAAAAATTCAATTTTCACTAAAAATTTAATTCAATTTTTTACTAAAAATTCAATTTTTCACTAAAATTTCAATTTTTCACTAAAAATTCAGTTTTTCACTAAAAATTCAATTTTTCACTAAAATTTCAATTTTTCACTAAAAATTCAGTTTTTCACTAAAAATACAATTTTTCACTAAAAATTCAAATTTTCACTAAAAATTCAATTTTCATTAAAAATTCAAATTTTCACTAAGAATTTAATTTTTCACTAATAATTCAATTTTTCACTAAAAATTCAATTTTTCACTAAAAATTCAATTTTCACTAAAAATTCAATTTTCACTAAAAATTCGAATTTTCACTAAGAATTTAATTTTTCACTAAAAATTCAATTTTTCACTAAAAATTTAATTTTTCACTAAAAATTCAATTTTTCACTAAAAATTCAATTTTTCACAAAGAATTCAATTTTTCACTAAAAATTCAATTTTTCACTAAGAATTCAATTTTTCACTAAGAATTCAATTTTTCACTAAGAATTCAATTTTTCACTAAAAATTCAAATTTTCACTAAGAATATAATTTTCACTAAAAATTAAATTTTTCACTAAAAATTCAATTTTTCACTAAAAATTAAATTTTTTTACTAAAAATTCAATTTTTCAATAAAAATTCAAATTTTCACAAAAATTTAATTTTTCACTAAAAATTCAATTTTCCACTAAAATTCAATTTTTTACTACAAATTCAATTTTCCATTAAAAATTAAATTTTTCACTATAAATTCAATTTTTCAATAAAAATCAAATTTAACTAAAATTCAATTTCTTCACTAAAAATTTATATTTTCACTATAAAAATTTTCATTATTAATTCAATTTTTCACTTAATATTACATTTTTCACTTAAATAAAAACTCAAAATTAAAAAATCGTTATCATTCGGTGAAGAGTCACATAGTCCTCTATTAATGGAAGTGTTGTATTTTTTTTTTTTTGCATTATGTTGATTGAAAAAATTCAAAATGTGTGTGAAACTTATTTAAGAGCTTATTGTCGATTTTTTTTTTTTTTTGTTGTTGTTATTAATTAACTGATAAGCATTCATTTCTAGCAAAGAATCGCAAACATATTCATTCATTCGCAGCTCTGGGTAGTCCCACTTGATAGTGTTGCTTCAATAAAATATTCCTAAGCACTAAAGGTCAAAGATGTGTTGCTTATCTGTTGTGTTTGAAATACAAAAACCTACATTTTCGACGTTCAAAATTGCTATAAATTCGATGTATTCTGTGTGGAGTGATCAATCTACAGTCATGTGGCTGCCTAAAGTAACCGTGTTGTCTATCCTGGTGATATTTATTTCCATATTTATATCTATCAATGCAGAGTATCGGAGTAATTCCTCGGAACACACTGCAGTTTCTCATACCGCTGGACCAATAGAAAAGCTGCGTCACATTAAAGAAATTTGGAAGGATGCACTAAAATGTAATGATATAATAAATATCACAGCAGTGCTCAAAGTGCACAGATTTTTATACGAAGAAGTGTTAAAAAACAACTCGTTACCAGCTGAAGTTCCCGTGACACTATTACCCTCAGAAATGTTCGAGTACTTGCGTGCAATGAAGGAAAATGGAGAATTGGACAAGTTAGAGGAAAGTCAGGCAGTTCAACAAGAGGCCTATGACTTGTACCAGGAGGTGCGTGAAGTGCTCATTGTCGTATATGCACGAAGGCTGTCGAACGCTTTCGGCAATCGTCAATCAATGAATTTCCAATTCTTCCAGCCACTTATCGATGAGATCTATGCATACGATGCACCAGCACTGACAAAGATCTGCGAGTCGGCTATCGATTGGTTGTATGATTATCGCAGTGCACAAAAACTGGCCATCGCACTGCAACGCATTGAATTGCCAGCGAATGCGTCTGCGGCGACGCATGAGTTGTACATTGACGTACAGCTCTATATGTTCTGGAAAATGCATAGACGTGGCGATGACATCGATAATGATTACCAGCTGTATTTTGGCTATTATTTGAAACAATCACTGAACCAAAGTAGTGACGAACACAAACTATCGCCGTCTGTTGTGCGGAGAATAAAAATTGCTTTTGCCGCGTTGCCAATGTCAGTGCAGAATTTGTATTGGCCCAAAGTATTTCTAAGGAATGTAAAATCCAAGGAGCAGCTGCGTTGGGACACTCTGGAATCACATATACAACTAACTACATATACATCAGGACCCAATATATTTAACTTCACTGCATCTGCCTTGTATAATACGGCTGATGATGCTGTAACTGTCACTTATCAATGGTCCAGAATTATTTTAGATCAATATATCTATAGAAATGCAGGTTTTAATAATAACTTTATTGTTTGGGAAAACAAGAATTCTGTGCCTCCGAATACCAACTTCACAATTGCGCTGACCGATGAAGGAGCCATCACTTTGAACCAGGGTGGTTATTATCTATGTGCCTCAGAAAAAACATATTATGATTGGCATCGTACGGAAACTAGAACTGCGTTGCCCGTGGTTTCAAAAGAGTGTGAGTGGATTTTAGAAAAATGCTGTTAATAGTTATTATAATTAAAATTTATTTAAAATGCAATAAGTCACATTTTTTTTGATTATTTTAAATTTTAGTTCAATACTTGTAGAATTTCTTAAATTTTTTCATGATATTAAGCAATTCTGTAGTAGATTTGAAACAAAAATGTAGCATCTTGGAGGCTATTTTTTTATTGTGCTATTTTTGTCTTTAAACCAGAGCTTGAAAATTTCTAAGGAGGAGGACATTAATAGATACAATCTCTAATTTTTGAGTCTATTACGATCCAAAAAAAAATGTTGTAGATGGTAAAAAAATAAAAATATGGATTTATAGTGTTTTTTAAGTTTTTCTGCAATGCGCGAACTTAGGACGTTCTTTTTTTCGAATCACATTTTTTGTCGTATGTTCACCACATCGAAACTTACCACACCAAAATTCACCACACCAAAATTCACCACACCGAAATTCACCACACCAAAATTCACCACAACAAAATTCTCCACACCGAAATTCACCACACCGAAACTCACCTCACCGAAATTCACCACACTAAAACTCACCATACTAAAACTTCTACGGGAAGCACATTCTGAGAAAGACTTATCTTTGAGAAAAGTTGTTTTGGCAGAGAATTATTTTTGTTGTGGTTACTACATTATAACACAAAAAAAACCACAGCGAAATACGAGTCCCTGCTATAAATAATAAAAATGTTCTTTATATTAATAAAATCACTCCTCCATATCCTTGCATTCACAAAATCTTTGCACGAGTCGTGCACGGGTCCAGCTAGTCCATTATATTAATCAACAAAATAAAACCTAAAGTGCAAATAATAATAATAATTGTTTATTGAAAGTTTTCTAATATTTTTTTAAATTTTATTGTTTTTGCTAAATTATATTTTATATAGAGTTAATTTTAAAAATGTATTGAGATAACATTTTTCTACAATCCACTCACAATCTTTTGATGCTTCGCTCAGCACAATTCTAGTTTCCGTACGATGCCTATCGAGATACTTATTTTCTGAGGTACATAGATAGAAACCACCCTGGTTTAAAGTGATGCCTCCTTTATCTGCACAGCCATTTTAGTCCAAAGAACAAAATTATTTTAAAATTTTACATTTCTATGGATATATGAATCTAAAAAGCTTCTGGACCATTGATAAGTGATAGTTACAGCATCATTAGCTGCATTATAAGAGGCAGATGCAGTGAAATTAAATCGATCAGGTCTTGTATTGTATGTTGTAGTTAGTTGTACATGTGATTCAACAAATTCCCAACGCAGCTGCTCCTTGGATTTTACATTCCTGAGGTATACATAGGGCCAATACAAATTCTGCACTGGCATTTGGCAACGCGGCAAAGGCAATTTTTAGTCTGCGCACAACAGACGGCGATAGTTTGTGTTCGTCACTACTTTGGTTCTGTAATTGTTTCAAATAATAACCAAAAATACAGCTGGTAATCATTATCGATGTCATCGCCACGTTTATGCATTTTTCAGAACTTAAGATCTGTGCGTCAATGTACAACTCATGCGTCGCCGCAGTCGCATTCGGCGCCAATTTAATGCGTTGGCCAGCTGTCGTGTACTGCGATAATTATACAACCAATCGATAGCTGCGCAGATCTTTGTTAGTGCTGGTGCATCGTATGCATAGATGTCGTCGATAAGTTGCTGGAAAATTGCCAATTTCTTGGTAGACGCGTCTCGAAGGTTTCCGTCAGTCGTCGTGCATATTCGGCGATGAGGCATTTGCGCACCTGCTGAGACAATGCATTGGCCTCTGGTTGCACTTCCACATTTCTCCGTAGTTCGCGCAGTCGCAGTGTGTAATCCTCGAATGCTTCACTTTCCGTTTCCGATAATGGCCATGTCATGTTTTTTATCAGTTCTTCATATACAATGCCGTGTATTTTTAGCACTGTCGTGATATTTGTCGAATCGTTACATTTCATAGTATCCTTCCAGAGTTTTTGAAGTTGATGCAATTGTTCCTTTGTTGTAGTGGACACTTAAATGTTGTTGTCACCAATTGCATTCGAAATAAGTTCCGTATAATTTGTGACAGCCTCGCCATTGCTTGTTAGACTTATATCGAAGAGCAAAGAAATCGTACATAGTATGACATTCAGCCGACACATGACTGTAGATTGATTACTCCACACAGAATGCATCGAATTTATAGCAATTTTGAGCGTCGAAAATTTTGGTTTTTGTATTTCGAACACAACAGATAAGCAACACATCTTTGACCTTTAGTGCTATGGAATATTTTCTAGTGTCAATTGAATATTTTGGCGATTCTTTGCCAGAAATGTATGCTTATCAGTTTGTATAAACATAATTAATAAGAAATTAATCAGGCAGTCGCACAGATCAATTCGCCTAAAAATGATGAAGTAAAGTTCACGCAACCACATCACAGTTAAAAAACAAAAAAAAACGTATTTATTACTTTTAATACACACTGGTCAATAATTAATTTAAAACGCGGAAGTGATAACAAAAGTTCAAATAATTGTAAGCATTTTTTTTTTAAACTTCGTACAAAAGCAGAAAGCATTTCATAATTATACAAATAAAATAAATCAATTGACATAATGTGACCATGGCACTAGGTTTAAATAATTAAAAGTGAATTTTTAGTGTAAAATTGAATTTTTAGTGAAAAATTTAATTGTTGAGTGAAAAATTGAATTTTTAGTGAAAATTTGAATTTTTAGTGAAAATTTGAATATTTAGTGAAAATTTGAATTTTTAGTGAAAATTTGAATTTTTAGTGAAAAATTGAATTTTTAGTGAAAAATTGAATTTTTAGTGAAAAATTGAATTTTTAGTGAAAACTGAATTTTTAGTAAAAAATTGATGTTTTAGTGAAATATTTAATTTTTAGTGAAAAATTGAATTTTTAGTGAAATATTTAATTTTTAGTGAAAAATTGAATTGTTAGTGAAAAATTTAATTTTTAGTGAAAAATTGAATTTTTAGTGTTAAATTGTGTAGTGTACAATGGAATTTTTAGTGAAAATTTGATTTTTTAGTGAAAATTTGAATTCATAGTGAACAATTCCATTTTTAGTGAAAACTGAATTTTTAGTGAAAAAATTATGTCTTAATGAAAAATTGAATTTTTAGTGAAAAACTGAATTTTTAGTGAAAATTTGAATTCTAAGTGAAAAATTTAATTTTTAGTTAAATATTGAGTTTTTAGTGAAAAATTGAATTTTAAGTGAAAAATTGAATTTTTTAGTGAACATTTTATTTCTTAGTGAAAAATTGAATTCTTTGTGAAAAACTGCATTTCTAGTAAAAAATTGAATTTTGAAATTTGAATTTTCAGTGAAAATTTGAATTTTTAGTGAAAAATTGAATTTTTAGTGAAAAATTGAATTTTTAGTGAAAAATTGAATTTTTAGTGAAAAATTGAATTTTTAGTGAAAAATTGAATTTTTAGTGAAAAATTGAATTTTTAGTGAAAAATTGAATTTTTAGTGAAAAATATATTTCTTAGTGAAAAATTTAATTCTTTGTGAAAAACTGAATTTCTAGTAAAAAATTGAATTTTGAAATTTGAATTTTCAGTGAAAAATTGAATTTTTAGTGAAAAACTGAATTTTTAGTGAAAATTTTAGTGAAATATTTAATTTTTAGTGAAAATTTGAATTTTCAGTGAAAAATTGAATTTTTAGTGAGCAATTAAATTTTTAGTGAAAAATTGAATTTTAAGTGAATAATTTAATTTTTAGTGAAAATTTTAATTTTTAGTGAAAATATGAATTTTTAGTGAAAAATTTAAATTTTAGTGAAAAATTTAATTTTTATTGAAAATTTGAATTTTTATTGAAAATTTGAATTTTTATTGAAAATTTGAATTTTTATTGAAAATTTGAATTCATAGTGAACAATTCAATTTTTAGTGAAAAAATTATTTCTTAGTGAAAAATTTAATTTTTAGTGAAAAATTGAATTTTAAGTGAAAATTTTAATTTTTAGTGAAAATTTGAATTTTTAGTGAAAATTTGAATTTTTAGTGAAAATTTGAATTCATAGTGAACAATTCAATTTTTAGTGAAAAAATTATTTCTTAGTGAAAAATTTAATTTTTAGTGAAAAACTGAATTTTTAGTGAAAAATTGAATTTTAGTGAAAATTTTAATTAATAGTTAAAAATTGAGTTTTTAGTGAAAAATTGAGTTTTAATTGAATTTTTTAGTGAACATTTTATTTCTTAGTGAAAAATTGAATTCTTTGTGAAAAACTGCATTTCTAGTAAAAAAATTGAATTTTGAAATTTGAATTTTCAGTGAAAATTTGAATTTTTAGTAAAAAATTGAATTTTTAGTGAAAATTTGAATTTTTAGTGAAAAATTGAATTTTTATTGATAAATTGAATTTTTAGTGAAAAATTGAATTTTTAGTGAAATATTTAATTTTTAGTGAAAAACTGAATTTTTAGTGAAAAATTAAATTTTAGTGAAAAATTTAATTTTTAGTGACAATTGAATTTTTGTGAATAATTGAATATATAGTGAAAATTTTAATTTTTAGTGAAAAATTTGAATTTTTAGTGAGAAATTGAATTTTTAGTAAATAATTGAATTTTTAGTGTAAAATTTAATTTAAAAAATAATGATCAAAAATAATTTTCAAACAACAACGGAAACCGAATAAAAGCAATTTAAACAACAATTATATCGGCCAATGTCGGTTTATGTTGCAGACTCCCATTGCCGGGTAGTCAATCATTGAAGAGCTGTTAGACACTAGACAGACAGCAACAATAGCTGCGGTTCACGCAGAACAACATGAACCAAACAGGAGCACTAGCTGCAGCATCAGTAGCACTAACAACGCTGAGTGGACAACGACGACGACAACATGTTTTGCATGTCAACTGCAGCAGCGAATACACAGCAACATCATGGGGGGACAACAACAGCAAGAAGATAGCAACAACGTAAAGCTAAAATACAGCAATAGTTTAAAAATATTTAAAACACAATAAGCAACAGCATCCCAAAACTCAACAACTTTGTGGAAATAACAACATGCAGCACACATCAACAGCAGACGCAACAACGATTGAATTGAAATTTTATGTAAGGCGGCAACCCTGTCAGGCTTAAGCACATGCAGCAGTAGCAGTATAGGTGCAGCGTTAGCAACAGCCGTCAGATTTTCATGTTATGTTGCATACTTTGAGGCAGCAGCAATATCGTCAACAGAAGCAGCGGCAACATCAACAACAGCAGCCACAGTAGAACGTACGCATTTGTATTCGTTGGTTGTTGTTGCTGTCGTCGAAATTGGTTCAAGAATTTAAAATATATATTTAACAAATAATATTAATTTTATATAGTTACAACTTATATTAAATGCTTGTAAATTAGTAGTAAAATAGTAGTAATTTTTTTTTTTTTTTAGGAAATATGTAGTAAATTAGTATTGAATTTGTAGTAAATTATTATTAAAATATTGGACTGCGAGTCGAAAGGTCCCCGGTTCAAGCCTGGACTGGGACTAACAACATCTTTTCATAGAAACATTTTTCTATACCGCGCTACCTCTCGTCAGTAAATGGCAAACCTACGAGAGTAAAACCATTGCCTATGAAAAGCTCTGAAAAGCTCTGAATTAGTAGTAAAGTAGTAGTAAAATAGTAGTATATTAGTAATAAATTGGGAGTAAATAAGTAGTAAATTAATAGAAAACCAGTTGGGAAGGTTAGATCACATGGGAAATTTTAAAGTAGGTGTAATTATGATAGTTAGGATTATCAAAATTATAGTCGGTCTAAGCCGACTATAAATACCCTACACATATGTGTGGTTACTATTCAAAGTGATATATAGGTCACCAGGGTATACGAATCCTGAAAATAACTACAAACATTCAATCGCTGAAGAATTTCCATTCATTTGATACCCATATTTACAAATGGGTAGGTGTACCGAATTTCGATTTTTTTTTTAATGAACCACAGGTCTTTTCGACGGAAAACATTATTATCACGTACTTGAGCATGATGTCAATATATATTTGACCAAAAAAGTTTACCTAAGCACGTATACATAAAAATTGATCTTTATATGTACATTTTATATGAGGTATTTGAACATAAGTGGTCGGATCATAGGTCACAATGAACCGATCTCGCACATACAGCGTAGGTATATTAGTTATCAAAGTTATAAGTTTCATTTATCTAGCTCTTCAATTTTAAAAGTAGTAGGGATTTCAACAGACAGACGGACAAACAGACGGACAGACAGACAGACAGACGGACAGACGGACATCGCTAAATCGACTCAGGAGGTCATGCTGATCAAGAATATATATACTTTTCCATACCGGAGATGCTTCCTTCTGGGTGTTACAATCGGCGTACCAAACTGAATATACCCTTTCACTCTTAGTGTAGGGTATAATTAGTAGTAAATTAGTAGTAAATTAGTAGTAAATTAATAGTAAATTGGTAATAAATTAGTAGAAAATTAGTAGTAAATTGGTAGTAAATTAGTAGTAAAATAGAAGTGAATTAGTAGTAAATTATTAATAAAATAGTAGTATATTAGTAGTAAATTAGTAGTAAAATAGTAGTATATTAGTAGTAAATTGGGAGAAAATTAGTAGTAAAATAGTAGTAAATGAGTAGTAAATAAGTAGTAAATTAGTAGTCAAATAGTAGTAAATTAGTAGTAAATTAGTAGTAAATTAGTAGTAAATTAATAGTAAATTAGTAATAAATTAATAGAAAATTATTAGTAAATTGGTAGTAAATTAGTAGTAAAATAGTAGTGAAATATTAGTAAATTAGTATTAAATTAGTAGTAAAATAGTAATAAATTAGTAGTAAATTAGTAGTCAGCATACCTTCTACAAAAAATTCTTCACCAGGACATTTGTGTCGTTTTCTCCTGAAAATTCTTCCCCGGACAATTTTATTTTCCTAAGAAAAATCCTTTGCCAAAACAAATTTTCCCCAAGACATTTCCTCCGATATAATAATTTCCCAAGACAATTGTTTTTCTGATTATTATCATCCTTTAGCAATTTCCCTCAAAAAAATTCTGTCCGTATTCCAGACATTATTTTCACCAGTCAATTCTTTCTGTATACTTGTCTCCCAAGACATTACTTTCTACAGAAACTTATTCGGCAAGTCAATGTTTCTTCTGAAAAATAATTCCCCGTACAATTTGATTTTCTCAAGGCAATTCTTTCTTCTGAAAATTCTTCTTGCCAAAACTATTTTTTCCCAAGACATTACTTACCCAATATAATTTATTTTTAAGACATTTTTCCCCCTTATTAATATCTTCCCTTAACAATTTCCCTCAAACAGTTTAATCCCGTATTATTATTTTCAGACATTATTTTCCCACAGAAAATTCATTTCTGAACAATTATTATCCCAAAGTAATACTTTCTGCAGACAATTTTATGCGAAAATAATTGTTTGCCGAGAATAATATATCCATTGATAAATTGTCTACGGTTATTTCTCTTCAGTGAATAATTTCCCTTAGACAATTTCGAACTATTTTTCAGGGAAAATCCTTTCTCAAGACAATTTTTTCACTTGACCTTTTTCAGAAAAATACTCCTTCAATTATTCGCGCACATTTTTCCCATCGATAATTCTTTCCATACCAATGTCTACCGAGACTATACCTGATACAAAAAATTATTTGCCAAGACAGCTCTTAGAGTTTCCTTTCGCAATTCTTTCCCGTACAATTATTATCCCAAAGTAATGCTTTCTCAAGACATTTTTACACGAAAATAATTCTTTTCCGAGAATATTATATTCAAAGACAAATTGTCTCCGGTTATTCTCTTCCTTGGGAGACTATTTCCCCGGATTAAATTTTCCCAAAATAGGTTCTTTCCCAAGACATTTCTCTCCCTGGAAAATTACTTCTCAATATTATTATTTCCCATGTGAATAATTTCCCAAAAACAATTCTTTCTCAATTCATTCTTCCCTTATATAATTTTTATGCTTATAATTCTACCTCGGATCACAAAAATCTAATATTTCCAATAATTCTACAAGCCTTTCCAAATAAATTATAATTCTTTAATTTGATATTTATTTAATTTATAATTCTTCCCATAAAAGTATTGTTAAGAAAACAATTGACAGTTCTTTCTCAGACAATTCCCATTTTCAAGTCACATTTTTTCCAGTCCATTCTTCTCCGATTATTCGGTCGCCAATTATTACCTTGCAATATTCTTCACCGAATTAATCTTCTTAGTTTTCATGAGAATGCTTTCCGAAGTTAGTTCTATTCACAAATCATTTTTCTATTATATAATTTTTCATTGAGACAAATCTTTGTCAAGTTATGTTTTCCAGTGCCATTTTTTCCCGAAACAATTTTTTAGCATAGAGAATTCTGCTCTTTGACATTTCTTATTTCATTTTATACCCAAGACTATTTAACCTTTTTTTAATATAAAATGTTTAAATTTACATAGGGCATATAGTAAAAATTTATTCTATGCTAAATTTTAAATAATAATTTTAAAAGATATTGAAAATATTCTTAATTTTCATTCACCACACAAGCTCACTTAATCAATCATACCTCTTGTATTCTTTTTTTTTAGGCATTTGCTTTTCAACTGCATGTCTCTGTTAAAATGACAACAAAAATGTATACAAAAAAAATTTGAAAAACACAAAATAAAAACTGTCAACACAAAAACTATGGTTAAATTTCATACACTCTACGACACGTATGCAAATGACCCAAATTTCAGCACGTTCATTGGCGTTGCCACCTGCTACTCGCGCAGCATTACCTTTATCACATTGCATTTTTTATTTTTTGGTTTATCATTTTTTTTAAGTTATTATGTAATTTCTTAGCTGAATTTTTAATATTAGATTTTATTCATAAAAATAGCATATAATTTTAATATTAAAAATTCAATTAAATTGTTTATTTTTAATAAAAATAAAATGTTGCCTAACATTAGGCATGTTTTAAATACATTACAAATGTTACATACTTTTAGTATTCATTCTAGACAATGCACTGCAATTCATAGCAAAAATGTAGCTCGCGCTTTGTAACCGACGGTAAAAAATCTTTTAAGAAATATAAATTTATGTTTAGGGTATAAAAAAAATGTGTTTTGGATCAGAATAAGCTCTAAAAAAATTAGATTTCGAATCTAATATCGACCTCCTTGAATTTAAAACGGTTTAACCAGAAAAAATGTCGATTTTTTTTTGTACTTTTTGAACTTCAGAATTGATGAAATTTGAGGAGGTTATTAATAGATTTAAACTCTAATTTTTGAATTTAGGACATTATTTTTTTCGACTCAATGGAAACTCTAGCAGCACATTGTAACTGCTCTATTACAACTTTGGGAAAAAATTACGATCCGCCCTAATGTAGCTACATAATTCCGTCACCCTAAGGAAAGTTGAGTATTGTACCCAACAAAATAACACTACACAATACAACGAGAAAAAAAAAGTATGCGCAGTTGATGCCACTATTTTCGCATTATTTAAAACCATATTCTGATTCTGAAAATGAAATCTAAAATACTTTCTATGCATAGGTTTACGAGATATTGGTCATTGAATTATTAACCGAAATTTACAAAAATGGTCAAATATTTTATCAAATATCTCGCGTTTCTTTTAACCGATATGATCGAGTTTTATATCAAATTAAAGATAATTAGACAAACAACAAATAGTTCTCACAACATTTTAAAATTAATTTAATGGTTTAGGAGAAAAAAAATGGTTTAGGAGATAAAAAAAATGTACTCTAAATTGCATTAAAAAAAAAGGGAAAAATTGAAAAATAATGCACAGTTTGTTATATTTCAAAATTAGTCTGCACTATTTCGAAGAAAACTGAAGATCATTTAAAAATGTATATGGGTTCATTTCGAGGATAGAAAAAATTGTGTGAAACCATCATAAATAAAAAGTAAAAATTTTACAAATACACTGTGTTACAAATACAAAAAAATTTCATATAAAAAATGGACCTCCTATATTTTTGGATAGGCATCAAAAAACAATGAATATCTTCTTTTAAAAAATGTTTATATCACTTCAATTTTTTATTTAATTTCCATTTTTTGTGCAACTGTTCAATTTCGTTACTTTCGTAACATTTTTAAAAAATCGTACAAAAAACATCCTTCGTACAGTTATTAAAAGTAAATTCAACTAGCTTTTTAAATTTTTTTGAAATTATCAAAATTTAATATATATTATATATATCGTCACTATCATGCCAAAGGGGTGAATGTGTAATTTTTGACATTTGCGTTTTTTACATTTTTGAATGTAGTTTATCCTCAAGTATGCTGTGCCAAAAACGCATGTCATTTTTTTGGATATTTCTAGCCACAAAAGGGCAAATTTGAAAAATTGAAAATCTTGTCATGCCAAAAGGGCGAATCTTTTCGTTTTTTCGTTATAACTTTTTATTGGTATAAGATAAAATAGTGGTGTAATGGTATTTATTGTTTGTTTTTAAAGCACCTATCGATTGTCATCATTATTTAAAAATATTTTTCCAAACATTTTTTTCCTGCAAATAACAAATGGCAAATTAATGCTTGACAAAATATTTTTAATTAATGATGCCAATAGAAAGGTGCTTTAAAATCAAACAATTAATGCCTTTACATTACTATTTTATCTTGCGCTAATAAAAAGTTATAACATAAAAAACAAAAATATTTGCGTTCTGATCAGAATATAGCCTCACAAAATCCGTATTTATAATTCAGTAGGTTGTCCAAATCTAAATATATTTTATATACGTTATAATAATTGACAAATAAATCAAAATAATTGAAGAAATTGAAAAAAAAATATACATTTTGCTAATTTTTAAAGCACTTAAAACTTTATAAGTTGATTTTCCAACATTTTTAAAAATGCACATTCGCCCCTTTGGCATGACACTGACAATATATGCTTTAAATAATACAATGTTTAACCGACTGATTCCAATACGACTAAATGAAGTCAAGTTTTGAGATTTAAAGCACTTGGATTTTGGTTAAATTTAAGTCAATTGAAATGTATTGTTCAATTTTTTGTTTGTTCAATTTTTCGGACAACTACCACCTAAGGTACAATAGTTCAAAGTCACAAAAAATGGAAAAAAATCACTTTTATATGGTTATTCATATAGAAATATCTCTTGATCGAGAAATGCTACAAACCCCGCCGAGATGTCATTTTAAAATTAATTAAACAAGCTTTTTGTAGTGTAATTTAGCAGTATTCAGTGTTTTTTAATAGTATTTTGTAGTATTTAATGGTATTCATATATTAAAAATAATAATTTATTTTATTGACAATTTTCCAAGTCATTGAACTAATTTTTCAGCATTATTAAAATTTTTATAAAATGCAGCATACTTTACTGCATAAGCAAAAAGCCAATTGGCAGCATAATTATTATGCAATTTAGCGTACAAAATGTGCATTAAAAATGCATTTACTGGCAGTTGTTTTTTCATATATTTTTTTGTTGTTATACACAAATTTGTTGCTATTTTCTATTGTTTTTTATATATTTTTTTTTATTAATTTTTTCTATTTTATTTTTGTATTTTTGTTCTTCATTAAATGCCACACAACGCCATTCGCATATAAAACGCACACTTGTGTCACATTCAATTCAACTAAATGCCAAATAGTGCGACACTGCCACAAACCCACTCTCTATCCCTTTCGCGCAAAAGCACTCTTCCATTTAGATTATGACATAAAAAACACGCGCGTTGCATGTTGTCGTCGCCGTCATCACCACCGACCGCCATATTGAATTCATTTACTGCGTGCTACATGTTGGTTCGCGTTTGTGTCCGTGAAACGTGGCCGCTGTCATGTTGATTGCCAACAGCCGCAGCAACAGCAGCTGCCACAAACACACAGAGACCCTTGTGTAGTGGACACAAACAACTTTGAATACACCGACAATATTAATGTAGTAGAATTTACTACATTTTTGTATTTGTTTTGAATAAACGGAAAACATTGATTTAATTTTTAAATAGCTTTTGTATTTATTTGTACTGATTTTACTACACTATGTATTAGAGACTTATCTTTGTAACATTGCACAAATTGTAGAATGTTTTGTTTTCTATATATGGTTTTCTGAACATTTTTTGAAGTTCTCGAAATGTAATATTTTGCAATAAGTTGAAACGATTATAGAATACATAAATGCAAATGCAGTCTACATATTCTCTACATATTTATGAAATTAAAATTAATACCAAAAATTTAACTAAATACAGAATGTAGTAAAAAATAAATGAATTTGTAGTTATTTTTTATATTAATGCTAAAACTAATTTGTCGGGCTCTAGGTCTACTTTTTATATATGTACGGACGATTAAATAAATTTAATGTTATATACGACTATATTTTTAATACAAATGTAATTCTAATTTGTACCGAAATGCAGTCAATTTATGCCATACAAAAAAAAACTGTAACTATAACTATGTAGTAAAAATAAATACATTTTCTTTTCGATGTACCTCAAAAATATGCAAATGTATTTATTTTAAAGAATAGTGTGTCGTAATTTTTAATATTTAGCATAAAATTAAATAAATACTAAATGAAGTAAAAACAAATGCATTTGGACGTAAGTCGTATGAATTTTTATTTATTTATATATTTATTTATTTATTTATTTATTTATTTATTTATTTATTTATTTATTTATTTATTTATTTATTTATTTATTTATTTATTTATTTATTTATTTATATATTTTAAAAACCTTCTTCATTTTTTTAATACCGTATTTTTTCGGTGCATTTCCACCGTCGGCCGCCACACTGACTTGCTTCATTTTACGTCTCATTGGCTGCAGCGCTTAATGAGCTTTTGCGATTGCTAACTTAATGATGCCGAGTGCACACGAACACACTCGAACACAAACATATCACTAACACTCACTCACACTCTAGCAACATAGGGTAAAATCGGTTGTCCTAAACTCTTTATTTTTAAAAACGTTCATAATTTCCAAACTAAAAATGTTTTTGAATTCAAATTCAATTTATTATTTTGTTTGTTGTTTTTAGCTTAATTTTGTACGTTTAAATATCAAAAAATTTTGGGAAAAAATATAATAAATATTTTTTTATTTATTTTTCAGGCATGTTACAAAATTCTTAAAATTCAATCATTATAAATTTTTAAAAATGGAGTGATTCGTAACAAAATGTTGAGAAAATCAATGACAAAGTCAAATTTTGTATATTTAATTTTGTAAATTTCAACTTTACGGACATTTTAAAAAGGAAGACATCATGTGTTTCGAAGATGTCATATACCATTGGAAAGGTAATTTAATTGTCTAAAATATGAATTAAAAATTGATATTCATTTATCAACAGATTATGTTTTATAACCAATATTCTTGACTGTCCGTAATATTATTTCTATTTCTTTTTTTTTTCGCTTTGTAGAGTAGTCTTTTTGAAATTTTAAAAATGTAAATTGATGAGTTCTATTTTTACAACGTTGATATAAACAGTAAAAAATATATTTGATATAATTTTGAAATGGGCTGTATCTCAAAAACGGCATTAAATTTTACAAAACTGATGACGTTTTTAGAATCAGCAACAAAATTACATCCATAAAATGTTGCAAGTTTTAATAGACCAAAATGAGTGTAGGGTAGAATAAAATAACATAAAAAATATTGAAATATAAAAAAAGAAAAAATTTTCATACAAATTTTATACATTCTACAACATTTTGATACATAACTTCTGAATCCGTGATTTTACCATTCTAGTTAAAATCTTAAATAATAGATAAAAAGTCCGCCGTCAACATACATTCATTCAAAATTTTTAAAAAGGTTGCTTATTGAGATATCGTCACTATCATGCCAAAGGGGTGAATGTGCAATTTTTGACATTTGCATTTTTTTACATTTTGAATGTAGTTTATCCTCAAGTATGCTGAGCCAAAATCGCGTGTTATTTTGTTGGATATTTTTAGCCACAAAAGACAAACCAAAAGGACGAATTTGATAAATGGAAAATCTTGTCATGCCAAAATGGCGCATCTTTTCGTTTTTTCGCCATTACTTTTTATTGGTATAAGATAAAAGAGTGGTGTTTAACATTAATTTGCAATTTGTTATTTGCAGGAAAAACTTGTTTGCAAAATATTTATAATTTATGATGCAGATCGATAGATATTTTGAAAACAAACAATAATTGCCTAAACATCAATATTTTATCTTGTACTAATAAATAATTATAGCAAAAAAACGAAATGATTCGCCCTTTTGGCATGACAAGATTTTCAATTTCTCAGTTTTTTTGCTATAATTTTTTATTGGTGCAAGACAAAATAGTGATGTAATAGTATTAATTGTTTGTTTTTAAAGCACCTATCGATTGGCATCATTATTTAAAAATATTTTGCCAAACATTTCTCCTGCAAATATCAAATGGCAAATTAATGTTTGACAAAATATTTCTAATTAATGATGCCAATAGATAGGTGCTTTAAAAACAAACAATTAATGCCTTTACATAACTATTTGATATTGCGCTAATAAAAAGTTATAGCATAAAAAACAAAAATATTTCCGTTTTTATCAGGATATAACCTCACAAAATCCGTATTTATAATTCAGTAGGTTGTCCAAATCTAAATATATTTTATATATGTTATAATAATTAACGAATAAACTAAAATAACAGAAAAATATAAATTTTGCTAATTTTTAAAGCACTTCAAACTTATAATTTGATTTCCCCACATTTTTAATAATGCACAGAGACGATATGTCCTTTTTAAATATACTTTGTTTAAAACTGACCTTTATTAAAGCAACATGGTATGGATATTGTAAGACATCTTTTTTGGAATTTTTGTATCTTTATAATAAGACTTTTGTGTTTTATTTTGGTTCAGTACAGCTTAAGTTACGTTCAATTGATTAGCATCACCTTTGTGATTTTTATACAGTTTTTTCAAATTTTAAAGTACCAAATCTCTAAAATCACACCACCTGGAAAGCTGAAATTTGGCCAATATCGTAATTTTATGTTTTTTACTATACTTCAAAATTTCATCAAATTCCGAGATGATGTTGCCAATCACTCGGTTGATTTGATATGGAATGACTCATATATTTATCGAGGTAATACATACGTGCGTATTTAGAAAATTGTTGGTATTTTATAATTTTATAATTTTTTAAAGTTACAAGTCTTAATAGACTTATCTACCCTACGTGCCCTACCGTCTGAATATTGTAAATGTTGTGGTTTTTGTTGTAATGCTTTGTTGTTGCTTTTGTAGTGGTTTTTGTTGTTGTAGCAGCAGCATTCGCACATTTTGACTGCATAATTTATGCAAATTATTTTAAATACGCGTTTGCGGTCGTTTTGTTGCGATTTGACAGCATTTGAAATAGATTTTTATTTTTTTATTTTTCGTGTATTTTAATCTGTGTGTGTGTGTAGTAGTACACATTCACGCACGCACGCACATTACTCTCTATACAAAATGCATTTAATAATCCATTCGACAAAATTGCGCAGCATTTTCAAACATTAAAAATAAAATAAAAAATTGTATTTATTCGGCAAACACGTGTCGCGTATTTTTAGAGCAACCGCTGCATTACGGTACGGACTATGTGGCTTGTTTAGAGCTTAGCTAGGGAACAAATTAATTTTTAATGACATTTTTTTAAAGTGAAAATTTTAAATTTTTTTAGTTCAAAATATATTTTTTTTAGTTAAAAATTTAATTTTTAGTAAAAATTAATTTTTACTGAAAAAATTAATTTTTAATGAAAAATTGAATTTTTAGTGAAAAATTGAATTTTAGTTAAAAATTGAATTTTTAGTAGAAAATTTACTTTGTTGTGAAAAGTTGAATTTTAGTGAATAATTGAATTTTTAGTGAAAGTTTGAATTTTTAGTGAAAAATTGAATTATTAGTGAAAAATTGAATTTTTAGTGAAAAATTGAATTTTTAGTGAAAAATTGAATTTTTAGTGAAAAATTGAATTTTTAGTGAAAAATTGAATTTTTAGTGAAAAATTGAATTTTTAGTGAAAAATTGAATTTTTAGTGAAAAATTGAATTTTTAGTGAAAAATTGAATTTTTAGTGAAAAATTGAATTTTTAGTGAAAATTTGAATTTTTAGCGAAAAATTGAATTTAAGTGAAAAATTGAATTTTTAAGTGAAAAATTGAATTTTTAGTGAAAAATGTAATTTTTAGTGAAAAATTGAATTTTTAGTGAAAAATTGAATTTTTAGTGAAATATTGAATTTTTAGTGAAAGTTTGAATTTTTAGTGAAAAATTGAATTTTTAGTGAAAATTTGAATTTTTAGTGAAAAATGTAATTTTTAGTGAAAAATTGAATTTTTAGTGAAAAATTGAATTTTTAGTGAAATATTGAATTTTTAGTGAAAGTTTGAATTTTTAGTGAAAAATTGAATTTTTAGTGAAAGTTTGAATTTTTAGTGAAAAATTGAATTATTAGTGAAAAATTGAATTTTTAGTGAAAAATTGAATTTTTAGTGAAAAATTGAATTTTTAGTGAAAAATTGAATTTTTAGTGAAAAATTGAATTTTTAGTGAAAAATTGAATTTTTAGTGAAAAATTGAATTTTTAGTGAAAAATTGAATTTTTAGTGAAAAATTGAATTTTTAGTGAAAAATTGAATTTTTAGTGAAAAATTGAATTTTTAGCGAAAAATTGAATTTAAGTGAAAAATTGAATTTTTAAGTGAAAAATTGAATTTTTAGTGAAAAATGTAATTTTTAGTGAAAAATTGAATTTTTAGTGAAAAATTGAATTTTTAGTGAAATATTGAATTTTTAGTGAAAGTTTGAATTTTTAGTGAAAAATTGAATTTTTAGTGAAACATTGAATTTTTAGCGAAAAAAAATTGGATTTTTAAGTGAAAAATTGAATTTTTAGTGAAAA
Organism: Dryomyza anilis; assembly: GCA_951804985.1. Classification (NCBI taxonomy): domain Eukaryota; kingdom Metazoa; phylum Arthropoda; class Insecta; order Diptera; family Dryomyzidae; genus Dryomyza; species Dryomyza anilis. Next base: position 9,153,557 of record OX638134.1, read on the forward strand.
TTTGAATTTTTAGTGAAAAATTGAATTTTTACATTTTTAGTGAAAATTAAATTTTTTAGTTAAAAATTGAATTTTCAGTGAATTACGTTATTTTTAGTAAAAAATTTGATTTTTAAATGAAATATGAAAAATACTTTTTGCGGAAACATTTATTTATTTTATTTTTTTTAATATGTATTTGAAATGAATGTCAAATAAATAGCTTTTGTGTCTTTTTATTTAATTAAAGTGCATAATTAGCAAATGCACATTTTATATAGTATTTTAATTGTGGTTAACAAAATGAAAATGATTAAAATTTAAGCTGTGGTTTGTGTTGTTCATTTTAATTTTGTAATTAGAAATATTTATGATGTAATACATTTTAATTTATGCATTACAAAAAAAAAAAATTGTACACTAAAAATTTGATTTTTTACTAAGTAAAATGTAATTTTTCACTAAAAGTTCAAATTTTCACAAAAAAAAAAAAATTCTAAAATTAAATTTTTCATTAGAAATTTATTTTTTCACTCAAAATTAAACTTTAAACTAAAAAAATCGAATTTTTCACTAAAAATTAAATTTTGCTAATTATTCCACTTTTTACAATTGTTCGCTAAAAACTACACAGAAAAAAAAGAATCTTCAATATGATGAATTTATTCATAAATTTTATGAATTTTAACTACCAGATGCATCATATTGATAACACCGTTCATTAAATGGCATATTAATGAATGCATTCATTATATATATGAACCAAATATTCAATACAATGAATTTGAATTGTCATATTGATGAATTTGTTCATAATTTTTGTTTTTTTTTTTTAAATATTTCGAAAAAAAGTGTTTTAAAAATTTTATTTAAAAAATAACAGTAAAAAATTATAAAAAAAAAATTGGGACAAAAAAATAGTACCGAAAAAAAAATTTGTCAAAAAATAAAAAAGGAAAAACAAAATTTGTTCGAAAAAAATTAAAAAAAAAAAATTCTTTCAAAAATATATTTTTGTGGGATTGCAGCCAGACAGACGGACTAAGAACGGAATGACATCTAGAAGCAGACAGAAATAGTAGTAGAAAATGCAACCATGCACAATGATATAGAAACAGACAGGACAAAAGAACGACATACGAGCTAAGACAAAACGAAACAAACGAACTCCGCAAGAGTTGAGTGCGAGCCATAGACAAGACAAGTTGTGCCAAAAAGATGAAAATAAAATATGTACAAACTATTTAAAACTAGATCTAAAATGAAACACTTAATATTCTAACTTAATTAATAAAACTTATTATTCTACTTAAACTAAACAAAGGAGAGTGTTTTAATAAAGTAGAAGTAAATAGATGAATTGAAGATAGTGAAGATTCTGAGAGGTATAGAGAAAAATACCTACATTTTTTATAATATAACTTTTTATTTCATCATTAATATGATGAAACGTATTCTTCACATACAGTTCATCATATTGAAGAACACTTTTTCGACAGTTACCAAGCGTTCTTCATGTTTATAATAGCATTCATTACAATAATGGCGGTAGTCATTAATATTATGAATGGTTCTTCAATACAATGAATCATGGTTTGAAGAACGGAATTCATCAATATGATGTACAATTTCTTTTTTTTTTACACTAAAAATTAAATGTTTCACTAAAAATTTAATTGTTCACTAAAAATTCTATTTTACTAAAATTTGAATTTTTCCATTACAAATACCGGTTTTTTCTTAAAAATTAATCATATAATTTTTTTTTTTTAATTAAATTTTTCTTAAAACTTTAAATGTAATTTTTATTTGACAAATATTATCTCAAATAAATATTATATTTATAACCAAAAATTTACTTTTGATCATTGGTTCACTTTATAGCGCCTTCACTGTGCGCACGTGATTCAATTCGCAAAGAAAACCACGTCATATACAAGTTATTAATTGCAATCAAACGTCAGCAATAATGTAATATAATTTATTACTTGGTTAGAATTGCATAATTTATGTAAATTCGTTCTGTAGAAAAATCCAATAAGTAGTGACTTTGGAAAATATTTACTGATGGGCACGTTGAAAAAAAAATCCAGCTGTTTGTTTTTCTGTTATTCTTTATTATCAGCTCTATGCAGAACTTTTATAAAATGTTGTTGGCCGAAAGCACAAAGCTCAGTTAAGCGCAGCACTCAGCGTGACGAGTAGTGACGGAAAATTTTATTGTTGCTCATTATTTGAAGGTATTAATTTGAATGAGAGAGAGAGAGGAACAAATATGAAAAGTGAAACAGCAACAAAATAAAAACAAAAAACATTGTTAGAAAAAAATGTCAATTGAAATACTATAATAAATTATTAAAAAGAGAATAATAACGAAAGTTAACGAAATCAATGAATTGTAATTAAAAGTAAAAAAAAAATAATAATTATAAATTTAAATATTATGTCAACTAAATTAAAGAGTTTTTATCATAAACGTTATAATAAATACTGGAAAGTTATAAAATTATACTAACAAAAATAAAATAATAAAAATCTTAATTCCAAAATTCCCAAAAAATATTTTTAAAATTTTAAAGTGAAAATTTGCAAACTAATAATTTAAAACAATAGATAAAAAAATATAATCCAAATTATTATAATTTCACTGTTGAGAACAAAATTAAAAAGAAAATATAAAACTACAAAAAAAAAGCAGACAATTGTAAAAAAAAAAAATAATTATAAAGCTTATAAAGCATGGAATATAATAAATTCGAGGCCTAACATTTAGTATATTATTTAAAATGTCAAAACTATTAAAAAATTTAAACAAAATATCAAACCGGCACTTACAAATTCCCGTTCTAAATTGTTTTAAAAATTAATTTAGTTCGAATATGTTTTTTCCAGTCATAGAATTCGATTTTTTTTAATACAAAATAAATATATTTTCTACAATTTCAATACGACTAATAACTGTGAACTGTATACTCAGAAAGAAATAATATAAAATCAATAGTGTTTTTAATAGGATAAATTATTATTTTAATATGTAAATACCATTAAATACTACAAAATTCTATTAAATACTTTAAAAAATAGTTTTTGTGTTTATATGAAAATATTCAGCAGCGTTAGCCCAGTGGTTAGTGCGTTGGACTGCGAGCCGAAAGGTCCCCGGTTCAAGCCTGGACTGGGGCTAACAACATCTTTTCATAGAAACATTTTTCTATACCGCGCTACCTCTCGGCAGTAAATGGCAAACGTACGAGAGTAAAACATTGCCTATGAAAAGCTCTCACCCGCCGTTCGGATTCGGCAATAAACTGTAGGTCCCACCACTTTGAGTACAAAAATAACACGCACAGCTCAAAATGGTGAGAGAGCACGGCCTAAGTTCTTATAGGACTGTAGTGCCAAACAATTATTTTTATTATTGTTTTTGATTCAATAACTGTCCTATTGTCGAATTTTTCAATTTAATTTCTGTTGTCAGAGTTTGGAATTTCGATTGAAAGTAAATTCCGTAATATGTCCGATTAGGTAATAGACTTTTTAAAAGGTTTTTATTTTAAAAATACAAAAACCGATACGAAAAATATTTTAAGTGTACCATATTTTAAGTGAGCTGAACCTAATTCCGTCTAAATCGGGTTTGCTGTAAATTACGAATGATTTAAAAAAAGCACGTGGTACACTCAATAAAAAAAAATACTATAAAATCAATAGTTTTTGCTATTATCAATAGGACAAATTATTATTTTAATAGTTAAATATCATTAAATTTTACAAAATACAATTAAATTGTGTTTGTGTTTATATGAACATATTTAAATTGTGTATTCTATCGAATCAATAACTGTCCTATTTTAATAGGATTTTTATCTGAGTGTACTTTAGTTTTTTTAGAATTCCTGTTGTCCCTTTATTTCATAACAAAGAAACCACTTGTATAATTTTTTTCATTATAAATTCATTAAAAGTTGCGATTGTAGTTTAGCTAAGGTGTATTAATTGTGAGGGTTTTTAAAATTTGTACATACAAATTATTATAAACTTGTATAAACCAAGTATTCTTTGTATGAATTGGTTTTATTCTTTAATTTCAATATAATTTATATTTTTATTATCTTACACCAAAAAATAAAAATAATAGCCGAACCAAACGATGACGTAGAATTATATACATCTTACGTACAACTGACGAAATTTCGTATTACTTTTAATGATTTTGGCATTTGACGATTATATCATTTTGTCCTAATAAAAATATAGATAATTAGTAATAAAATCATTAAATTTCTTAAATAATTCCATCATGATTCATTTTTATTTGACAAAAATAATGTTTAATTTGTACTACTTTTATTTTTTGGGTACAAAGTTGAACTTTCGTTATGACGGTGGCGGAATTAGGTACATTTACATTACGGTATTTTCTAACTCTCATATTTTCCAACTTCTCATATTTTCCAACTCAATACAATCGATTTGTTATTGACTGTTCCAAAATTTAATTTTTAAATCCATAATACACTTTTCTCAGTTTATTTCAAACCAACCATGTAACGAATTTGATTTTTACTGTCAAATATTTGAATTTCGATTTAAAGAGAATTTCAAAACATTATACATTAATGTACCAAATTTCGTCACGATGAGGAAATATCAACTTTCAACCCAAAGAATGCCAAAAATTAATTATAAATTAAAAATAAGTAAAAAGTAAAATAAAATTGAAAAAAACTAAATATTAAGCATAAAGAAAACTAACTAAAAACAAAAGAAAAAATAATTTTAAAAACAAATAAAAACAATATTAAAATAAAAAAATATATTTTAATTAAAATAAATTATAATTATGTATTATAATTAAAATAAATTAGAATTAAATATTAAATTATATCGTCGTTGTAGAACTAAAAGTCATCAAAAACATTTTTATGAAAATCTTAAATTTCAACATTGTTGGTAATTATTAGAAAAAGTAATTGATACATTTTTAAAATTGAAATACCAATTGATAGACTCACATTTTCTTATCATTTGGTACAAATATTGAGCTCATCGAACAAAAATTGAAAGATATATCAAGATTTTTGTAAGTGAACAATTGGCATGTTGAAAATGTAGTTGGTGACTTTTAGTTCTACAACGACGATATATTAATAATAATAAATCTGAAAATACATAAAACTAAAAACAAAAAAAAAATTAAACTAAAAAAAAAACAAAACTTAACATATTAAAAAAATAGAACAAAAATATTAAAAACAATAGAAAATTTTTAAATTATAAATTTAAAAAAAAACCTCAAAATTAAGAACTAATATTAATAACCTAATAATAAATAACTAAAATGATCAAAACTAAAAACAAAATATAAACATTTTAAATAAAAACTAATATTTTATAATAAAAAATAAAATATTATACAGTAGAACTTAAACAAAATAAAAAAATAAACAATAAATTTATAAGTAGAAATTCCAAATTAGAAACAAAGTAGTTAAAAGCTTCGCATCTAAAACATTCCAGTCAATAATAACAGCTAAGATAACAAATATGAGTAATTGTAACTCTAAAAATAAAAATATACTAAGCTGGTATATACTATTTCCACATAGTTACTATTCAAAAATAAGTGCGCAAAATAAATTCATAAACAAATAGCAAAAAACTGGTCTTTCTGCTCTAGCTGAAAAATGAAAAGAATAAATTAAATAAGATACTTTACAAAAAAATACCAAGCACTCATAATTGCTGGGGATTTCCGTACAAAATGCTGACGCTCCAACAGTAGATCAGACAAATTGATATTCAAAAGAAACTGAGTCTCACTCAAACACCCCTTCCTATTTAATGTAAATGCTTTAAATAGGAACAATGATAATAATAACACTATACAACATGCTTTTTTTGTAATTATAATAAAAATAATAATTATTACATATTATTACACATGTATTATTGCTATATAATTCAAGGGTGAGAATTTGGATTTTAGATGTTCAGATCTAAATTCGAAAATTTAGAAAATTTATTAGTCTGATATTTAATTTGTACTATGTACATCTTAATCATAAAACATATTCTTTTTCTTATTAAAAAGTAATTACTAAAAAAAAAAAACTATTTAAAAAATTATTTTTCAAGTTTTGATTCAACTATCCTTAAAACTAATATCGACAATCTTTTTTATATTAAAAATAAATTTTTAAATTAAAATATAAAATTATTAACGTTTTTTAATGGAAACAATTTTTCTAAAGTTCAGTAACTTTTTATTCTAACAAGGGACAGACAATTTAAAAACCTCCAAGAGTAAAATATAACCTTAAATAGCCTCTTACCATCGTTTGCATATGTATTAAAAAAATGGAGTATGCAATAAGAATAAGCTTTTTTTAATTACGTTTATTACTAAAAAAAAAAAAGTTTATGAACATTTTTTAAAGTTTAGATACAAATATCTTAAAAACTAATAATGATATTGACATTCCTTTATATATTAAAATTAGCAAGTAATTATAGCTAGTTATTTATGGAACATTTACTTTTTTTATCTTTCAATCCTAATTACTAATAAAATAACTAAAAAATTATCTAAATTCAAAAAATTTTAAAGTTTAGATACAAATATCTTAAGAACTAATAATGATAATGAGATTCACTTATATATTAAAATTCGACAGTAATTATAGCTAGTTATTTATGAAACATTTTCTTTTTTTATCTTTCAATCGTAATTACTAAAAAAATTAATAAAAAAAAATATTTTAAAATCCTAAAATTTTTAAAGTTCAGATCCAAATATCATAAAAACTAATAATGATATTGACACCTTATATATTATATATTAAAATTAGCCAGTAATTATAGCTAGGTAAATACGAAACATTTTCCTTTTTATCTTCCAATCGTAATTACTAAAAAAATAACTAAACATTTATCTAAAAATCGAAAATTTAGATCAAGTTTAGTTACAAATATCTTAAGAACTAATAACGATATTGATATTCCCTTATATATTAAAATTAGTCAGTAATTATAGCTAATTAACTGTGAAACGTTTTCTCTTTTCTCTTGCAATCGTAATTGCAAAAAAAAATAACTTAAAATACAAGCTTTTTCAAGTTTAGGTACAAAAATCTTTAAAACTAATAATGATAATGACATTCTCTTATATATTATAATTAGCTAGTTAATCATGAAACATTTTTTTCTTTCGCATTTATTTGGAAAAAAAAAACAAATTAAAAAATCTCAAAAATCCAAAAATGTTTTAATTTAAATGCAAATATCTTTAAAATTGATTAAAATATTACCATTCTCTTATATATTAAAATTAGCTAGTTAATTATAACTAGTTAATCATAAAAGATTTTCTCTTTTCTCATTAAATCATAATTACCAAAAGAAAAATAAAAAATTAACTAACAAAATTAAATTTTTTAAAGTTTATATCCAAATATCTTAAAAACTAATAGTGATATTAACATTCACTTATATATTAAAATTAGACATTTAATCATATCTTATTATTAAGTAAACATTTGTTCTTTTTTCATTATATTGTAATCACATAAAAAAATATTGAATGTGATATGAAAAATTCAAAATTTATCAAGTTTAGTTACAAATATCTAAAAAACTAATAACGATATTGAAATTTTCTTTTATATTAAAATTAGCTTTATGAATTGGAGGAGAAATTATGTTTAAATTTTTTTTTAATACAACTTTTATAAAGTTCTGTAATTATTCTATTCACAAAAGTGACTAATAAGTGGCCAAACTTTCGATTGGATTTATCTTAAAAGTAATACGTATTATTAAAGAAAACTAAGTATGCATTTAAAATCATCATTCACAAATAAAATTATAGAGTAAAAATTGTGTTGAGTAGTGTTATTAATTACTGGGACTTTTTGTTTTGCTCAATAACTAGAAATCATGAAGATCAATTGCATTTAAAAGCATATTTTCATGGCATTAGCATAAAATTGTTATTATTGTTTATGTACAAATCATTTGTAAAATTCTATTAAAATTATATACATTTTTTTATGATTATTTCCGCTATAATTAGCATTGCTTATTTATTTAATTTAACGCTCTCTCGCGCTCTCAGTTTGTAGTTTAAACAATTATTTTATTTTTTTTACATTGCAAAACTTTAAAGCTCATTAGCACGTTTCACACTAGATAACTTTTGGATGACTCATGAGCTACTCTATTGTGCTGTACATAGTTTTTACCTTTTTTTTTACTATTTTGAGTGCTTTGAATAATTGCTTATTTAGGTTACGCTCAATAATGATCATTATCTGTTGCGAAAAAGCACCATCCATTGGTTATACTATGCTCTGAAAGTAAATAAGTCGTCACTTGTTTTAATTATTTAAGAAAAAAAAAAAAAACATTCATTAGTCAGTTCTTATCAGCATTTTATTGAGTTTTTTTATTATAATTTTTTTTTTTAATTTAACCTTGTCTCAGACAGCGATCGTCAATTATTAAATTGTACGTGCATGTTTTGGAATTCGTTTTCGATCGAAAGGCAAATACTTCACTGAATAAAATAGAATTGAATACGTACCACAATATTTGTACGATTTGAATTCAATGGAAAAACGTGAATTTTGTTTTTAAAAAATTAAATTCTGAAACAGCAACAAAAAAATTTAATTGAAATTCAATAATTAAATTAATTACGTTCCACTTCACTTGCACTTGTTGGTACAAGGTATTGTGGAAAGTAAAGTATTGTAGAAAAATGTAAATTTAACACTGAATAATCAAATTCTAGATTTTTATACCACATTGATTGAATGCTGACACATGCCTGAATATATCACCTAAATGATTTACAAAAAAAAATCTTAAATGCAAAAGAGTTACTTTAATGCATGAGCACACGAAAACGAACTGTGTCTATTAGAAATTGTTATAGCCCTAGTTGTAATTTACCCTATTAGAAAAGAAAGATCATATTTAACATGTAACTGATCGGTTTATAACAAGGTAAAATTACAATGATCAGTTCCCGATCAAGATCATTTCTACCAAGGAAGGACATAAAGAGGAAATGATCATTAAATATTTTCCTTGTGATAAACCGATCAATTATCTGAACAACATGTAGTGTTCAGGATCGTGTTAATTCGAATGAGCAAAAGTTAAAAACGTCAAAAATAGTCAAATATTTATAAAGTGAGGAAAAAGAAGGAAAATACTTTTATTATGTAGTCATCTCAACGTAAAATAATAAACTGTAGTCCATATTATAGTCAAAATTCAAAATTTCAAAAACTAAAAACTATATTTTATTGTAGTTGAACAACTAATGGCAAAAACTATAAATTTTAATAAAAACAAAATTTATAAATTCTTTAATTAAACTACTTTACAAAACGAGTACACATTTTTTATGTTCACATCCCACACCTTAATTCTATATAATTCGTGGGTGCTAATTTTGATTGCATACTCTTTATTTTCTATTACATCATATTTTTAAGAAAATTGTTATCGAAATTATAGGTCTTAGGCTCAGTTTTTCAGTGCAAGCTTAAACTTAGTTTAAACCTTTCCAAATATTTAACATGTCTATAATTCCTAATCAAAACGGTCGAGTGTCTTTAAATTTTACAGAAAGGTACACAATTAATAATCAGTTAATATGGCATTTTAAATATTTGTAATATTTAAACCGAAATTATATCTAGTTTAAACTACGTTTAATTTGAAAATGTGACTGAAAAACTGACCCTTATTAGAATTAAATAAATATAGTTCCTTACACAACTAGTTTGCTAAAAAAACAAAAATGCAATTTTTCTTTTAATTGTCAAGACTAAATACAGTTTTCAAATAAATACTAATATACCGATATGTTTTTATAATATTTGAATTTAAACTCGAAAATTTTCGATTTTGTTAGACTATTTTTTGTTGATTTTTTAGCATTTCAGAACTAACAATAAATCAGAAAAAATGTATGGGTATACGAGCATAGTCAAAACTAAAAATTCATTCTTAAAATAGGCTACACATTTTCCGTCAAAAATTTACAATTTATAAAAGTTTTAAATACTTATATATATTTTACCGAATATTTAATGAAATGTTTAATATACTAATAGCAAAAAACTGATTAAGAAAATATATTTTAAGATTGATATTTTCAGATTACATGTATAAGTAATTTTATAGAAAATTTACAATATTAAAGATTACACAATATTATGTTCAGAGGGTATATTTTAAAAAGCAAAGCATATGGGCATTTCCAGAAAAATTAAAAAAACATGACAAACATCTGGAAAATTGAATAGTACTTCACTTTTTATTTCGTCATAATTATTATTAATATTGTCATATACAAAATTATTTTTTAGTTAAAAATCTTAGTGCAAATTTCCACTTCCGGAATTATTCTGCGATTTATTACAAAGTAACTGTAAACTTTAGGAACAAAGTGCTCATATACAAAAATAAAGTAAATTGCCTCAACTATGTCCTGAGATATTTCAAAAAAATATATTGTACGCAAAAAGTAGTTTTAGAATAAAAATAGTATTGGTAATTTCTATACGGATTTTTTTTTCTCGTCCGTTCTGTGATTTATAAAGAAAAAACTATACATTTTAGGAACAAAGTGTAAATAAATTAAGAAAGCACATGATTTCAGCTATTTTTTAAAAATATTTCAAAATAATAATTTTCTCGCAAAATGTGCTGAATTTTTGGCATTTCCATATGAACCTCGATATTTACTTCTGTTTTTGTCCCTTCTGGAACGCCCACTATTTTATTTATATCTCTTGATCGTTGATAGTTAGTTTGGACTATGCTCTTGATATTGTTTATTGTTTATCATTGATCTTTAATACTAAAGAAAAATTGTATAAGAAAGTATTTATTATTGAAATTTTATTATATAAAAGATGACCAAACTAAAGTTCACAGGGCATATTTTTTTAAAAGTAGAGTATATTAGAAAAAAGTTTGTAATTTTAAAAATTAGCTTGGACTATGTTTGTATAAAGATAAATCATTTTCTTGTTTATCATTAGGAGTAAAAAATCAGCCAAAAATAGTATACATAAAATTAAAATATTTCATTTTTAAATTAAAATATCTTAAAAACGTATATGAATATTAGCATTCATTAGAATATTAAAATTAGTCTTGGCAATTATAAAAATAATTGCGTTTAAAGATTTTTTGCAAAACTCTTTTTTAATAGTACCAATATTTTTTTTTCTTAAAGCCCTTACGTAAAAGAAAAAACCTGAGTACACAGAAAAATAATCGACGTAAATATAGCAACCGATATTAATTATATAATTATATAATATAATAATATTCATTAATCAATCCAACAATTAAATTCACTAATTTAATGAAAACATTTCGTTAAATCAGCAATTCCGTTTGCTAATATGAATATTTGTACGTCAATGCAGCAAATAATTTAGGCGGCGCAAATGTAGCAAATGTTTTCATTAAATTAGTGAATTTAATTGCTGAATTGATTAATGAATGCAATTAACATTTACGTAAATTATTTTTTTTCTGTGCATGTAGTTAAAATCAGCACCTACGAATTTTATAGAATTGTTGTTGAGATATCCATAAGAAAAAAGCGTGTTGAGTAGAGTTATTTTGCATACTGTTTTTCTTAAATTTTATATATTAAAAAATATTATCCGATATTTAATATAATTTGGGGGCTTTTTTCTTTTTCAATGGTTATCAATCGAATTCAATATCTTTGTAACGAATTCAACTGGAATTTCTGATCATTTCAATTGAAAGTATACTCAGAAAAAAAATACTATAAAATCAATAGTTCTTCGCTATTAATTTGTAGGCTTTTTAGTTTTTCAATGTTTTAGAAGTAGATTTTTTAATATTAAATTCAGGGTTTTCAATCGAATTCAATATCTTTAGAACGAATTCAACTGGAATTTCTGATCATTTCGATTGAAAATATACTCAGAAAAAATACTATAAAATCAATAGTTCTTCGCTATTAATTTGTAGGCTTTTTTTGTTTTTCAATCTTTTAGAAGTAGATTTTTCAATACTAAAATCAGGGTTATCAATCGAATACCATATCTTTGGAACGAATTCAATTGGAATTTCTGATCATTTCAATTGAAAGTATACTCAGAAAAAATACTATGAAATCAATAGTTTTTTCTGTGAATTTTTTGGTTTTCAATATTTTAGAAGTAGATTTTTCAACACTAAATTCAGAGTTTTCAATCTTATTCAATATCTTTCGAACGAATTCAATTGGAATTTCTGATCATTTCAATTGAAAGTATATTCAGAAAATAATACTATAAAATCAATAGTTTTTTGCTTTTAAAATTAGTCAATTGGATATATTATTTTAATAGGTAAAAAAAAATATTAAATACTAATAAATTGTTTTTGTGTTTAAATGAAAATATTTATTTTGTTATATACTATTGAATCAATAACTGTCCTATTGAACAGTTTTAATACCAAATTTTTCTGAGTGTTCATTAGAACATTTTTATACAAAAATAATTATATAAAAAATGAATACAACTTTTAATGCTTTTTATGTAGAAGCAACTAAATATTACTTTAAATAATTTACATACGTTCAAGATCATCTGCAAAAAGTGATCAATATACAATTAGCATTATTTTTATAATAAGTATTCAATAAAAAATACAATTTATGCTCATTAAAAACTCTTTAATACGTTTACAAAGTAATTAAAAAAAAACCCAACTTCTGTCACAATCATCTCTTCGAACTTAAGAACATTAATAGCTTTTTAAACAGCATTGTTTGAGAACCCCTGTCGCTGGCAACGTTAAGATCTCAGAAATAACTTCGTATTAAATACTATGCATTTCTCGTTTTGCAGATCATTACAACGACGTTCGCTCAAGATGCAACAACCGGGAAAATTCTTTAGTCTGCAGCTGTTGGTGCTACTCGGTGCTACGAGTCTTTTTATTGGCGCAGATGCAGATAGTTTATCAGTTATCGGCGATGTAACGATACGTGTTACCGACAGTAAGTAGAGTTGTTTGTGATTTAAATATTTTACGTTTCACTAAAGTCGTTGTAGAAATTAAAAATAATCTCAAATTACAATGTATAAAAATTATTTAAATTCTGAGAATTTTATAATCAATAAAGTCAATATTTATAGCAAATAAAATTAATTTATTATAATACAAAAAATTAAAGAAAATATATCAAAAAAATATATATATAAAAAATGCATCAATCTATTGAATGGCATTTCTATAAGTTCATTTATTTTTAAATATTATTAAATATTTGTTTAGTTTTATTTCTATAACGACGATATTTCATAATCACACATCAGTGCATTATTCATTTGTATTACTTTATTATTACTTAATATACATTATACATATTCAAAGCATTATCAATTTAAAAATATCATCGCACAAAAAAATAAATTCTGTCACACGACAATCTAACAGTCAGAAAAAATGTACGATTTTAATGAGATTCGGTCGTTTGAATTCACACGAGTCACACGAAAATGTAACTGTCAGAAAAAAAAAATATATATATTTTTGAATTAAAACTTTTTAAGTTCAAATTTTTAGTTAGATTTAAAACGAAAAACGTGGGGCGCATCCAATATAATATTATCTTATTTCACATGTTTTTCATTTTAAAGCTCGAATCACACGATTGACTAAATCGTATCAATTTCAGTTTGCATCAATTCAAAAATTGATGTATGTTGTTGACGCTCGAGTCATCCACAAAAATTGTTGCAATTTGGTTGATTTTTTTCAATTTTTATATTGAAATTGACACAAAAATATAAATTTTAAATTGATAAAAAATTGCGGCAACAGGAAATTTCCCATCATTTATTGATATTCGACAAAATGTTGTTGATTGTTAATGCTTTGCATCAATCGTGTGATTCTAGCTTAAATCTTCACCTTAAAAACGTTGTTTATTAAAAAAATATTTTTTATTTAAACTATTTTTTAAAGTTTCTACTTTACAAGTAAACACAGCTCGACAATTGAAACAAAACTTTGTGGCATATGTGTACCTTTTAAATTACCACTGACACCAGTGAGGCAACCTAGTGTTCTTTAGTTCCAAAGCGGTGGCTAAGAACATGTGTGGAACATACTCAGTAATAAGTCGCAATGTTGTCATATATAAGTTATACATTGTTTTAATGATACATACACAATCATGGGCAGTGCTTATATTGTTGCTATTAGGTGCCAAAATAGTGGCAAATTATTAAATGTATTATTTTCCATATAAGTTGTAAGCATAGAATGAAGAACCTTATAAACGTAGTATTTGTGGCAACTGAGCCTTGCATCGGGGCTTTTTGGCTGGCAATTGGGTGGCAAATTACCAATAAAAAAAAAAGCAGTTACCACTGACACCAGTGTTTCAAACCAGTGTTCTTTGGTGGCTAAAACATGTATGAAACATACACAGCAATAAGTTACAATGCATGATATATAAGTTATACATTCTGATAATGAAACATACACACTCATGGGTGGTGCTTACTTTGTTGCTATTAAGTGGCAAAACTGTGCCAAATTATTAAATGTATTATGTTTCATTTATGTTCCGGCCTTTAATCGAATTTAATATAAAATTTGGAAACAAACGATGTTGAATTCGATGTTACAATATCTTTTAATTTTGATTTTTGAATAATATTATGAATAATTTTTATTGTGACATCGAATTAAAAATCGTTTGTTTACAAATTTTATTTGAAATTCGTTCGTAATTGGATCGAATGTCGCAACATGAACCATAGCGTTTATTTTTGTAAACCCTAAATTAAAAGTTTTTAAAGTTTATTAAACAAGTTTTAATTCTACAACGACATTAGCATAACTTAATATCTTTAAATCTATGAAAGACCTTGAGCCTGCAAAAAGTATATTTTTGCAATAACTCTATTTTAGGTCGAAAAACAAACAACAATTTAATCTATGGATTTTTTAAAAAATAGCACTTTTAAATTCAAAATCCCTATAACATAGGCATTATTACACCTAAATTCAGTTAGTAGCTTTATAAGTTTCATTATTCATTGCTGTTTTATTGGAAAAATTATTAATTGCATAGATGTACATATTATTATAATATTGTAGTAATTTAATTAATGAGCAAAGTATTTTAATTATACACGTTCACATTTGAATTTAATCATTTTTTAATTTACGCTCATTGCCAAGCATAATCTCATATAATTATAAATTTCATATATATTTTTCTCTTTATCATAATCATCTCAAATATTAGCTTATGATTTATTTTCATTTCATAATTCTCAACAACTTTTCAATCACTGTGTCAGACGTCATTCACAACGACGACATAGTTGTTCTTGAACATTGACAAGTTTACTTCATACATCGATTATTTTGTGTTATTTATTATTGATTGAATATTGTTTCCCAGTTTATTTCCCGTTTTAATTTCATTATCTCGGTATTTTCCAATTTCAAGTTCAACATGTTAACTTGATCGTTCTGCATCAATACAAAAATGCTTGTTTTGGTTTTATTTTACATATTATTTTACAAAATTCAATATATATTTAGAAAACAAAATGTATACTCGATTACTTTTATATTTGATATGTTCATTATTCGCATCAAATATACTTGATCACTTTGTTTCGATTATTTTATTTCTCTCATATCATTTTCTTATGCGTTTACTTTATTGACTTCCTTTTTCTTCACTGACGATCATTTTGTTCACCTTGTTCACTACAGTTCGATTACTTCATTACGCTTCACATTTCTTTCCATTTCTTTAGTTACGATCACTTTGTTTATTATTCAATATACCTCACAATTTCTTTATTTCGCGATCACTACAATACTCGACCACTTTCTTCTCTCATTACTTATTAGCTCGATAACTCCATTATCGATCACTTTTTATCGCTATTAATTTATTGCTCGATCACTACATTACCGTTCTTACACTTTATCTGATTACTTTATTACTTGCTCTCTTCTGTACGGGATTACTTTTTTCTATATAACTCCTTTGATAGTTCGCTTCAAAGATGAGCTTTTCCTTTCGCTTAAACCACGATCACTTTGTTTATTGATCAATATTGACTACATTTGCTTGACTTCCTTACTCGATCACTTACTTTTTGATCTCTTCATTCATTCTTACTTCGTTTATTAATTACTGTAGCATTGTGTCTTCGTATTATTCGGTCAATTTACTACTCGTGTAGATCACTAATTGATCACTTCATTGTTCCATAAAGTATGAGATCAACAACTCCATTATATTTGTTATAAATACTTTATCACTGCATTACTCGATCACTTTATAACTGGATCACCCCATTACTTTATCACTTCGTTGCTTGATTACTTCATTCACGATCACTATATTTTATATTCAATATAAACACAATCACTATTGCTCTCTCACAAAATATTGATCAAATCATTTTATAATTTTGTTTTTCATTTCATTCAGTCCTCTTCCATAATCTCGGTACCATAATCACGTTCACTCTATTGCATTTGATCTCTTCATAGTACATTCTAAAATCCTATAGTTTAACTATATAATTTTGTTTATAGACATCTGGCAATGTGATAAAATCAATTGTCCCCCCACTGCACATCGCTGTCACGTCACCAAGGAGACAAAGGCCGATGACCCAACCAAACTTATACGTTCCAATTATTGTTACAACGAAAATGGTGACATCGTCTTGCAGGCCATTAATACCGAAAATCTTAGTTCCGGTTTTGGTTCAAGCTTTTTAAATGTTACTTCCTATCGTAATGGTGTCATTTCAACGGCCAGTTCGGTACATGGTTCCGTGTATGCAAAAAGTGCGTCCGGTGTTTCGGTGACAAGTGTGAAAGCCTTTAATACGGGTGAGACTAATGTCGATACACAGCAACATCTGGATCAGATAAAT
The DNA here is from genome assembly GCA_951804985.1 of Dryomyza anilis. Classification (NCBI taxonomy): domain Eukaryota; kingdom Metazoa; phylum Arthropoda; class Insecta; order Diptera; family Dryomyzidae; genus Dryomyza; species Dryomyza anilis. Next base: position 9,170,518 of record OX638134.1, read on the forward strand.
GCAAATGTGCAGAATCAAATCAGTCAGGTGCAGGCGAACGTACAACAGAATCTGGACAATCTGAATGCAAATCTTGCACGTCAAATGGAGACGTTGAATCAGAATTTAAAAAATAGTCTGAACAATTTGGGAAATCTCAATGTGCATTACAGACGTTGAGATTTTTGTGTAGTAGTTATAAGAAGTAAATAATAATAAAATTTCATTTATCATGTGAAATTTTAATGAATTGTATAATTTTTGAAAAAATAATTTTTTTAATGTTTATAAAAAGTGTTTATTACTATTTTCGTGCAATGCCAATAAATTTTGTTAACAATTCAATTTGAAGCGTTTGTTTGTGATATGAATATATTTAAAAAATACACAAAATGATTTTTGATTTTTGTTTTCGTTAATTTATGCTTTGTGCAGTGTGATATTTTTGGAATTTTATTTGTTATTGCATATAATTTTAAATTGTTTAAATTTACAAAATATTAAAGTTCAAAAATATCGTAAAGTTGAAATGCTATACATCACGTATAAATCGTTATTCTTGTTAAATCATGTGGTCATTAATAAAATGTATTACTTTGTTCAGAATAAATTTCAGGGACATACAAACATTGAAACAAAAAAAAACATATTAAATAATTTTTTATCCGACATTATTCAAAAACCATGTAACATCCCTGCGGGAAAATGTGTATATTGCTCTAAAACTACCTATCACGTGACCGGTATCATTGGTACCGACTAGGGACAGGATATTGAGACCAGTTCTGTGATAGGTCCAAGAGTTCTGCATGAGGAGAAGGATCGTGTACATGCTAAACATGTCGCTGGTGAAGTGAAAATGCACTAGGTGGCGCCATAGTGAGAATGCGTCTATAATTCGTAGACTGTTTTTCGATACCGTATTGATTTAAATACAGTAGTCTTTCAAGTAATTATAATGAACGTATGCAAGAGTGGAATTATTTGTGAAATGTGAATGCATGTAAGAAAAATATTATTTTTACTGAATGTTCCATTGATACCGGTCACAGAACAGGATTTTGAGGACTAGTTATGTAATATGTCTAAAGGTACCGGCCACAGAACAATATTTTGAAAACCAATCCTGTGATAGGTCTAAAGGTTTATTGAGTCCTCCCTTGGAGATCTGGGATCGGTTAACTATCTTTGAGGCCTAGTCTAGGACCGGTTCATTTTCCCGTAGAGATAAGATAAGAAAAAAGCAGTCTTAATTCAAAAACAGAGGTCAGATATAAAGGTTAACCTTTTCGGAGGTTGCTGAATAACTCTCACTAATAATTATTAAATAAATCAGTGAAAAAAAAGGTCGGAGAGAAACCTTTATTTCTGAAAATTTTCGTTTTCGGTCTGAGAGGAACCCTTATTCTTGAAAATCTTCGGTTGCAGTTAAACAGCGAGAGATATAAAGATTAACAAAATATATCTCTCCTTTAGTAATTTTTGAGAAGCTGAGAAGCGTTGATGCACAATTCTCTTTTCAGATGACTCCCAATATTTCTGGACCACAGGCTTTGATTAAAAATTTGGGTAAACTAAAAGCAAAAATTTAAAGATTTTTTTTTTTTGCAAGAATTAAAAAGTTTAAAAAATGTTTTGTCGACAAAAACTAGAATGTTCGAAAAATTAAAAAAAAAATGTTGGGCGTTAAAAACAATGCAACATTCGAAATCACCATTTTCAAAAAAAAAGAAAAACAATGTTCGAAAATTTTCGAACATGGAAAAAATTGTTGGATTACAAAATCAACGAATTCACCATTTTCCAACAAAAAAAATTATTATTCGACAAAATCACCAATATTCAAAAAAATTTCGAAAAAATAATTTTTGTTAAAAAAATGTTTGGACGAAAAGCAACGTAATGGTCGAATCAACATTTTCGAAAAAATCAACAATGTTCGAAAAAATTTCGAAAAAAAAAGTTTGTTAAAAATATGTGGTACAAAAACAAAGAATTCTCCATTTACAAAAAAAAAAATATTCGACAAAAACAACAATGTTCAAAAATTTCGAAAAAAAATGTTTATTAAAAAAACATTATGGAATACAAAAACAAAGAATTCTACATTTTCCAACAATAAAAAAATAATTATTCGACAAATCATGAATGTTCGAAAAAATAATTTTTGTTAAAAGAAATGTTGGACGAAAAACAACGTAACGGTGGAAATCAACAATGTTCGAATAAATTTCTAAAAAATAATGTTTGTTAAAAAAAATTTTGGACGACAAAAACAACAAAATGGTCAATTCAAAAAAAAATATTTGACAAAAACAACAATGTTTCAATTTCAAAAAAAAAATGTTTATTAAAAAAATATTATGGAATACAAAAACAACGAATTCACCATTTTCCAAAAAAAAAATATTCGACAAATACATAAATGTTCGAAAATGTTCGAAAAAATAATTTTTGTTAAAAAAAATTATAGACTACAAAAACAAAGAATTCTTCATTTTCCAAAAAAAAAAAATTATTCAACAAAAACAATGTTCGATAAATTTCAAAAAAAAAAAGTTTGTTAAAAAATATAGACACAAAAACAAAGAATTCTTCATTTTCCAAAAAGAGAAAATTATTTGACAAAAACAATGTTCAAAAATTTCGAAAAAAAATGTTCAGGTATTAAAAATATTATGGACTACAAAAACAACGAATTTACCATTTTCTAAAAAAAAAATATTCTAGAAAAATAAATATGTTCAAAAATTTCGAAAAAAATAATTTCGGATGAAAAAAAACAATGTTCGAAATCATCATTTTCCAAAAAAAAATATATTCGACAAAATCAACGATGTTCGAATAACTTTCGAAAAAATAATTTTTGTTAAAAAAAAACATACAACGCAATGGTCAAAATAACAATTTCCCAAAAAAAAAAATAATAATCGACAAAAACAACAATGTTCGAAAAAATTCGAAAAATAAAATATATTAAAAAAACATTTTATGGACGACAATAACAACGCTATTTTCGAAATCAACAAATTTGTTTGCCTCTCTAATCAAAAATTGCCTTGAAATGTGATAATTTCATGAATCTTTTTTCTGAGAGCTCATTAAACAATAAAAAATAAATTTCTTTTATGACTCCAATTTCAGAGCACTCATATTTGAAATAAATACTAACTTATTGGTATTATTTCATTGGGTATTATTTTAATGAATGCTATTTTGTGGTCAAAGTATTTCATTATGAAAGAACCCTATTTATTAATTGGGAAATATTTCATATTTTATTTTAAAATATAGGCTACATTTTTAGCATTATTAAATTGGTAACTGTTTTGTGGTGGCAATTTAAATTTTGTTGGTTAAAATTCCATTTTTATTTTTACTCTGTATCTATATTATTTAAATTACATCATTACCAAGATCATAAGTTCACTGTGAAAATAATACGTTATACGAATAATTATTTATTTAGTAGTGAGCTACTCATTTTTTTAATTTATTCATTAATTTGCGATGATCTGAACAAATTTCAATTAAATAGATTTAGTTTGCACTTGACTGCACGAATTGTGCTAACGCGCTCTAATAAACGATGTGAGTGGTATTTCAATATTTTTTCTTAGTTTTTTTTATAACTACTATATTCATAGACAGCACTTTTTGTCGGGAAATTATTGATATTACTCATTTTCAGTACTGCTGTTATTAAAATATTTTTTTTAAAACTAGTCGATATTCAAGTATTTAGTGTTTCTAAACTGGATGATTTCGATTAAATGATTTTCGTTCAAAACAGTGTTTTGGAAATGGTGATGAATTATATTGCCCTATCCTTTGAGGCAGGATATATAAAAATAATTCTGAATAAAAATAACTGTTGTCTTAATTAGACACAATATCACTTATTCATTTTTTAATCTCCTTTTACAAAATTCACTCGAACAAAATCCAATTATATTTTTGTAAAAATGCTCCATGCAATGCTCATCTTCTTCATTTTTTAATTTTAAAAACTACTTATTCGAATTATTTTGTTTTTATAAATTTTACATTAACTTTAAATAACTTTTTTTTAATTATTCTCTAAATTGTTATATTGAAAATTTCAATTTAAAAAAAATCATCTCTGGATGAATTTTTGTAGGTGGATTTTGTATGATGGATATTATATCCCTTTCTTCATAATACTTTTCTGTTTGAAGTTGTACAGTGCCGTACTAATTAAAAAAATCAATTTTTATATTGTACAAAATAATTTTAGTGTAAAATATTTTTTAAATAATATAATTTTTATGTAAAATAATTTTTATATAACATAGTATTGAAATAAAATAATTTTTTAAGTGTATTTTTTTAATAGCAAAAAGTATGCAATCTTATTTTGTTATTAAAAAAAATCATATGACGACCTCTCACAGTTTGAGCGGCGCTGTATTATCGCAAATAAACTGCCTAAAAGTCTGCCATGTTTTTGAATAACATGCACAGTTTACACAGTTAAAAATTTGTTTTTTTTCTTCTGTTAAAATATTATAAAAAGAAAGACCTTGATCGTTATTGTACCAACATTAATATTATCAATATTATTATTATATCAATAACACTGAAATATCATTTATGGTATATAAACTACCCGAGCCAAATGTCTGTTATTTTTATCAAATTTTTGGGGCATATTATCGTCAATCACATAGCTAATTTTGTAAGATTTTGGCAGGCAGATTTTGTGGATTTTGTCGAATTTTAAACGTAAGTAACGTAACTACCTCCGGCAACTGTTTTTTAATTATAGATGTTTTAACCATCTAATGCTCATGAACACCTTTAGACGGGGTTCGCAAAATTAATTGTTTCATCGTAATTAATAGTTTAAAAATCTCGGAAATTTAATAATAGCTTTTAGAAAATTCAAACACTTCATATAAAAATTGCAATTGTCTGTAAAACATTCGAATAGCAGTCAATATAAAAAATAATATGAAATAATGTAATTTAGATAAAATAAAGACTATACATTTTCAATGGACAAGTTTTGAATACTTTTTTTATATAAAATTTAAAATATCGTCGGTTTTAGAACGAAAAGTCACCAAATACATTTTTATGAAAAACTTAAATTTCGAGTTTGTTGATTCATATTATAAAAAGTAATTGATGCATTTTGTAAAGTTGAAATATCAATTGATAGATTTACATTTTCTTATCATGTGGTAAAATAATAGAGATAAGCAATTACAAATAGACAGATATATAAAGATTTTTGTAAATGAATATTTGGAATTTTGAAAATGTATTTGGTGACTTTTCGTTCAACAACGACGATATTTACTTTTTTCATTTTATCACGTATGAACGTACTTCTCTAATTTGATGATACAATTCGATTATTTATCTGCACATGAACTATTACACGCCAAAATTAATTTTGTCTTTAAACTAACATTTTTGGAAATTAAAATTTTAATAAACTTTGTATTCATTAAATACTTTTTATTTTTTTGGAATATTTTTAATTTTAGGTAAAATATTAGTTTAAACTATATATTTTATTTAATTTGTTTTGTTTTTTGTAAATTGTAATTTTTTATAAAAGTTTGAATTTTTTTTTTTATATTTTTATTAACACATTTAAAAAAAAAACTGAACTTTTAGTTAAAAAATCGATGACCTATAAATATCATACGGCGCTGCGATAAATTGTTTTGTCCCTCCACTACCCCCTATGGTTGCGACAATATACTAAGCAACAAATTCAAAATCACCACCCATAACCAACAAAAATTGCTACATATCTCGAGTTGTTATGAGCTTCAAAATGTTACGCTTTTGGCGGAATATGTCATTGAAAAGGTGTCCGATAATCTGAAGACATTGTATATCGATGTGCGTTCATTTGATGGCAAGACCGTGATATGTATCACCTACAGCTGTAGTGCGCCAAAGGCGTGATGGCCGCCACAGACTGGAGACACTTTCAGAAGAGCATGCGGCAAATTAAGCAAATTTGAAGATACCTCTATGTTAGGTTGATGTTTATATAAAATTTAATTTTAAATTTTTGCAATATATAATGGAATTTTTGCTGTGTATTATTTAAACAACTAAAAGTATGCAACATTTTTGTCTAAGTGGCATCAATTGAAGTTTTAACTGCGCTGCATAGTCAAAAATTGAAGGCTAGAAATATGCAATTTATTTTAAAAAATCCGCATACTAATTTTTAATGAAAAATTTAATTTTTAGTGAACGTTTCAATTTTTAATATAAAATATCATTTTCAATGAACAATTTGGTTTTAATAAAAAATTGATAATTTAGTAAAAAATTTGAATTTGAAGTGAAAAATTCAGTTTTTAGTAAAAAATTTAATTTTTAATGAAAATTTTAATTTTTAGTTAAAAATTGAATTTTTAGTGAAAAATTGAATTTTTAGTGAACAATTGATTTTTTTTTCGTGAAAACTGAATTTTTATAGAAAAATTTATTTTTTAGTGAAAAATTTAATTTTTAATTAAAAATTGATTTTTTTTATGAAAAATGGAATTTTTAATGAAAATGGAATTTTTAATGAAAAATGGATGTTGTAATGAAAAATTGAATTTTTAATGAAAAATGGAATTTTTAATGAAAAATGGAATTTTTAATGAAAATTTGAATTTTTAATGAAAATTTGAATTTTGGTGAAAAATTCAAGTTTTATTGAAAATTCAAGTTTTAGTGAAAAATTGAATTTTTAGTGAAAAATTGAATTTTTAGTGTAAAATTGAATTTTTAGTGAAAAATTGAATTTTTAGTGAAAAATTGAATTTTTAGTGAAAAATTGAATTTTTAGTGAAAAATTGAATTTTTAGTGAAAAATTGAATTTTTAGTGAAAATTTTAATTTTTAGTTAAACATTTGATTTTAAAGAACAATTTAATAAAAATTTAATATAAAATTTATAATTTAATAAAAATTGAATTTTTAATAAAAAAAAATGAATTTTTAGTTAAAAATTGAAATTTGAGTGAAAAATTGAATGAAAAATGGAATTTTTAATGAAAAATGTAAATTTTAATGAAAAATTTAAGTTTTATTGAAAAATTGAATTTTTTAGTGAAAAACTTAAAAAATGGAATTTTTAGTAAAAAATTGATTTTTTTTAGTGAAAAATTTAATTTTTAGTGTAAATTAAATTTTAAATAAAAAAAATCGTATTTTTAGTTCAAATGGAATTTTTTGAATTTTTTTATGAAAAATGGAATATTTAACGAAAAATTGAATTTTTAATGAAAAATGGAATTTTTGATGAAAAATTGAATTTTTAATGAAAAATTAAATTTTTAATGAAAAATCGAATTTTTATTGAAAAATCGAATTTTTATTGAAAAATCGAATTTTTAGTGAAAAATCGTATTTTTAATGAAAAATCGAATTTTTAGTTCAAATGGAATTTTTAGTGAAAAAATTGTATCGAAAATTTAATTTGAGTAAAAAAATTTAATTTTAGTGAAACATTTAATTTTTAGTAAAAATTTTAATTTTAGTTAAACATTAATTTTTAGTGAAAAATTGAATTTCTACTGAAAACTAATATTTTTAGGAAAAATTAAATTTTTAGTGAAAATTTTAATTATTTAGTGAAAAATTGAATTTTTACATATTTTTCTGCACTTTGTCAACTTCTCTCCTATAACACATCATCACAACAAAATCGTTCCGATGACTCAACCACCAAAGAAGCACCAGTCAATGAAGCATTTTAGAGTCGCGCTTGAATTAAAATTTTGCGAGCACAAAAATCGTAAAAAAACTACGTGTTAATCGGTTGACCAAATACAATAAGAGTCACAAATGAAAATAGAAACAAAAATATACAAAAAAACACCAAACGACTTTATTTTGCACAGAGCAAAAAGACGTGCTTCACATGTGCAAAAAGGCCACTGTGCAAATTATGTAGATGCGGAGGGCGATGATGATGACGTGACCAAAGACATGATGACAGCTGACAGACTGACACTAGGTGTTGTTGCTGGTTCGGGTGGTGATGATGATTATAATGATGGTTCTGGTGATAATATTCGCTACTCCATGACACGAATGACTGACTAATTGCGTCGGTGCTGTGCGCCTTTTATAGACGCTTTTAAATGGGCTCTAAATTAAGCACTGCAACATTTATTTATAGAATATAAAAAACCATAAAATTAGCATGATAGCCGGCACCTTATAGGCATTTAACGCACTAAGTAGCTAAAAGCCGTTGTACATTTTAAGAGGTGTTAAATACGCTCATGCAGAACATTATGGGAAAACGTTATATTTAAAAAAAAGTAATAATACATCAGACATATTTTTTAAAAATTAGTTTTTATTATAGTATATTCCCAGTATGACATTCGTTTCGATACGCTGTAGATTCTGGACGCTGTAGAATTCATACTTCTCGGATATTTTCTCGTACCGATATCGATCTCTTCAAAACATAAATTTGCAAGCATAACATTATTTTCAGCTTTAAGTAAATTATAATTATGTTTACGTAAGACGCTAAACAATAATATTATGCCTGCAAAATTATGTTTGGAAGAACCCTTTTTTTGCAGGTCCCACCTTGTAATGAGAGTTGAACATATTGCAATGAGATCTCAATGACGACATTATGTTTTTATATGAATACACGGAAACATTTTGATGTTTCCCCTTAAAATAATGTATGTTTATATAGAAACATAATTATTATATGCATCCAAACAAAGAATATTTAAAAGGAAACCTTAATATATTCAAAAGTACACATTTTTTAAAATGATCTCAATATAAATATGTTTCACGTGGAACATATTGTTGTTTCAGTTCATAATGCAGTATGTTTTCATGTAAACATTGTAGCTATTTGAAATAATTGAACACAAATATAATTGTAATACAATAAATCAATTGGACACACTTTGACAATGAGGGGTTCGAGGGATATTTTTTATTGTCTTGTCAAAATTAGAACAATTCGTTCACTTCAAAGTGAATTTCTGCTGATATTTTAAAATGTTCATGACTCTTCGTTCGAACTCCATAATATTGTGAATATTGTAGAGTCTAAACCGGTGTCTGTCTCCTATCGAAATAAAGAATGGTCAACCCAGAAAAAATGTTTGTAATGTTGATGATATTTTAGTAGCAGTTATGAGCAAATATATATTGTATAGCAGTATTTAAACCAGTGGTGCCCAATGTTGTGTTTTCGCCCACTATTTTTTAATTACTATTTTAAATTTGTAAATACAAAAATAAAACATTTTTTTCAACAATAATAACACTGTTCTACTAGGATTTTAATCTCGAATGAAACTTATAATTTCTGGTTGATTTAGATCTCCTGATTCCTTGCTATTTTGACTCGTGTGACTCGACGTCTAGGGTAAAATCTGAGTACGCAGCAAGAATCATAAAACCAAAATTAAACAGAAAGGTTCAATTCAAAATTAAACCAATAACACTCAATTTGTAGAACAGTATAATCAGTGTTTTTTTGAAACCATATTCCTCAAAGCTGTGTGCCGAATTTTGCATGTGTTTTGTTATTGCTTTCTTCGATCACTTGTGTAGCGGTAAATCGAACTGAGAAAAAAAACACACGTCTTATGATGAGTTCATTTTCATCTCCTTTACAAGTGCATTAATACACTCATTAACGAACACTGAAAAAAATAATAGATATGATGAATTTATTCATAAATATTATGAATTTGAATCGTTATTGATGAATATAATTTTTTTTTTAATTTTCCAAAAAAGTTTTTTTATTTTTTGATTTTTTTTTTTTTTAAATATCTTGTTGGAAAAAAATGTTATTAAAAAACGAGTTGGGAAAGTTAGGTCACATGGGTAAGTTCGGTCACATGGGGCGGATTTTTATAGTCGGTCGGGCCCGACTATGGAATACCCTACACCTTTGGTGGGGATATTAACCCTCAGAATATCATTCATATACCAGATTTACGTCTTATATCCCCATAAATTAAAAAATTATATAAAGTATAAAAACAAAAAAAAAAAAAATTTTAAATGTAATTGGGCGGACCACGCCTATATTTAAAATTTTGAAACGCAAATATTTCATAGATTTGATTTTAATAATTTACGGATCAAATTTCCACTATGAAAACCCGGGAAATAATGAAAAAAAATGTGGGCGGATCACGCCCATTTTTGGGCCACATATTTTTAGGTGAATTCTAACAATACGTTTTAAATTTTATAACTATACATTGAATACTTTTCGAGTTATTAGTCCCGAAAGAGTTATATAAAATTGACTTGTATGGGAGGTGGGCGTGTCCGTTGACCGATTTGGCTCATTTTCAAACTCGGTTCCTACTTTTGTTTAAAATATATTGAGACGAAATTTCATCGCATTCTGATCAGTATTTCTCAAGTTATTCTGTATTCAGACAGCAAGACAGCAAGACAGCAAGACGGACAGACAGACAGACAGACAGACAGACAGACAGACAGACGGACATGGCTAAACGGACTCGGGTAGTGATGCTGATCAAGAATATATATACTTTTCCATACCGGACACGCCTCCTAAGGGGCGTTACAATATATGCACAAAGTTAATATACCCTGTACCTCATAGGTGTAGGGTATAAAAATACGATAATTTTTTTCATTCGATTTATGCATGTTGAGAACTCCGAAGTATGGCAAAAAATGAACGAAAAATAAATATTTTGATTGAAATTTGGTTTGATGAGCAGCATTCTTCAATATGATATACATATATTATTTTATGTATTTGTTCATTAATATGATGAAACGTATTCTTCACATACAGTTCATCATAGTAAAGAACACTTTTTCGTCAGTTACCAAGCGTTCTTCATATTTATGATCACTTTCATAATATAGATGTCGTTAGTGATTAATATTATGAATGGTTCTTCAAAACAATAAATCATTGTTTGAAGAACGGAATTCATCAATATGATGTACATTTTTTTAACACAGCATCAAAGCACGCATTCGAGCAATGTAGGGAATAGCCTTTTTATTGAAATGGCATTTTTATTGAACATTTCGGTCATATTTCCGGCAAACACACAGATAAATGGAATATTTAAGGAATTTACAATTGAAGTTGTATGGAAATTTAATCGCAGATTCACGGCATATTTTGGGAACGACCAAAAAGCAGACAGGTTGTGATACAAACTACGCCTTTGTCTGTTGGAAATATGTCGAAAAAATGTTTCTAAACTGCTCCGACAGTGCCAAAAATATTGTCTGCAAACAAAAAAAAATTCTACCTATAACCAGTATTCATCATATTGATGATTTTATTTATTGAACTAAAACTGAATTTTTTCAGTGTTTTTCATTTTCAATATTTTTTATAAAATCTAATTTCAAACTAAAATTTCTCTCCATTTAAACATTTATGTATTTATAATTCTGATAAGATTTATGATATTTAAATAAATAAATATGATTTGATGAACAAAAATTCAACAATATGATGAAAACTTGTTCATTAATATGATGAAATGGATAATTAGAAATTAAATATTATTAAACTTAAAAGAATTATATAAACATAAATGTGTACAAATTTTCGTTTAAAAATTGATGTTAAAAAATATTGAAAATGAAAAACATTTAAAAAATACGATTTTAATTCAATGAATGAATTCGTTAATATGATGAAAACTGGCTGCTGGTAGAATTTCTTTTTGTGTGTGTGACTGCAATGAGTGGTTGAAGTGAATTGTTTTTTAGTGTTTTATTTATCTTTTTTTAATATAAATTGGTATTTTTTTATAAATTTAAAAATGCTCTCTTTTTCATATACATAAAATAAAAACCATGCCATATATATAATTTTTAATTAACGCACTTCCTCTACTCATAAAAAAACGCATTGTTTTTTATAAACTTTTGTGTTTGACTTTTTTTGCATTTTCTTTTATTTACACATTAAACCGCCTTTTCCGCTCGGAAGCCATTAATCAATTGGCCACAAATACAATATACATTTTAGCCATTATCATAATTTCATTATCATTATATGCATTATACACATTATTCCATTGATTTAATTATTCAATGTTATATTGTTGTATTGTAGTGTGAGTATTTTTTGCGCGCGCGCTAATCGATGTTTAAAATTCTGTGTCACGTTTTTTCACGGAATACATTTTTTTTTTTTTTTTTGTAATTTTTCATTATTATATTAGCTTCCGTTTGGTGGCACGATATTGCATGCTTTTCGCTTTTTATCATTATTAAATAATTATATTTCATTTAATATATTTGAATTATATAAATTGCAATAAAATTAGCTCATTTAAGAGTAGCGCTCATTTAGCGCAAAGTAGTGCAAAATTCGGTTATTGTTTGGCAGTTTTTTAAAGCTAAAAAATATTGTTTTATATTTAAATTTTATAAAAATATTAATTATAAATATATCTTAATTTTAATTTTAGCTACTCGTACGAAACAAATCGGGAAATAGTCATGACTTGCTCATAAATGAACAGATACTCATCGAAAAGATAAAGGTAAGTTAACTGTTTTAAATATATCTACAAAATTACAAAATTAATTTATATTTAGAAATCAGATTGTATTTCTACAAAATTAATTTAAATTTCGAAAGCAAATTACGTTTGGGGACTGCATTTTTTATTCATTCTTTTCGTCGACGAATACTTTTATTTTTATTTTTTTCAATTTAAAAATTTTCACAATTAGTCGATACATCTTTTTATAAATGTTAAATAATAGTTAAAAAAATGAATAATTTAATAAATATTAAAAAATAAACGAGCTTTAGCTTAGTCACTTAAAAAAATGTTGCGTTCTATTTTTTCTTATTAAAGTCCTAAAAATTGATTTAAATTACAGATTATTATTATTTAAATTATAAATTATGAATAAATTATGAATAAATTATACATTTTAGAGTTTTCAAAGATTTATAATAAATCATTTTTGAGCCACACTTTCGTGACTTGTAGTGTCTACTTAATATAACGCATGACCCTCGCAAAAATGTTAATTGTTATCGATTGTTCATGTCAATATTTTCACACTTTTGACAAACAAATTTTATGTTACTAATGAATTTTAACGCATTACGCTGACAAGCCGCAGACATGACCGACGGTCATGTCAAACCGAGTTTGTCTGCTTTTTTCAACATAACACCGCATAATTCATTGGGAATATCAAAACAAAAATTTAAATTTATACTGAAAATTGTAGTTTTTACAATAAATTAATTTTTTTTTAATATTTTTCAAAAATATTTAAAAAAAAAATCAATTTTTCATAAAAAAAAAATTCAATGTTTCACTAAATAATACTTTTTTCACTTTAAATTCAGAGTTTTACTAAAAAAAATCAATTTTTACTAAAAATTCAATTTTTCAATAAAAATTTAATTTTTCACTTGAACTTCAATTTTTTACTAAAAATTCAAATTTTCACTAAAAAAATATAATTTTTCACGAATAATTAAATTTTTTCAATTAAAATTCCATTTTTCACTAAAAATTAAATTTTTCACTTAAAATTCAATTTTTAACTAAAAATTCAATTTTGAATTAAAAATTCAATTTTTAACTAAAAATTCAATTTTTCACTAAAAATTCAATTTGTCACTAGAAATTCAAATTTTCATTAAAAATTCCATTTTCACTAAAAATTCAATAATTCACTAGAAATTCAAATGTTCATTAAAAATTCCATTTTTCACTAAAAATTCAATTTTTCACTTAAAATTAAATTTTTAACTAAAAATTCAAATTTTCACTAAAAATTTAGTTTTTACTAAAAATTTAATTTTTCACTAAAAATTAAATATTTTACTAGAGATTACATTTGTCACTTAAAGTTTAATGTATCACTAAAAATTCAAGTTTTTTCTAAAAATTCTATTTTTTTACTTAAAATTCAATTTTTCACCAAAAATGAATTTTTTAACTAAAAATTCTATTTTTCACTTAAAATTCAATTTTCACCAAAAATGAATTTTTTAACTAAAAGTTAAATTTTTAGTAAAAAAACTAAAAATTTCAATTTTCACTAAAAATTCAATTTATCACTAAAAATTCAATTTTTCACAAAAAATTAAATTTTTCACTAAAAATTAAATTTTTCACTAAAAATTAAATTTTTCACTAAAAATTAAATTTTTCACTAAAAAATTCAATTTTTTTACTAAAAATTAAATTTTTCACTAAAAATTAAATTTTTAACTGAAAATTCAATTTTTCACTAATAATTCAATTTTTCACTAAAATTCAATTTTTCACTAAAAATTCAACTTTGCACTAGAAATTCAATTTTCCACTAATAATTCAATTTTTCACTAAAAATTCAAATTTTCACTAAAAATTCAATTTTTCACTATAAATTAAATTTTTCACTAAAAATTCAATTTTTCACTAAAAATTCAATTTTTCACTAAAAATTCAAATTTTCATTAAAAATTTAATTTTCACTAAAATTTAATATTTTTGTATTTCCCACACTCAAATTCCCCACTTTGATATATATGACATTAAGTTATCCGCATTCCATTGTTGCTCTATGTAGCTTCACTTCAATGCAATTGTATTAAATAAATATAAAAATATAGTGTTAATTTTAGAAATTAGCAGCTTTACCATAATTGTGCGCATAATGAGTACTTTATTGAAAATAAATATTTGTACATTTTTGGGCATAGTTTTTTTTTTATACATTTTTTTTTTGTTAAGAGTTATTATTCCTCTTTTTTTAATTTTTTTCTTAACTTTTTGTTTTTATTATTTCGTTATTTTTAAACGCACGCGAAATAACTTAAATATTTGCATTAGCAACAGCCTTTCAATGAAAAAAAAATAGTTTGTTCCACAGTTGTCAAGCGATCATAATCGATACGCTAATCATTATCATAATAGGTTGCCGCCATCGCCTGCTGTCACATTTCTGGTCATTGCTGTCAGTTTTTATTGATTTTAGGATTATATGCGAAATTTTGCATTTTTTTATGTTATTTGCCTTTTATATATCTATTACTTGTTGTTCCTGTAGTTTGTAGTTGTTTTATTGCCAGATTTGCTTTTGTTGTTAGTCATCGAATTGTGCTCGGAATAACCAAGTCATAAAAAAGTTTTGTTTTTAAAAATTTAAATTCAAAATACACCAGAAAATTTAAACATATAAATAATTTATAAAATGTCAGACATGATAGTTTTAAATGGGACCAAACGTGCGCTCATATCACAATACGTCGAAATACGTACTCAGTTATTATGAACACGATACTCATAATTTATGCTGTAATTGAGAAAATTCCTAATTAAATATTTTTTAATTTTTTATTTAAAAGAAGAAATAAGTATCCTTATAACATAAAATGAATATTTTGACTTGTAGACGATTCGTTTGAAGTCACTTCGTCTATAAATTGGTATAACGTAAAGAATACGTTTCGTTTCAACTGTCCTTACATACTTTTTGTTTAATTTTACTTTTCAGAGATCTATTTCAAACACAATCGAAGATAAAATTAAATTTGACAATTGTTTTCGAGCTAATTAATTTTTAAAAAACTTCAATATTTTTGCTTGACGATTTTTTAATCGTTTTATTTAATCAAAAAAAAAATCTATTATTATTTTTGCCGTTTTTTAATTCTTAAATTCTTTTTCGTTTCAATTTATGGTAAGAATTTCCAATTTAAATTTTATTTCATTAATTCGAATTTGCTCATTTCAAAATAATAGAAATCTCAATTTTTTCAATTTTATATTTTGAATTCTACCAATTTCAATAGAATAATCTTAATTTTTGTTAGAATATTTTCGATTTTATTACGAAATGTCCTAATTTCAATTGGAATTAGTCAATATTTTACAATTTTACTCAATATTGATTTTAATCAATTGCTTATTTTATAATTATGATTATAACAAACATATTTTGGCTTGCCATAATTTAAATAGAATTGTAATTAAAATTATTTTTTTAATTTAATTTATTAAAAAGTATTTTTATTATAATTATAATATTTAATTCATGAGCTTTTTGGGAATAGAAACATAAATATCATTGATACAAATATGATTTCTATAAACATTATTTCCATAAATATCATATTCATAAATAACATATCATAAGTATCATATTCATAAATAGTATAATAAAAAAAAAACAAAAATAACATTTTTTAAAAAATAATGTAATATTTTGTATTTTAATTTATAATATTTATGGTTATTTTTAATACATTTGTATTTGTGCTGATCATTTCTATGTTAATGAAAATATTATTTTTCTATCAGCAATTTTAATATATTTTATTAATATTATATTTAAAAGAATAATTAAATAAATGTAAGTCACCAAGTTCATAATCATAAATAACTCTACTTTAGAATTTATTATAATTGCTGTATAAGCATTTTCAATTATTGAATATGTTTGGCAGGTGTTTAATAGATTTATACTATTCTTATTATAGATTTCAAATTAAGCAAATAAATTTTTTTTAATCATTTTACAAACTGATTTTTCTGTTTCTTTTTAAAAAATAAACCATCTGTTATGTTTTCTCAAAATTTATCAGCATTAAAAAATTAAATAAAATTAGTTTTGTATGAAAAAAAGAATTTATATACTTAGCACAAATATTAAAAACAACTAAGTATTTTTTTTTGAAATCTTCTTGTATCAATATTAAATACAATAGTCATAAAATAAATAATAAATATAGGTTATTAAACCTCATAATAATAATGTATATGCTTATCACAAATATTAAAAACAACTAAATACATTTTTCAAAATCTATTTTTTATATAGTTCATTTTTAATCATATTAAACATTTACTTTTATTCCTAATTATTATAAAACTGAAAAAAAAAGTATCATAATTAACAATTATTGATAACCATTATTATAATTAATATTCGTACCACCAAATCATTGATACATCTTTTTTTTTTCAAAAATTGTTTAACATTGATTTTTTTGGTAACGGCTACCGGTCTTGTTTTAAATAATATAATCTTGTGTTATATTTTCTCAATTTTTATGAGCATTAAAAACAACAAACATAATTAGATGTTATTCAAAATCCTAATAATTTATATACTTATCACAAATATTTCAAACAATTAAATATATTTTTTGAAAACATATTATTTACATTTTTTTAAACACATTATTATCATTTGTTTTACTTTCTAAATAGTATAACATTTAAATATACAGCATAATTAAAAATTATTAATAATCTAATATTACTCATTTAAAAAATTAATATACTTATCACGAATATATAAATAAAATCTATTTATCAAAAACGGTTTTTACAATGATTTTCCTTTTTTAATGTATGATATACATAGATTTTATTTTCCCAAATATTATAAACCAGATAAGCAAAAATAATAATTACAAATTAATAAATATGTAGATATTATTATAATTAATATACTTATCACAACCATAACAAAATAGTAAACATATAAATGCTTAGTAATATAAATAATAAATTAAAAAAATAGTTTAATCAGAAATATAAAAAAATAATATTAAATATTATAAATAAGTTTTTAAAAAATAACATTTTTATATGAATACTTAAAATAATAATTTAATAATTTCAAATAAAAACGAAATATTAATATATAAATTTTTACATTTAATAACTTCTATGTTGCATACAAATATACAAGACATTTTTATAATAAAAATAATTTACTTAAAAAATATTTATGTTTAAATAAATATTTCTCTGCGTGTATTATGCGCCACGCCCCGACTTTTGCAAATTTTCTTGATTTATGTAAATTGTGAAAGTTATACAATAAATTGTATGGCATTTTTTTCAACCCCAAGTTAGTGTCACTACGTGCGATGATTTGCAGTGAATTTATTAATGCAAACATGATTTTTATTGTTTATTTTATATGGTCTTTTGTGTGATTTCTTGGTATTTCCCTAGATTTTGCTAGATCATCACAATGTGACGCGCTGAACTATTTTTATCAAACTTAAATAACGTTGTGGCTTCATTTAAATAACAGCATATTTTTACAATGACCTATGGAATTTCCTAGTAACTTGTGTTATTTATTAAAAGATTTCAACATTCGTTTTTTTTTTTAATGAATTTTATTAAATGTATTTTTTGGATTTTTGTGTCATGATTATCAGATGTGTATTTCATAAAAATGTGCAATTTAAACTTTAAGTTAATAGTTTATTTTATAGTTTAGATTATTAACTAAATATTGGTTTTACAAGGCGCATATTTCAAATGACATTTGCAAGATAGTTTTTTTTAAAGTTAAAATGTCATTCTTTTATTTAATATATTCTCTTTAATTAATGTCTATATAAAACTCAAAGTTTAGTCAATTTATAGCTATATAATACTTTTATAAACCCCATATTAAATATTGTAAAATTATTAGTTGAGTTTTATAGCTGTACACAGTACTGTTTTATTAATAGTATAATATACTATTAATATGTTTGTATTTTTTGTATTTCTTACAATGCAAAAGTTAATATTTTTATTTTATAAATGCATTGCTTGGTTTATTTTTTATAAGTGAAAATATATTTTATTTTTATTTGGTGCGCTTTAATATTAAAAAAAATGAGTAAGTAAAATACTATTTTCAATTGCATTAAAATTGAATTTCAAAAATACGAAAATTATAAAATTAAAAAAATATATATTTTTTTTAATTAATTTTACTTTTAAATTATTAATAACTTAAACATTTTAAAACTATATTTTTGTTTGTTTATTTTATAATATATAAAATTGAACGTTGACCAAACTGCGCAAACAACGCCAAACTTTTAAAGGCCATCGAACTCGTCATCGAAACTATTTCACATTGAAATTTATTTAATGGACAAAACCAAATATTTTTGCAACAAAACGAAACTAAAACGCATTTAAAAATTTGCACATGAAATCAAAACAAATTTGGCAAATTTGCAAAAATTATTTAAAAAAGTAAAAAAAAAAAATCCAAACAAATTGGACCAACGGCAAATTTCGCTAAAATAGCAAATACGAAAATAAAAAAAAACCTAATCAACAAAAACAACTGCCAAATAAAGTGAAAGAAAAAAAATAAAAAAAAAACAAAAAAATAAAAATTTAAAAATTAAAAAAAAACAAAAACTAAATGTAGCGCAAAACAAATACGTTATAAAAATTTTGGGTATTTCAGAAAATAGCGTCGCCTAACATCAGCCAATAATTTAGCCACTCTTTCATTAGATCTTTCTTTTTGTTGCTTTGTATTTTATTATTTTGTTTTTAGCGCGTTTTATCAAAAAAAATATTAATTCATTTTGTTGCTGTTTTTGGTTACAATAAACCAAATAAACAAAAAAAAAAACAAATTTTTAATTCAATGATTTGTGAAAAATTTGCAAATTTATTAAATTTGTTGCACGTCATTCACTAGACAACCAAAAAAACCCAACAATAAATAGCAAATTTTTGCATAAATTACGAAATTTAAAAAAAACACTGAAATAACAAAAAAAAAATAACGTGAAAGTGGCCGACTGACTGTTTGGCCGCGTCTGCTAGACGCCATTTGTGGGATAATCCCACAAAAATAAAAAAAAACCAGCCAATAATCAAAACAACAACCATTTTAATATAATGTCAAACAAGTTTTAGCAAAAGTCGAAAAATTATTTAATACAAAGTTAAATAATATTTAATGCAGTTAAATCAATAATTTAGTTGATAATACTATATTTGAAATTAAATTTTTTAATATTTTTTAAAAATTTAATTTACGTTTTGACATTTGAACATTTTATTTTGACTTTTTGGAATCTTAATTTGAAATAAATTAAATTTTACAATAATAAAAACATATTCTGTGATAATTTTCTCCTTGAAAACTCTTCTCCTAGACAATGATTCTTCGGCTAATACTACCCAAACAAATATTTCCCGCACAAAATGCACATATCCAGAGACAACTCTTGCCTGAAACATTTTTTATCCGAACAATAATTTCCCGATACCCGAGAATTTCCCGAGAAAGGAATTATTTCATTTGTTTTAAGTTTTTTATGCTGTGATTTAAAAAAAAATGTGTTATTACACATCTCCGACAGGATTTTACCTTCGGACAGATTTATCCCTAAACAATTTATACCGGACAATATTTTTCTGAGACAATTTTATACCCGGCAATCCTTTTGTTTTTCTTTTTTGACAATATTATCATTCCCTGAGACAATTCATCCCCGTGTCATTTTTTTCCAGATACAATTCTTATTCACGAAATTCTTCACCACATCTATTTTTCACTACTTCTCGGAGACATTTTTTCTAGAGACAACACTTTCCGGATATTTCATTTCCGAAACAATCCTTCCCAAAGAATTTAGAAAATTCTTCTCAGCGTCAATTCTTCTCAGTCACAAGTCTTCCTCAATATATTTATCACCTGCAGCTCTTTGGCGAGACATTTTTTCTTCGGACAATTATTTCATGAGACAATTGAATTGAATTTAGTTCAGGAACATTTTGCCCTAAGACAATTTCTTATCAGATTTCTTCATCTATAATATTTTTTCCTTGAACAATCTTCTTCTGAAAATTCTTTCTCCGAAATACGCTGAGAATTAATCCATAAATTCTTCCCTGGACAATTCTTACTCGAAACAATTATTCCCATTTTTTCCGAACAATTATTTACCGAAACAATTGTTCTCTGAGACATTTTTTCTACGGACAATTTATCCATTATATATTTTTTCCCTGGAAATTCATCCTCAAACCTATTATTTCTCTCCAAGACTTTCCTTCCCGGAAACAATTCTTAAACGAGAAAAATCAATTCATACCGCAGAATTGATTTCCAGAAATCAATTCTTCCCTGAAAATTAATTCCTGTATAAATTCAGTACCGGACAATTATTCTCAGAGAGAATAAAGCCTTGTGACAAATATTCCCTTCAATTATTCTACATAGTAAGCTCTTCCCCGAGACAATTGAATTGCTTCGAAGCAATTCTTCACTCCAGGAAATTCATGTGAAAGCCGATTTTTCGGAAAACAAATCGAGAGGGGGGAGAATAGTCTCGATATGTAAAGTATTGCCTCTGGATAGCATATTCTTGGTTAAAAATTGTCCTTCCTGATTCAATTAACGCATTCAGAAAAAAAAATCCCTTTAAAATTGATCAATACGACAGTCAGTTATTGATTTAATAGTACAGAAAAAAATAAATATTTTCATATATACAATTTTATAGTAGGTACTTTTGAGTATTTAATGGTATTTATGATTAACATAATAATTTATACTACATGGTATTTATTTTCTAAGTGCGATAGAGTTCTTTTCCGAAACTATTATCCCCGAAGAAATTTTCTCTGAACAATTCATCCCCGGAGAATTCATCGCTGAAAAAATAATCTTCCCTGAACAAAATTCTTACCAGAGACAGGTCTTACCTGATATAATTCTATTTTGTCAGCTCTTCGCCGGTATATTTTTCTCTAGACAATAATTCCCCGCCGCATATGAATAGAATATATTTGAATTGTATTTAATTTTTATTATTTTGGATTGTTATTGAAATGACTTGTGTTGAATTGAATTGATTCCAAATTGAATTGAATTTATGCCCAGTATACCATGTCTTGGAGCTCTGTTTTGGAGATCGAAGTTTTTTCGAACTAGCTTTGATACAAATTTCGATTTCGGTTCGTTTTTCGTACAATAAAATTTTATGACATGATCGATGTTAAAACATTTTTGACTTTGATATCGCAATCAATCTCGATATGTTTGTACTAGTTGATGCGATATCAATCCAGAATCGTTTTTATTATCGTTTCGAAAAACTGCATTATGTCGCTTCGAATTATCAATGCTTTTTAGTACGTTTTGATGTTCGATATTTGTACAACATCTGATACGATATCGAACGAATTGTCCGACATATCGTATCGTTCTCGCATCAATATAGAAATGAATGGCAGACTGGGTGTAAGGTGTTTTGTATTGAACTGCATTTTGTTGAATAGAGTTGTATTGAGTAGAATGGAGTTGAATTGAATTGAATTGAGGTGAATTGAGTTGAATTGAATTGAATTGAGGTGAATTGATTTGAATTGAGTTGAACTGAGACGAAATGAGTTGAACTGATTTGAATTGAGTTGATTTTAGTGGATTGAAATTGAGTTGAAATGAAATGAATTGAAATGAATAGAGTTGTATTGAGTTGAATTGGGTTGAGTTCAATTAAGTTGAAATGAGTTGATTTGAGTTGAATAGAGTTGTATTGAGTTGAAATCAGTTAAATTGAATTTAAGTGAATTGAACGCAATTGAGTTTAACTGAATTCAGTTGAATTGAATTGATTTAACTTGAGTTGAAATGAATAGAGTTTTATTGAGTTGAGTTGATTTAATGTGAATTGAGTTGAACAGAGTTGAATTTAGTTAAACTGACTTAAATTGAGTTGAATCGAGTTGAATAGAGTTGAATAGAGTTGAATAGAGTTGTATTGAGTTCAATGGAGTAGAATTGAATTGAGGTGAATTGAATTGAGTTGAATTGAATTGGTTTGAATTCAGTTGAATTGAGTTGAGTTGAATTGAATCGAATTGAGTGGAATTAAGTTGAATTTAGTTTAATTGATTTGAGTTGAATAGAATTATATTGAGTTGAATTGATTTGAATTCAGTAGAATTGAGTTAAATTGAGTGTAATTGAATTGAGTTGAATTAAGTTGCATTTAGTTGAATTGAGTTGAATTGCATTGAGGTGAATGAAGTTGAATAAAGTGGTATTGAGTTTTATTGAGTTGAATTGAATTGAAGGGAGAAATTGTATTGTATTACACGTGCATGTGCCAATTTCCAATCGAATTCTGTTCGGATTGGTGTGAAATTTCTAAATAAACTATTTTGAATTCGAAATCTCAATACAAACAATTGTTTTCCAATTCAATTCAAATCTTTTAAGTCAAATCAAACGGATTTATTTTATAGATATATCGAATTCAAAATCGTTTTTATGAATAGATTTATAGAAAATACAAATTCAAAACCTGTTGAATTAAATTGATTTAATTATATTAAATGGTATAGAATGTATTCGAGCTAAAATAATTAAAAAAAAATATATTAAAATACAGATGGTTTTATTAAACATACTATA
Source organism: Dryomyza anilis (assembly GCA_951804985.1). Classification (NCBI taxonomy): domain Eukaryota; kingdom Metazoa; phylum Arthropoda; class Insecta; order Diptera; family Dryomyzidae; genus Dryomyza; species Dryomyza anilis. The sequence goes on from OX638134.1 coordinate 9,193,702, forward strand.
TTTATATTTTAACTACACTACAATTTCTATAAATTTCCATAAAAACTGTCAAGTCTCTTCTAAATAATTAAAATTTTACAGAAATAAAAGAATATTCTTTTTCATTTAATATTTTGTTATTTTCATTATATTGTTTTATTTTATTTTCAGTTGAGATTTAACTTAAAACTAAATATAAATAGTTACAAATATTAATTATAATTATTATTCATTTTTACATAGTAAAATTATTGAGAACACAAACATTAAACACAGTCACACTATATGAATTGAAAAATGATGTTTTTTGCTTAAATTAATAAAACATAATTTGCAAAAATTCATTAATTATTATATAACGCATACAAAAGTTCGACGCACACTCAGCACTAAAAACTAAAAACAAATTTAAAAAATAATAACTACAAACTACTATTTACAATTTTGCAATAAATACTTAAGTATTAATGAAATAGTGCGATGAGCAAATTTTAATACAGTTTTTATATGAATTTTTAATATTTTTTTTTTCAAATTTGAGTTTTGAAATTTTTTAATATATTAGTTATTTTTAATAATTAATATTTTTTTAAGATGTTTATTTTTTTAATGATGAAAAATCACGTTTTTGACGCATAGCGTCCGCTGTTCTCTCTCTCTCTGCTACTCCCTGCTTTATACTCTACACTCTGTTTATTTCTTCATGTTTTTTTTTGTTTTACACGGAGAACACAAAGTCTTTGCCCGTCTTGAAATCCGTGCACTTGAATTGCGGACAACACTTGGGAAACGTCCAGTTGGGATCGGTGGGCAACTCCTCGCAGCCGGGCATCTCAATGTACGGACACGTCTCAATGTTGAGCGTAAATGTGTCGATGTCGCACGTCATCGCCGCACAGATGCCCTTCGGTTTGTACTCTTTGTTGGGCAGCATTGCGCGTCTGGTTATCTTGTCGAAGCACTTGCCGGGAAAGGCTGCAATAAGAGAGAAGAAGAAAAAACAGAAATTAATTTATTGTTTATGATCGGTGTGTTGAGGAAGTAAATCGTTAAAAAAAAAACAACAAAAGGCATAAAATATGTATGCAAAATCTGTGCAACAACAGGAAGTTGTGCGTCACTGTAAAGCGGAAGAAAAATGCAATTATAATTTTTTTTTATTATCTTTTATAATTTTTTTTTATATTTTTAAAAATATTTTTTGTATTAATTAGTATAGTTTTTTAAATGATTTTTTATTTTTAATATGATTTTAATTTTTATTATGATTTTTATATTTATCGTGATTTTTATTTTTTTAAAAGAAAAAACTAACTCGTTAAACTGTAATTGAAGCGACTGCATTGAATACAGTACTCGCTGTAGTACAATTGAAAATGTTCGCAACGAGTTCTTTCAATTAACGAACGTTGAACCAACGAGCAAATTTCTACTCGATACTGTTGCCGCCTATGACACTCGTTGCAATGCAGGCAAAAGACTTGGGCAACAAACTTGCATTGGTTATTAAAAGACTTAGAATACAAACGCGTTGAATGTGATACGAACAATTTGAACGATTCACGAAGTAGCACATAGACCTAAGAAACGAACTTTGCACGAAGAACTTGTCTGGCTCAAAGAACTCGTTTGAATGACTTAAGCAACGAACTTTGATCGATGCGCATAGAACTCGTTGCAGAGTGATCGTTGCAAGCAATGAACTCGTTTGAGTATCAACGATTTAATGCAAGAACTCGAATGAAAGAACTCGTAGCCTTAAGAAACGAACTTTGACTCTAAAGTACTCGTTGCAAGTTGAAGACAGCGAAAAGACTTGTTTAAATCAAAAGACTTGGACAACGAACTTGTGGAATGTAAAATATCGAATTACAAGAGATTTTTTATGAAATCTACTAATTTGAATAAAATATTAAAAATTAATAAAAAAAATAAAAAAAAAATTAAGAAAAACATAAAATAAAAAAATAACCAAATACATTTTTTAAATAAAATATTATTAAATAAAAATAAATAACTAAATAAATAAAATAAAAACTAAAATAAAATGAAATAAAGAGAAAAAAATGAAAAATTTAATTAAATTAAATTAAATTAAAAAAACTAAAATAACATAAAATATCATCAAAATAAAAGAAAATAAATAAATAAACAAATAAGTAAATAAATAAATAAATAAATAAGCAAATAAATAAATAAAAAATAAATAAGTAAATCAAATAAAATAAAACATAAAATTAAAAAAAAATAAATAAATATGGAAATAAATAAAAATTAAAATTAAATAAAAATAATAAAGCACAGCAAATAATAGAAATATATATAAAAAAAAACAGAAATGTAAAAAAGCAATTAAGAAAAATTATAAATCCAATAATTTTAAACAAAGATCATGAAAGGAAATTAATAAAAAAAAACTTTAAAAAATATCGGTAAAATTTAAATAATTGCAACTTGTTGGAATTAAATATAACAATTACAAAAGTTTTATTATAAAAGAAAACATTTATTATTTAAAATATTAAAATAAAAAATAAAACAAAAATTAAAAAACCAAAACTAAATAAAATTAAGAATAATAAAAAAAAAGAATTAAATAATTAAAAAATAAAAAATGTATTTAATAATGTATCAACGAAATACTAAAAAAATAAAATAAAGAATCGAAGAAATATATATAAAAAAAATAGAGAATCAAAGAAATATGAAAAATAAAGAATCAAAAAATAATCAAAAATAAAATTAATAAAAAAATAAAAATTAAAAAAAACAAAGAAATAAAAAAAAATTAAAAAATAAAGAATTAGAAAAATAATAAAAAATTAATTAATTAAAAAAAAATAATAAGAAAAAATAAAAATTAAAAAAAAAAATATATAAAAAAAGCAATAACCTAATACATAATAATAGATTTTTAAAAAGATATATTTATTCATTAAACTTATTTAAAAACATAAAAATAAAAAATATAAAAATAAAAAAAACATAATATAACACTTAATTTAAATATTCAAATCAAATAATTTCTTAAATTTCCAAAAAAAAATAAAAATCAAAACATATAACATTGTAAATTCCCTCAAAATGAATGCATAACTATTTTAAATTTCATTAAACATGCTAATTTCTAATCAAATAAATAATTTATTATATTCGACTGTCTAAAACTGCTCTGATTTTGTTGTCTTTTGTCAAAAAACATAATTTATTGCGAGCTCAAATAAAAAGGCGCAAATACCAAAAAGAATGCCATGCAATAAAACTATAGAATGAGACAAATAAAAATGTAACGTTAAGCAACGACCTTCACAAAGACGTCTGCGCAACATCTTTAAATCAAAATCAAATCCGCATAGCTATGCAAATTAAACGACATAAAAAAAAAAGAAAAAAAAAACAACTTAAGCTAAAAGAAAATACATTTCTTATGTTAAACAATTTCTTGTTTTTTGGGGTTTTTTCGTTGCTTTCTTGTTTTGGCACAGCATGCATAAGAAGTAGCAGCAGCAGCAGCAGTAGAAGAATAATAGATGAATATTTAGATAACAGACAAAAAAAATAGTTCATTGTACCGGCATTATGAGAAGAGGCTTGTTTTTTTTTAGTAGATAACTTTTGTATTGTATTTGTTTTTTTTTTGTTTTTAGAAATGTGCGCCGTGTTACCGGATTTAAGTTTTTGGGTTTTTTTGTTTTGGCATAAAAGCATTGACGTCAAAGTTGGTTTAGTTTTATATTTATTTTTTTTTTTTCATTTTTTGTTTGTGCGCATTTTTTAGACAACTCTTTTGTTTTCGCTTAGAAATTTATAGCAACATTATATGAATTTGTGTGGCATAAAACTCAATTTACTGTCTGACGTCAATGCAAATAGAATTTTGTGTATAATGCAAAAATAAATTAAAATTGAAACTATGCCGCATTTGCATAAAAATATTATTTATGTTTTTAATAAAAGTTTTTTTTGTAACTTGTAATTTGTGTTGCAGTGCAGAGAACTGGTTAAGTAGCATTTTTCAATGTTTTAACATGACATGAGTTTTTATGTATTGAGGTCAATGTCAGCATCAACAAAACGTAAAATAAAATAATTATATTATAAACTAAAATACACTGTATGTTTGGGCAAACAATTAATTAATTTAATTGGTTTTTATTATTACTTTTCTTATATTTAAATTATTTTTTTTGTTATTTGCTCCAAGTGTGTAGTTTAAAAGGTCATAACTAATATGTCAGCAATATTTTTATATTATTAATAAAAATTGAAAATATTGTGCGCTTTTCTCTATCAAACTCTTTAAAAATTTAGAAATTTCCATACTCCGTTAAAAAACTGCAGTCTTTTGAAAAAGACGCTACTTGCAGTGTGCAATACAAAAGACTTAAGCTACGAACTGCACTAAGTCGCATGTTGTGCTGGCTGCGACGTTGCAGCCACATTGTTGCCAAAGGTCTTTGCAAGATGTTGCAATCATTCTAAGGCGCATTTTAAATGATTTGGGCAGCGACAAAATTTTGCAAACATTTTTAAAATAAAAAACATTTTTTTTTTTATTTAAGATAAGAATTTTTATTCTTTTTTTTTATAAAATAATAAAAAAAAAAAACATTTTTACCCTTTTTTTTAAATAAAAAAAAACATTTTTACCCTTTTTTTTTAAATAAAAAAAAATTACTCACCAGGATTGTAGGAAGCATGTTCTGTATAGACGGCCGCATTGCTATGCGTCACACAGATGGCGGCAACGACAGCAACGCAAAGCAGCAAACTCACTTTTGTGCAGCACATTTTGTTGGTTTTTTGCGTATTATTTTTTATTGTTAAAAAAAATTCTTAAATGTTTAAAACACTTTTTTGTTTATTTAGTTTTTAAGCAGTTTTTTTTTAAATGCTTATTTTATGCACTTTTAGGACTAGGCACACTTATTTGTTGTCTTAGTTTTGATAATTTTTAAAATTATAAATTTTTGAAAATAAATATTTTTTTAATATTTCTTTATAAATTCTTTATATTTGTTGTCACAATTTTTTTTTGTAAATTTTGTTTATTTTGTAATTTTCTTTGCTTTTTTTATAGCTTAATTTGCTGATCTTAACACGTTGAGATCGAGTTTCAGACTAAAGTTGCTCGTCGTGCGCCTCTCCTATTTAAATGCCTGCGTCGCATTATCGTCGTTGAACTTTATTCTCAGCGCTTCGCGTAGCTTCGTTTATTTGCGACGTTTGTTTGTGACGTTAACAAAAATTGAGATTTTTTACGTTTTATTCAGTTTTTTTTTTCTTTTGTTTTTGGCGTTGAAATTCCAATGTATTTTTTTTACTATACGCTCTTTTTGTTTTCAGTTTTTTTTTTCACCTTTTTTTAACTTCTTTAGTTTTTTTATACTTTTTTCATAATTATATTTTGAATTTTTTTTTTTTTATTTATTAAAATTTGTATCTCTTTAAATGAAATTCTACAACTAGTTTCGAGTCAAAAATATTTTCTTAAATTGGTCAAGTTTATTTAGTTGATTTGTTTGAGATGTTTCCCTAGTTTTTAGTAATTTTTTTTTTTGTAAATTTTTTAAATATTGGTGTGGGTTATGCTTGAAAGTTATAGCACGATTTTCTTATGTTTTTAGTAATTTTTAAATTTTTAATTTTTTAATGCAAAATTTAATTTTAGTGATAAATTTAATTTTTAGTCAAAAATCTAATTTTTAGTGAAAAATCTAATTTTTAGTGAAAAATCTAATTTTTAGTGAAAAATCTAATTTTTAGTGAAACATTAATTTTTTTATAACAATTAATTTTTCGTGAACGATTTCATTTTGAGTGAAAATTTTATTTTTTAGCGAATAATTGAATTTTTAGTATAAATTTTTAATGAAAAATTAAATTATTGGCGAAAATTTAGTGAAAAGTTGAATTTTTAGTGATAATTTGAATTTTTAGTGAAAATTTGAATTTTTAGTGAAAATTTGAATTTTTAGTGAAAAATTGAAATTTTAGTGCAAAATAGAATTTTAGTGAAAAATTGAATTTTTAGTGAAAAATTTAATTTTTAGTGAAAAATTGAGTTTTTAGTGAAAAATTGAATTTTTAGTGAAAAATTGAATTTTTAGTGAAAAATTGAATTTTTAGTGAAAAATTGAATTTTTAGTGAAAAATTAAAATTTTAGTGAAAAATGGTATTTTTAGTGAAAAATTGAATTTTTAGTGAAAATTTATTATTTTAGTGAAAATTTTAATTTTAAGTGAAAAATTTAAATTTTAGGGAAAAATTTAATTTTTAGTGGAAAATTTAATTTTTAATGAAAAATTTAAATTTTAGTTTAAAATTGAATTTTTAGTGATAAATTGAAATTTTTTAATGAAAAATTGAAATTTTAGTGATAAAATGAATTTATAGTAAAAAATTAATTTTTGTATATTTTATTATAAATTGTAAAAATTTTAATATTCTATAATTTTGCACAATGCATCAATATTATCTATCAATTACTAAATTTTACCAAAAAAAATTCCACGCAATCGAAATATGATTTATTAATGAATACAATCGGCACACGTCGAATGTGTTCAATAATACAAAGACGTACATAAATTAGAAATAAACATAACGTATTTATTGTTTGTTTTAAAAAATAAAAAAATATATATTCTATTTTATTCTAAATAAATTAACGATTATTAAGTAACTTTATAAATTTAAATGCTGTTGTAATTAAAAATTCATAAACATTGACGTCACGTTAAATATCAAAAAAAAAAACAATCACAATATGAATAAAACTGAATATGAAAAACAAGTTAAGTTAAAATTAATGAAGCAAAATGTGTAGGTGCTAGAAGAAGAACTGGCAGTTGGAACGTAGCCTCAAATCGTAGAAGGTGTGGAGGAAGTTTTGCGATAAGTAGTGACAGCGTCAGCAGCAAATATCGCTCAATCGAGAGGTTACTGTAGTAATAAAGAATATATGAAAATCAAAACGAAAAATAAAACTCAACTAACATTTTTAATAAAATCAAAATATCAAAAAGCAATTGCAATATTATGAAATATACAACAAATAATAAAAAAGAAAGTATAAAAATTAAATAAGATAATACCGAATATATAAAAAAATATATAATCTATAAAAAAAAACAGAGTGTAAAAATAAAAAAATAAAACAATTGAAAATCATCAATAGTATAAAAGAATTGTAATAATATAATATAAAAATACAAAATTATAAAATAAAAGAATATAATTCAAAACAATATAAAATAATAAATATATTTTAAAACAATATAAAATAAATAAAATATAAAAATACAAAATTATAAAATAAAAGAATATAATTCAAAACAATAAAAAATTATAAATTACAAGTACGAAACAAGTACAATAAGAGTATACAACAAGTGAAATGCAAGTACAATACAAGTACAATACAAGTACAATACAAGTACAATAAAAGTACAATACAAGTACAATACAAGTACAATACAGGTACATTACAAGTACATTACAAATAGAAGTACAATACAAGTAATATACAAGTGCACTACAAGTACAATACGAGTACAATACGAGTACAATACAAGTACAATACAAGTACAAAACAAATCCAAAAACAAGTACAAATACAAGTTCAAATACAATAGAAATACAAGAACAATACAAAACACAATACAAGTACAAGTACAATACAAATACAAGTACAATACAAATACAAGTACAATACAAGTACAAATACAAATAAGTGCAATACAAGTACAATACAAGTACAATACAAGTACAATACAAGTACAATACAAGTACAATACAAGTACAATACAAGTACAATACAAGTACAATACAAGTACAATACAAGTACAATACAAGTACAATACAAGTACAATACAAGTACAATACAAGTACAATACAAGTACAATACAAGTACAATACAAGTACAATACAAGTACAATACAAGTACAATACAAGTACAATACAAGTACAATACAAGTACAATACAAGTACAATACAAGTACAATACAAGTACAATACAAGTACAATACAAGTACAATACAAGTACAATACAAGTTCAAGTACAATACAAGTATAATACAAGTACAATACAAGTACAATACAAGTACAATACTAGTACAATACAAGTACAATACAAGTACAATACAAGTACAATACAAGTACAATACAAGTACAATACAAGTAAAAAACAAGTACAATACAAGTACAGTATAAGTACAATACAAGTTCAATACAAGTAAAATACAAATACAAGTGCAATACAAATACAAGTGCAATACAAGTACAATACAAACGCAAGTACAATACAAATACAAGTACAATGCATATACAAGTACAATACAAATACAATACAAATACAATAAACAATACAATACAAGTATAAAACATGTAGAATATAAGTAAAATACAAGTACAATACAAGTATAATACAAGTACAATACAAGTACAATACAAGTACAATACAAGTACAATCCAAGTACAATACAAGTACAATACAAGTAAAATACAAGTACAATACAAGTAAAATACAAATATAACAGGAGTACAATACAAGTGCCATGCAAGTATAATAGAAGTACAATACAAGTACAGCACAAGTACAATATAAGTACAATAAAAGTACAATACAAGTACAATACAAGTACAATAAAAGTACCATACAAGTGCAATACAAGTGCAATACAAGTACAATACCAGTTCAATCCAAATACAGCAATAACCGCAGATAAAAAATAAATGCCTTTTATATTTATCCAGTCCGATTCTCGATGGACTTATTACGTAAAGCAAAATATATAGCAATTCTCGTCTTTTTCTGCATATTTTGAACTTCAACCTTTTACAGACCTTTTACAGATTTTATCTGAATAATTTTGTATTTCATTAAAAATGCTTTAATATATATTTTGAAAATCGGATTTATTCAAATTAACTATGACCAGTCAAACGAGTGATTAGAATTTTGTAATCCATCGAAAAATCATTTTGAGACCGCATATATTTTTTGTTACTCAATTCAATACAGTGCATTAAAAGTTATATAATTCAATACATAACAATACATTACCATACAATAAAATTTTTAAGAAGACTTTACATTAGACTACATTGCATTACTTTATACTATTTTACAAAAAATTACAAAACATTTGATTTCAACTTTTTTTAATTTGTTTGAAAACACATTTTTGTATTGAGACATCGAATTCAAAACCGCTTGTTTGCATATTTTGTATTAAATTCGACTGGATTTCGATCGAAAGCCGGAACATGATCGATAAATTTATATTTGTCAATATTTTTTGTCGACCAATTGTTAAACAAACTGCTGTTATATTGCAAGGCAGGCATTTCATTCTGAATATTAAAAAAAAATCATTTGTCTGCCGACAACTTGCTCCCGATATTCTGCTGTAAACCTGCTCCAAGGCAGCTTAGTTCAAATAGAATTCCAAAAACGTTGCCTAATTCTGCCGTGGCACGTAGACATTTTTAAACATTTCGATTCTCTGCGTAGGATGGCTAGCATTTTAGGAAATTTTGATTTGGTCATAAATATGTCGATAGTCTGCCAGTACCCTGCCGAATATTCTATCTCGAGTTATAATTAGTTTTTTTTTTTAAGTTAAATATTGTGTTTTAATTATATCATATTAAACAACTTTTTCTATTAAAGAAAATGAATTCTACAAATCGAGACAACACTCATTTGACAGCGCAGAGGCTTAATTCGTATCGCATGTTAAGCGCAGTTTTAAAACCACTAAATTAAACGCCTAAAGGCTCCATTAGCGGTGCCATAGTTGGTCTTAGTTATAGTCGTTTTATTTAATTAAATAAATAACTTAAATAAATTGAATACAAAAATAAAAATAAAAAAAAAGAAAAACAAAAAAATATTCAAAATTAAACTAGTGCAGAAAAGAAACAAATTTTATTAAAATAATTAAAATAAAAACTAGATTTGAATGAAAATAAATAAAAATAGTAAAATGAAAGCAAATAAATTTCAATAAAAACTAATTTCAAACTAAATTCAAAGTTTTAATGAAAAGATTGACATAAACAATGCAAAACTTAAATGTTGTCAATAAAAAAATGAAAGAAAAAATATAAAGAATAAATTTAAAACAAAATATGAATTTTAATATTTAAAAGGTGATATTAATTATCAAAACTTCAACAATTAAATATCTAGTGGTGTCTAGACACATAGTGCAAGAACAACAAAATATACAGAATAGGTAAGACATATCTATTGGGTACTTAATCAGATAGATATATACTCTTTAAAATCACGGGCATAAATATGACTACAAAAATACACAACTGTACAAATTCTGAAATCTGTTTTCCTACAGAAATTTCTATATAATTCGCGGTTGTTGATTTGGAAAGTGGAGCAGATTGGAAAAAAATGTTAGTATTTTTTAACGTTAGTTGGGACTTTCATATCTGAAATATATATCTTTACTCCATAAAACAAGAATACAATTTTCATATCGACTTTCCGTACATCATATTGATATAATTCGTCGTTATTGATTTTGAAAGTAAATCAGATTTTAAAAATTTAATATTTTTGTTTATATTAAATGTTCTCATTATTTATGTATAATACGCATAAATTTTACAAATATTAATCATGATATCCAGCCAAGAATTAAGCTTGAATCACACGATTGAATAAACAGTCAACTTTTGGATAAATTTTCATAGGCAATGGTTTTACTCTCGTAGGTTTGCCATTTACTGACGAGAGGTAGCGCGGTATAGACAAATGTTTCTATGAAAAGATGTTGTTAGCCCCAGTCCAGGCTTGAACCGGGGACCTTTCGGCTCGCAGTCCAACGCACTAACCACTAAGCTACCGCGGCTACAATTATAGTAAAAATCAATTATTATGATTAATTGAATAAAATTATGCGTATGTTTACTCATGTTTTATATATAATATATTCATAAGTCATGAGTAATTAGTAATTGGTATAGGTTCTGGAATATAATATATGATTTATTATTCATAATTCATGATTAAAAAGTCATACATTGTGCCAATTGGACGTAGCCAATTAGATGTAGCCAATTAGATGTATAATATATTCATAAATCATGAGTAAGTAGTATAGGTTCTTAAATATATTTATTATTCATAATTCATGATTAAAAAGTCATACATTGTGTCAATTGAACGTAGCCAAATAGTCGGAACGTGCAGTTAAAAAAACAAATCTTATGCGGAACAAAGTGAATAATATCGCATTTGAAAATATAATAAGGCACTGAACGAGGAACATTAAAAAGGAAATGAAAATTTGAAAAAAATTAAAAAAATACATTATTTGTATTTGAAAAATGTTCTATTTGAAAACGGTATGAATCCTAACCATAATAAATACTTAGTGATTGACAGTTTTTTATGCATAAATATCGTATTTTTTTAAGGTATGATATATAATTCATAAAAATAACTCATAAATAAAAAAATTATACTCTTCAAAACAAGAAAAAAATGCATACGGACATCCCATACATCATTTCAAAAGACATCGTTATTGTTAAATTCAAAAGTAGAGCCGATACCAAAAAGTTAACTATTTTGTTCGTTTGTTTGGACTATGTTCTATATAAAAATAACTCATTTTATATATCTTAAATATTTAAAAAATCAAAATAATATACAAATCAAAATCAAAATAATATACATTAATCTAAATTCTTTGAGTTTAGATTTAAATATGTTGAAAACTAAATGGAGTATGAGTATACCTTTTAATATTTAAATGTCTCTTGACAATTTAAAGAAAAATTGCATTAAAAGTTTTTAAAATATTATTTCTATAAGATATTGTATTTTTTTTATTACAAAATTGTCTGAAAAAGGTTTGAAATTCCGATTGCAATTTTCTTTAAATCATTACGTGATAGAATAAGAACAAAACAAACTATGCAGTTTAAATCAGTACCCTCACATTTTATAAAAATAAATCGTTGTGATTAGTGTTAAAAAATAACACGAATTTTTTAATATGAATTTTTTCTATAATAAAATTAATTTATACAAAATATCTACTCACGAAAATATGACAACCAAATCATATTAGTAGCTGGTAGCAAAAAGTAGTTTAACAAAACAAGCTATTTTATTTATTTAATTATAGAACTTTTGTAGGCGGTACATGTTAAACACGACATTAACATGGATCATGCCTTTACTGGATATGCATAGTAATAATGCTATTAATTGTAAATCATCACAACACATGTCAATTAATTATCTACATTGTTAAAATTAATAAATCAATCGTTTTGTAAACAATTTTTTTGTAAAAATATTTCTTATTTATTTGATAAACAATTTTTTGTGCAACAAATATTTTTGCAATTAATTGAAGAAAAAAATTATGACAAATTGTTTTAAATAAGTTAATTTTAAATATTCATAAAGTGAACAAATTTTAATATTATTATTAGTATTAAAAAAAGGGGCTTTAAACTTGCAGCAGGAAATCATAAATTTTATAATGTTGCACTTTCAATTCAATTCCAGTAAATCCCCTTTTATTTAATACTCACACTTAAACTGATTTAATTCCTTAACAAACTACGCCATAATTAAAAAATAATATACACAACCAAAAACGTAGTAGATATTTAAGAAATTAAGATTTTTTTTCTGTTTATTATTTCATACGTCTCTTCTATTAATTGAAGTCTTTTGAAAATTATGTTTTGCTTTTATAATTACCTCCGCAATTAAGTTAATGAATAATTATTTTGTGCGCAAAACAAAATTTAACTTGCACCAAATCACGTTTCTGCTTTTTTGTATGTTTCTCTATTAAAATACTGGATTATTTGAAATACACGGACATTTTATACAGTGAACTTATAGTCCAAGTGCTTATATTGATCAAGTTCTTGAAATGTTTCAAAGACGTAATTGGTTTTTTAAAACAGAATGTGAAGTGTAAAAATCTGTAGATGATTTAAAATACTATTTTTGTATTAAGTAAAATGACTCACTGATTCCGAAAATGTAATTTAAAAATCTGTCAGTGGTTAGGTTCACGAGGTATCAGACAATGCACTTTTAACCGATCTCTCAAAAAAGTGGTCACATATATATGCAAAAATCTCGCGTTATGTATAACTTATATGATTAAGTGATATATCAAATGAAAGGTAATTAAACATTGAGAAAATAATTCTCAAAACACTTTTTTATTATTTTACTTGTTTAAGAGAAATCGATAGGTGTACTTAAAAAGTCATTTTTGACATAAATTTAAATCAAAAATGGATTTGAAAAATTGTGAAAAATCGAATAAGCAAAAACCTGCAAACTTTGTAATATTATTTCAAATTTAGTCCGTACTTTCTTTTAAAGAAAACGAGGTACAAATGAAAAAATACATGGTTAAAATTTGAGGATCAACATAATTATGTGATAATACTTTGAGTGAAAAATAAATAGATACAAAAATAAAAAATGTGGACGAATCATGCACATTTTTGAGTACGTAATTTTTTTATAGAAGATTTTTTATAATCTTGAATACTTTACGAGATATGCATTTCTAAAAAGTAAAACCATGTCTAGTATGGTATGTGCTTGAGTACGTTTCCTAATTCGGCACATTTCCGAATTTAGAATGACTTTTCGACTAACTTATATTGAAACTAAAATGTATCGCATTCGAAATAGTATTTTTCAAATTATCGTTTCAATTATCGCGGACAAAAAGACTAACATATTTAAATAGACTCGAAGTACTGCTGATTGATTAAAGAGAACAGTAGAGCTACTGTAAAGCTACTGTAAAGCTATAATGCAGCTGTAAAGCAACTCTAATGCAAGAGTAAAGCAACTGTAAATCAACCGTAAAGAAACCGCAAAGTAACTGTAAAGCAATTGTATAGCATCTATGATGCTACTATAAAGTTACTGTAAACTAACTCTAAAGCAGCTATAAAGCAACTATAAAGTAACTGTAAATCAACTGTAAAGCATCCGTAAAATACTCGTAAAGCTACTATATAGCAATTGTAAAGCAATTGTAAAGCTACTGTAAAGAATCTCTAAAGCAGCTGTAAATCAACTGTAAAGCAACTGTAAAGAAACTGAAAGAAAATATAAACCAACAATAATGCTACAGTAAAGCAACTGTAAAGCAACAGTAAATCAACTGTTAAGAAATTTTAAAGCATCTATGACGCTATTATAAAGCTACTATAAAGCAACTCTAAAACAACTATAAAGCAACTATAAATCAACTGTAATGCAACAGTAAAGAAACTTGTAAAACAATTGTAAAGCATTCATTAATGTACTGTAAAGCAAATCTACAGCAGCTATAAAGCAACTGTAAGGCAACTGTAAAGCAACCGTAAAGCAACTGTATAGCAACTGAAAGGAAACTGTAATCTACAGTAAAGCTACTATAAAGCAGCTGTTAAGCAACTCTAAAGCAGCTATAAAGCAACTCTTAAACAACTATAAAGCAACAGTAAAGCAACTTGTAAAGCAATTGTAAGCATCTATAAAGCTACTGTAATCCAACTCTAAAGCAGCTATAAAGCAACTGTTAGGCAACTATAAAGCTACTGTAAAGCTTCTCCAAAGCAACTAAAAAACATGTATGAAGCTACTATAAAGCAACTCAAAACCTAATTTAAAGCATTATAGCTGCTTTAAAGTAGGTTTTGAGTTGATTTATAGTAGATTCATAGATGCTTTATAGTTGCTTTGGAGAAGCTTCACAGCAACTGTAAAATAACTGAAATGAAACTGTAAATCAACTATAAAGCTAATGTAAACATACTGAAGCTTTTGAGTTCTGAAAATATTCTGAAGATTTATTGCAAGTATTGAAACCTCAATGAATAACGTTTTCGATTTCGTTTTTCTTTCTACTCTACCTCTTTTCGGTTTACTGTTCCAAAACGATAATTGCTCTGTCTTCATATTAGAATTAGGTACTTCTCAGAAATTATGACCTATAGCTGACAAAATGAAGTAGTTCTATTTGTACAAGAGCTTCACATTAATTCCTTATTGAACATTGTATATATTTGGATTACATTTAGTTGACAATCAATTATGAACTTCTCATTCAATACCTTTCAGACTGATCCCCTTGAAGTTCGCGAAACTCTGTTTGTTTAAAATGCAAAATTTTAAGTGCTTTCGCGTGTGACGAATTATTTAGTGGCAAAACAAATACAAACATTAACTGGATGACAAATATTATATTTTTAAATATTACTTATTTCTTTTTATATTTATTTTTTTTATATAACTTTTTTATACATATATAATTATAATATAAAAAAAAATTATTAGTTTACAAATTTTTTATTTTGCGTTTCATTTTATTGTTTTTTTTTTGACAAATAAGTTTCCTTGTTATCAGTATTTCATGTTTATTTGCTTGTTTTTTTTTTAATTTATTTTTATTTTTTATGTATATTTGAATTCTACAATATTAAACAAGCTGTGATAACCTAAGGGCAGCTGACAATAACTCAGCTGCGTCAGCAAAAAAAACAACAATAATCCCTTGAACTAGTAGAGTTTAACAAACTGTTTTAATTGGCTTCGCAACAAAGTTGTTTCGCATTTATTACATTAATTTTCGAGGCGTATTAAACTGTCAAATTTTTATTGCCCTTTGATGAAGGAGGTCAAATTCAATTTATTGTTCATTTTTTTTTTAATTTATTACAATTATGTACGTATTTGATTTATTAAATTATATTTTGATTCTTCAAATTAAATATACGAAATATTCAAATTAAAAATTCTATTTTTTGTTTTTTTTTTACATTTTTACATTTTAATTTTTTAGAGTGTAATTAAATTTCAGTTGCTTTACAATTGCTTTACAGTTGCTTTATAGTTGCTTTGTAGTTACTTTAGAGTTGCTTTTTGGCTGCTTTACAGTTGCTTTTCTGTTGCTTTCAGGTGATTTACAGTAGCTTTACAGTTGCTTTACAGCTGCTTAAGAGAAGTTTTACATTGTCTTTGCAGTTGCTTCACAGTTTATTTACGGTTGCTGTACAGTTGCTTTATAGCTGCTTTAGAGTTGCTTTACAGTAGCTTCCTAGATGCTTTACAATTGCTTTACAGTTGCATTATAACTGCTTTAGAGTTCCTTTACAGCTGCTTAGGAGAAGCTTTACAGTAGCTGTATAGTTGCTTTACAGTTGCTTTACGGTTGCTTTACAGTTGCCTTACAGTGGATATAGCTGCTTTATAGTTGCTTTACAGTAGCTTCATAGATGCTTTACAATTGCTTTACTAGTTGCTTTAATGTTACTTTACAGTTGTTTTAGAGTTTCTTTACAGTTCCTTTATAGCTGCTTTAGAGCTGCTTTACAGTAGCATTACAGTAGATTTATTGTTGCTTTACAGTTTTCTTTCAGTTGCTTTACTGTTTATTAACGGTTTCTTTATATTTGCTTTACAGTTGATTTATAGCTGTTTTATAGTTGTTGTAGAGTTGCTTTACAGTAGCTTTATAGTAACATCATAGATGATTTACAATTTCTTTACAGTTGCTTTACTGTTGTTTTACAGTTATTTTACAGTTAGTTTAAATCTGTAATAAAGTTATCGAATGAGATAAATGTTTCATTATCAATTTATTTATAACATGGAAAATAATTTCTCAAAATGAAATCAAGAAGATTGTTTCTGTGTCTTATTTACACAGACAAGAAAATAATTTGTGAAATCGAAGTGCTTAAAGTTTTTTTTTAACAACATAAAAAAGAAATAATTGCAATCATTATAAATAAAATACAAAAAATGATTACTCTTTATTTGACAACAAATTAAAAAGCCATAAAACTGCAGAACTTGATATTAAATCAGTCAATTAATTTAGCACATTTTAAATAATGTAAACAAATGATATTAATTACTTAAAAAAAAAACCTTTTACTTCACATTTTGAAAACGAGTTAGTGATGTGTGTGTCATGATTTTAAAAATAATTAATTTTGTACAACATTCACTGCCAATAAAAATTAAAATTATTCCCCATTTAATAGCAACCGACAAAGAGTTAAAATTAAAGAACATTTTTAAAGTCAATAATTGTACTTTTTATTGTTGTATGTCAAACAATAAGTAAATCCTTGACATAGTTTGTTAAACTTTAGCCGCTCCTAAACAAATTTGTTATGATGATGATGACGCTGCAAAACACTATTTGAAAAATCTACAAAATAAGTAAGACAAACTCATGGAATATTTATAAAGTAAATGGCAAAAAAATGAGACAAATTTATTATTTACTAGGTTAAAAGATTAATAAAAAATTAATATAAAATTTATTTTTCACTAAAACTTAACTTTAACTAAAAAAATTAAATATAATACTAAAAATTCAATTATTCACTAAAAATTCAATTTATCACTAAAAACTCAATTTTTCTCTAAAAATTTGATTTACCACTAAAAATTCAATTTTTCATTAAAAATTCAATTTTCACTTAAAATTCAATTTTTCATTAAAAATTAAATTTTTCACTATAAATTCAATTTTTCACTAAAAATTCAATTTTTCACCAAAAATTCAAATTTTCACCAAAAATTCAATTTTTCATTAAAAATTCAAATTTTCACTAAAAAATTCAAATTTTCACAAAAAATTCAAATTTTCACTAAAAATTCAAATTTTCACTAAAAATTCAAATTTTCACTAAAAATTCAAATTTTCACCAAAAATTCATTTTTTCACTAAAAATTCAATTTTTCACTAAAAATTCAATTTTTCACAAAAAATTCATTTTTTCACTAAAAATTCAATTTTTCACTAAAAATTCAATTTTTCACTAAAAATTCAATTTTTCACTAAAAATTCAAATTTTCACTAAAAATTCAATTTTTCACTAAAAATTCAATTTTTCACTAAAAATTCAATTTTTCACTAAAAATTCAATTTTTCACTAAAAATTCAATTTTTCACTAAAAATTCAATTTTTCACTAAAAATTCAATTTTTCACTAAAAATTCAATTTTTCACTAAAAATTCAATTTTTCACTAAAAATTCAATTTTTCACTAAAAATTCAATTTTTCACTAAAAATTCAATTTTTCACTAAAAATTCAATTTTTACTAAAAATTCAATTTTTCACTAAAAATTCAATTTTTCACTAAAAATTCAATTTTTCACTAAAAATTCAATTTTTCACTAAAAATTCAATTTTTCACTAAAAATTCAATTTTTCACTAAAAATTCAATTTTTCACTAAAAATTCAATTTTTCACTAAAAATTCAATTTTTCACTAAAAATTCAATTTTTCACTAAAAAAATTCAATTTTTCACTAAAAATTCAAATTTTCACAAAATATTCAATTCAAAAATTAATTTTTCACTAAAAATTCAACTTTTCACTAAAAATTCAAATTTTCACTAAAAATTCAATTTTTCACTAAAAATTCAATTTTTCACTAAAAATTCAATTTTTCACTAAAAATTCAATTTTTCACTAAAAATTCAATTTTTCACTAAAAATTCAATTTTTCACTAAAAATTCAATTTTTCACTAAAAATTCAATTTTTCACTAAAAATTCAATTTTTCACTAAAAATTCAATTTTTCACTAAAAATTCAATTTTTCACTAAAAATTCAATTTTTCACTAAAAATTCAATTTTTCACTAAAAATTCAATTTTTCACTAAAAATTCAAATTTTCACTAAAAATTCAATTTTTCACTAAAAATTCAATTTTTCACTAAAAATTCAATTTTTCACTAATATTTCAATTTTTCACTGAAAATTCAATTAAAAGTTTACGTGAAAAAGTAAACTTTTAATTGAATTTTCAGTAAAAAAAAAAAAAATAAATAAATTAAAATTTACACTAAAAATTATTTTTTTCAGTAAATATTCATTTTTTCACTAAAAATTCATTTTTTCTTTAAAAATTCAATTTTCCACTACAAATTTAAAAATTTTATTTATGACTAAAAATCCAATTTTTCGTTAAAAATTAAATTTTTCGTTAAAAATTCAAATTTTCACTAAAAATTCAAATTTTCACTATAAATTAAAATGTTCACTAAAAATTCAATATTTCACTAAAAATTCAATTTCTCATTAAAAAATCAATTATAAAAAAAAATTAAATCTAATTAAAAAAAACTGTCAAAAAATCTAAATAATGTTTTAACTTCTTTTTGTATTTCATGCATTTTTTTCAAAATATAAATGCCACATTTGGTTTTTATTTTGTATTGGGAAAACCCTCACGTGTTTTTTTTTTATTGAACATTTCTGGATTTGTATTGAGTTCAGTTCGTTCGACAAACTTTTATTTTTTAGCAAATTAATTAATGCAAAATGTTTTGCATTTCTTGTCGCCAGTTAAATGAACAAAAAAAAACATTTAAAAAACCACAAATCGAATTTAAAAATGCGGGCAACACTAGGTTTTAGTTGTAGAAGTTAACGTAAAAGTTAAAATAAAAACAGTTAAAAGATAAAAAAAAAGTTGGTAGAGAAGGAAGCAAGAGCAGCCGTCTGGCGCCAATGAAATTAAATGCCATCAATCTTTATGATGTTCATGATGATGATGATGTTGATGATATTTCAGCGATGTCGCGATATTTAGCGCTTTCATGTTAATCGGTTGACATTCTTTAAGTAAGACCTATTAGTAGTTTTTAAAGTTTACAATGTTTGTATTTTTTTTTTCAAGATTGAAAAAATATATATTTTTTATTAATTCTTGTATTTAACTATTTTTATTTTATACATTTAAATTTTTAAATTAGTTTTTACATTTTTATACTGGAAAATCTTCCATTTGTATTGTATATTTGACTTTTTAATTTAAATAGTTTTGATAATTATAATTTAATATATTTTTACCACTAGATTTGATATTTTTATATTTTAATTTAACTTATTGTTCAACATCTGTTTTTATTTATAATTCTACTTTTTCTATAATTGGTTTTAATAGTTAATACCTCGAAAGACCTTGTCAATGTCGTGCCTATTTTTTCACCTATTTTTTTTTTAATAATACACCTAAGAATTAAATCCATTTGGAACGCCTTAATTTATGCAAGAATTTTGCTTAGGCGTCACAAAGACGTCAACGTGGTGCCAGCATTTTTTTTAATGACACGTCTAAAATCTATGATGCCAAATTCTGACAAGTGTCTCTGATAATATATGTGGAATCGATGTTAAGTTATTCCTAGAATAAAAGTTTAATTTAAAAATTCTAAAATAAAAAAAAATCAGTTTGATACATGATACAAAGAGTGTGATATTTTTATTGATTCGGTTAAATATTCCACTTGACAGGTTGAGCAGACGACATAAAAAAATCATAAAACAAATACAAAAAAAAGTCACAATAACACGTTGCCTGAAAAGCATGCGTTCGATGGGCCGGTTTTACACAAAAACAGGAATTTTGAAAGGAAAAAAATTAAATTTAAAACTTAAAAATATTTAATAAATAAATGTAAAATTAATAAAATTAAATAAAACAAAATAAAACAAAATAAAATATAATTAATTAAAATAAAATAAAATAAAATAAAATAGATTAGAATAAAATAAATTAAATAAATAAAAATAAATCCTTTTTTTTATAAGTAAAAGTAAAATAAAATAAATAAATAAATAAATAAATAAATTAATAAATATAAACATAAATTAATAAATAAATCCATTTTTAAAGTTATACAAATTATAAAAACTAAAAATTTCACAACAAATAAAAAATAAATCTAATTTAAAAATAAAAAAGGGAAACAATTAATATTATGTAAAAATATTATAAATACTAAATATACTTTTTTACATTAATTTGAAATGTAAACATCAATTTGTTTACATGTAAATAAAATGTTTTTCACATTTAAACATATATATGTTTGCAAGAACTCCGAAAATTAGTAATTGGGAACATAAATATCGTCGTTGTAGAACGAAAAGTCACCAAATATATTTTCAAAATGCCAAATATTCATTTACAAAAATCTTCATAAATCTGTCAATTTTTAATCGATGATCTCAAGTTTTTTACCACATGATAAGAAAATGTAAATTTATTAATTGATTTTTCAACTTTAAAAATGCATCATATACTTTTTATAATAATTATCAACAAACACAAAAATTAAGTTTTTCATTAAATTGTATTTGGTGACTTTTCGTTCTAAAGGGTTTTTCAACAGGGACGCTACAAAAGTAGAGCAACAGGGACAGCAAACGACGCCATATTTCTTGCCGCTCATTTGAAATTTCTCTTCAGTAAGGTTTGCCATTTCATCATGGAAAGATATACGAATTCGAATTTCGGTAGTAAATTTTAATAATTTCGACTCGTTGTTGGCTCGTATATCTTTCCATCATGAAATGGCAAACCTTACTGAAGAGAAATGTCAAAAGAGCGGCTAGACATATGGCGTCGTTTGCTGTCCCTGTCGGTCTACTTTTGTAGCGTCCCTGTTGAAAAACCCTTGAAAAAAACTTTTGTAGCGCTCTTATTGAAAACCCCTTTATAACGACGATATGTTTGAACGAGAACAAACATATGTTTGGCTGTTATTATAGTAATGTTTTGCAATGCAATAATACTTTTGTTTGCATAAAGTTCCAAAGATATATCGTCGTCGTTTTGTGAAAAGTCACTAAGTCCAAAAATTTACTATTGAGATAAATGCTTTTAAAGATATAAATTACCGTAACAAATCAGAATATTTTTGGATTCAAATAGTGCTAAGCTTCTCGTATAGAAAACACATTCCGCTACAAAATACAAAAAAAAAATAGTTTGGACAAAACACATGACCGTTATTGGCTACTTTTCTTTATCGTTCAGTGAAAAATCACTAAGTCCCATATAACAATGCTCCAGTTTATCCAAATAATTGTATCGGATTTCAGTTTGAATTGGAGATGAAATAACTGCATAATATTTATAATTTAATCCAAAAATCTTTGAAATACGATCATTTTTGTGGACTCAGCACGGTTTAATTCAGATTTCGACAATTGCCGTTCAGTGAAAAATCACTAAGTCCTTGATAAATTTGACTGATTTTTTACGCCGCTATTATGGTATTATATTATTTTTTGATAAGGAATTTCCATGTAGATCGCCTTCTATAGTTTAAGTCCAAAATAGATTTGATTGGCCTCTTTTTAAGTGGACTTGAGTACTTTTCACTCAACTGAATTTTTAAATAAAAGGTTTTTCAATAAGAGCGCTACAAAAGTAGAGCGACAGGGACAGCAAACGACGCCATATTTCTTGCCGCTCTTTTAACATTTCTCTTCAGTAAGGTTTGCCATTTCATGATGGAAAGATATACGAGCCAACAACTAGTCGAAATTATTAAAATTTACTACCGAAATTCGAATTCGTATATCTTTCTATCATGAAATGGCAAACCTTACTGAAGAGAAATGTCAAAAGAACGGCAAGAAATATGGCGTCGTTTGATGTCCCTGTCGCTCTACTTTTGTAGCGTCCCTGTTGAAAAACCCTTTATTTAGAGTTAGTGATTTTTCTGGACTTAACGACTTTTCACTGAATAACGACGATATGTAATGCCTGCAAAATTATGTCTGGGAGAGCCGTTTATTTGCTGATTAGAAACTTAAAAATAGCCCAATCATTAATCGATCCGTAATGAATACGTTTGAAGAACATAGAATGAATACGTGACTCTAATTCTTTTGAAAACACAAAATATCGCAAATCTTATTAATTCTGATATTTTGTCCGTCTTTTGAAATTTACATTTTTTGAAATCAATTTTTAAATATGTTAGGTATCTACTTTTAAAATTCCACAAAATTTTACGAACTGCTTCCATAAATCTTCCATTAATCTGTGGGTTTGCTAGAAATAATTCGGAAAGATGCCAAAAAAAATGCTCTTGGACTATTTTTCAAAATTTTTGACAGGGTCATGGCAGTCTAGAAACATTTTTTCATAAGATTTCAAACAGACAAATGCGAAGTTTGTATCTAAAGCTGTATATTTTCTGCCCGTTCCAAATCTACCATTAAAATTCCATAAATGTTGATAATTTGCCATACGCTTCCAACAAACTTCCATTTGTCTTTTGGAAATATTTCTAAAAATGTCAGAATTTTTGTCTCGGGTGCTAGGCAAAATTTGTGGCAAGATCAAGGCGGTTAAGAAATAGGTTTTCAGATGATTTTAAGTAGACAAAAAAAACGTATTTTCTATCTAAAGCTGCTTATTATCTGCCCTATCTCAAAATATACCAGGAATTTTCTATTAAAATTCTATAAAATTTGATAACCTGCTATACCGTTCTCAAAAACTTCCATTTATCTGCGTGTTTGCTGTAAATATGATCGAAATATTCCTAAAAATGGCATACATTTTATTTCGGATCCTGGAGGCGGTTTAGAAACAGTTTTTCAGATGATTTTAAGCAGACAAAGACGGATTTAATGAAGTTTAGGAAAATTTCTTCGAAATATATTATATGCCTAACATATTACGAAGAATGAGGAGTTTATTTTTTTTTTTTTATAAAATTCGATAGTCTTCCCACAAACATTAATTGGTCTGTGTGTTTGAAAGAAATATGCACAACATATTTTCGAAAAATATCAGAAATTATGTCTAGTGTAAAAAATTGTTGTATTATTTTTTATATATACGTGTTTTTTTAATAAAAAAGTGTTTCTATTTGAAATATTGCATTGTTCAAAGTGATAAATGACAAAATGTTTATGGAATTTAATTTTGGACAGACTTCCAGACATCTTATAAAATAAAAATATACTAAAACCCACATGCAAAGCAAGTGTCATTTTGAAATTATATAAAATAAATAAAATTTCAATTAATGTCAATAATATTTTATAAAAAAATTGTATTAAATATGAATTAAACAAACAAACCAAAAGCACTGTTTGCAAAAGGAAACAGACAAATAAAATTTGCTTTTAAAAGAAATATTAATAAAGTAAATACAATTTATTAGTTAATATAAAAGACAAAAGAATCACACATAAATTTTAGTTTTAATGCATGTAAAATGCATGAACGTAAAAAGGAGCGGAGAACATTAAAAAATTTTAATAAATAATAAAAAAAGTTAAAGTAAAAAATAAATTAAATTCAATTTTCGTGAAGTTTTGCTGAAAAATTGAATTTATAGGGAAAAAATGAATTTTTTGTGAAAAATTGAATTTATAGTGAAAAATTGAATTTTTAGTGAAAAATTGAATTTTTAGTGAAAAATTGAATTTTTAGTGAAAAATTGAATTTTAAGTGAAAAATTGAATTTTTAGTGAAAATTTGAATTTTTAGTGAAAAATTGAATTTTTAGTGAAAAATTGAATTTTTAGTGAAAATTTAAATTTTTAGTGAAAAATTTAATTTTAGTAAAAAATTGGATTTTTAGTCAAAAATTGAATTTTTAGTGAAAATTTGAATTTTTAGTGAAAAATTTAATTTTAGTAAAAAATCCAATTTTTAGTCAAAAATTGAATTTTTAGTGGAAAATTGAATTTTTGGAGAAAATTTAAATTTAGTGAAAAAATGAATTTTTAGTGAAAAATGATTTTTTTGTGAAAAGTTCGATATTTATAGAAAAATCGAATTTTTACTGAAAAATTAAAATTTTAGAAAAAATTGAATTTTTAGTGAAAAGAGGAATTTTTAAAGAACAATTTAAATTTTAGTGAAAAATCAAATTTTTAGTGAAAAATTGAATTTTTAGTGAAAAATTGAATTTATAGTGAAAAATTTAATTTAAGTGAAAAATCGAATTTATAGTAAAAAATTGAATTTTTAGTGAAAAATTGAATTTTTAGGGAAAAATTGAATTTTTAGTGAAAAATTTAAATTTTAGTGAATAAATTAAATTTTTAGCGAAAAATTTAATTTTTAATGAAAAAAGTAAACATTTTTATTTTTAAGCTTACTTAAAACGACTTCTTACCATCTAAGAATACAGTTCATTTATCATTATATTTAGCGTATTTGAACATAGTACAGTTAACTAATAAATTATTTTATAAAATCACATTTAAAATCTAATTAATTATAATATACCGAAACTGGTTTTATTTTTACTTTTTTTGCACTACATTTTATATTTATTGGAATTTTTATTATGTGTTTTTTTATTTTAGAATAAACAACATATTAATCAACTGAATTTTTAGTATTACAGAGAAAATAAATAATCTACGTAATCATTAATAAATCCAGCAAATATAATTGTAGCCGCTCAGTAGCTCAGTGGTTAGTGCGTTGGACTGCGAGCCGAAAGGTCCCCTGTTCAAGCCTGGACTGGGACTAACAACATCTTTTCATGGAAACATTTTTCTATACCGCGCTACCTCTCGGAAGTAAATGGCATACCTACGAGAGTAAAAACATTGCCTACGAAAATCGCTCACCCGCCGTTCGGATTCGGCAATAAACTGTAGGTCCCACCACTTTGAGTATAAATATAACACGCACTGCTCAAAATGGTGAGAGAGCTCGGCCTAAGTTCTTATAGGACTGTAGTGCCAAACTATTATAATATAATTTCTGAAACAGCGCCGACTAATTAATTTGCTGCATTGACGTACAAATATTCATATTAGCAAACGGTGCTGCTGATTAACCGAATTATAGCAAATGTTTTAATTCAATTAGTGAATTTCATTGCTGGATTGATTAATAAATGCAATTAATATCGGTTGCTATATATAAGTCGATTTTGTTTTCCTGTGTACTCTTTGCTATGAATTTAATATTTTATTTTAAACAAATTTTAATATTTTATATCTATTTATTTTCATCTTTGATATTCAGTTTATTTTGGAATTTCTCGTTTTTTTGCAAACGTCAATGAATTATTAAAATCAAAGACCTTTTAATCGTTATCTATATTATTTTATATCTGTTCATCTTTGATATTCAGTATAATTTGAAATTTCTCGTTTTTTTGCAAACGTCAATGTATTATTAAAATCAAAGACCTTTTAATCGTTATCTATTTGGTCTGTCTAATTTATTGTTTTTCGATTCTAATAACGTTGCATAAATTTGTTTTAAATATTATATTATTAAAAAAAACTCTTGATTTTTGGAAGAAATAAAAAATAGCACAATTACTAACCGGATGATAGAGCATGACTTTCAATATGAAGTTGTCTTTCGCACAAACAAAATTAATAACTAATATTTTATTGATTTTTTTTGCATTTCTTCAATTTGGTAGATATATAAATATGGCATTAATTATAGAAATTTGCCCCATCATTAGTCCGCATTTCAACAAACAAGTACCACCTACGTAAATTTATAAAAATTTAATTCAAACTGTTTAAAAATAGCTATACGTAAAACAAGTCCAAATGAATGTTAAAAAAATAAATCTATTATATTTTATTAAATATTTTTTATATATTTTTGTATCTTAGCATTATTTTAATAGTATATTAATAGTATGTCAAAAGTATAATTTAATAATGTAAGATTAAGTCGTTATTTTTTAGGGTATACTCATTTTGAACAATTTTTTAATGACCTAGGTAAAAACTAATTATAGAGTTGGATAGATTGATTTATTAACTAAAAATACTCCATATACATTAGAGAACTAAACTATTTAGTTTTCACAAAACAAATGGAAATGCGACACAACTGCAAACTTACGTTTTGCAAATAGGCTGCGTTAAACTGGACACAGTCCACTTTTCGCGCATAGGTTTTTGTTTGGTCATATCCTCAATATGTTTAACTTCTGTCTCCAAAGTTAAAAATATTCGTACTTATTTCGCATTTATTTCGATCACGCGAAATTCTTCGACCACTACTCATATTTTTAGTATTAAATTATTTGTTTCAATTGATTGATGTTTGACAAGTTCTCATATATTGTAAGATTGGACTATTTTCTAAAACACAGAACAAAAAAGGGTTTCAAATTCTTTTCCCAATAATGCAATTATTTCGGCTTGTGTCTATTTATTCTCGATCTCTCCTTTTTTTAACTAGAGAAGTCAATTTTTCCCTAGACAATTCATTCCACGTGCAATTCTTTCCCAAGACATTTATTCCCCGAGACAATTTTACCCGGACAATGCTTTCCTGTGAGAACTCTTCTTCGACACACTATTCTGCCGAAATAATTCTTCACCAGGGAGAATTCTTTCTCAGAGAATTCGTTCCGCGAACAATTCTTTCCAGGGACAGGTATATATTTCCTCAAGATAATTCTTCCCCGGACAATTCTTTCCCGTGAGAACACCTGCTCGAGACATTATTCCCCGAGATAATTCTTCTCCAGACAGATCATTTTTTACGGACTGCCTTTCCGCCACAGAGGCGAGAGCTTTTCATAGGCAATGATTTACTCTCGTAGGCTTGCCATTTATTGCCGAGAGGTAACGCGATATAGAAAAATGTTTCTACGAAAAGTTTCTTGTTAGCCCCAGTCCAGGCTTGAATCGAGGATCTTTTGGCTCGCAGTCCAACGCACTAACCTTGAGCTACCGATGCTATTCCTCAAGATAATTCTTCCCCAGACAATGCTTTCCCGTGAGAACTTTTCTTCGAGACACTATTTCCCGAGATAATTTTTCTTCAGGAAAAATTATTTCCTAGAGAATGTCGTCCGCGGACAATTCTCTTCCGGGCCAAGTATACAAAATTATTCACCAAGACATTTTTTCCCAGACAATTTATTCCGCGGATAATTCTTTCCCGAAACATTTGTTCCACGAGACATTTATTCCGCGAGATATTTATTCTATTCTAATTCTTTCCCGGTAGAACTCTTCTCCGAGGCATTATTCCCCGAGAACATTTTTTTTTCAGCCAAAAAGATAATTTTCTACGGACAATTTATTGTCAAGACAATTATAACGCAAAACATTTTATCCCAGAAAATTAATTCTCGACAATTCTTTCACAGACAATTCCTCCATGGACAATTCTTTCAAGACAATAACACATAGAACAATTATTTTGCAAGACAATTCTTCCCGAGACATTTATTTCCCAAAAGAATTCTTATGCAGAGCAGTTTTCCATGGGACAAATCTTTTGACGAGACAATTTTTGCCTGCAAACTTAGAGGAAAATTATATTACGAGATAATTCTACACCAAAACATTTCACTGAGACAATTTCGGACAATTTTTCTTAATACTATTCTTCCCGAACAAAACTTCTCCTAGACATTCTCCTAGACATTGATTTAATAAAATAGAAAAAATGTTTAACCTGAAATATAAATTATTTTAAAACAATCATCACCTCAGGACACAGCTTAATTATTTTGTTAACAAGCTTTTTTTTTTGGCACAAACCCGAAAACATTTTAATAAATAGAAATTATTGTACAAACAATATAAATATTACAAAAATCAAACCAAATTTGAAAAGTCATCACCACTTATATTGAAGATAGTAATGATGATGACGAAGCTAAAGATGTCTGTCTCAAGTTATGAATGGTATTAATTATTGAGATGCTGTTTGACTATTGTAATGGTACTGATAATTTTGTTATTAGAAGTGTTTTTTTTATTTTTTGTTTACTTGGACAGTGCAAAATGATGCCCTAAAGATATAAAACAATTGACTATGAACAACTTGTGCTCTGAAGTATCTTGTGTTGGGGGGACAAAACCAAAAGAACATGGAAAGAGGTTCGCGTGGAGATAGGTCCATTATTAAATAAACTAATGAGTATATAGAATGAGCATCTTTTTTTAAATGTGTTCTTGGTAAAGTTATTTTCCCAGAAATTATGGCACATAATCTTAGACAATTTAAAGTCAATTTTATAATTACAATCGAATAATTTGACAAATTTCGTAAGAATAAAGTAGCCGCGGTAGCTCAGTGGTTAGTGCGTTGGACTGCGAGCCGAAAGGTCCCCGGTTCAAGCCTGGACTGGGGCTAACAACATCTTTTCATAGAAACATTTTTCTATACCGCGCTACCTCTCGTCAGTAAATGGCAAACCTACGAGAGTAAAACCATTGCCTATGAAAAAGCTCTCACCCGCCGTTCGGATTCGGCAATAAACTGTAGGTCCCACCACTTTGAGTACAAATATAACACGCACAGCTCAAAATGGTGAGAGAGCTCGGCCGAAGTTCTATACAGAACTGTAGCGCCAAACTATTATTATTATTATTATTAAAGTATCAAAAATCTATTTTTAATTTTAAAGTTGAATTTATATTAACTGAGATTCTGCGCCGATATAATTAAAGTATATTTTCAAATATTGATAAAATTTTTACTTGCACACTGCATATAACACTGTTTTCAATAGTATTGAAATAATAGTATTTCAAATTGAATATTGATCACGTAAAGCATAGAAATATTTAATACAATTCATTTCATTTAATAACATTTCCTTGTTTTAAATTTTTATTTAGCAATTAAACGAATAATTTATTCTATTGACTAATTTGTAAAGCAAAAAAATGAAAATACTATTGAAAAACTATTAATTATATAGTATTTTATCTAAGTAAGAGATAATTTTTACATTTTTTAAATTTTTTAATTCTATAGTATTTTATCTGGGTACAAGATCATTTTTACATTAGCCTTTTCACTTCATCATAGACAATTTAAAGTCAACTATATAATTACAATCGAATTTTTGACAAATTTCTTATGAATAAAATATCAAAAACCTGGTTTTAATTTAGTTGAATTTATATTAACTGTGATTCAAATATTCATAAAATTTTTACTTTAAATAGAAAACTTTGCACACCGCTTAAAACACTTATTGTTTTAAATAGTATTGAAATAATAGTATTTAAAATTAATGTTGATCACGTCAAGCATAGAAATATTTAATACGATTCATTTCTTTCAATAGTATTTCCTTGTTTTCAATTTGTATTTACGAATTAAACGAATTATTAATAATATTGACTAATTTGTAAAGCAAAAAATGGAAATACTATTGAAAAACTATTAATTCTATAGTATTTTATCAAAGTAAGAGATAATTTTTACATTTTTAAAATTTTTTAATTCTTAAGTTTTTTATCTGAGTACAAGATCATTTTTACATTATTCTTCTCAACTCGAATCCGTTGTTCGTTAGGATTTTAATCAAGAATCAATCATGAGAAATTAATATAGAAGCGTAAAATAATGAAAATGACACTCATACTCACACTCAAAAAAACTCATAAAATCCCATTAAAATTTGTCAATAGGACAGTTATTGAATTAATAGTATACAAATAATAAATATTTTCATACAAACTCAAATAAATTTAATATTATTTCCATAGTATTCAACGATTGAGTTAATAGTTTATCGGACTAATATTCCATTGACTAATTTTAATAGTAAAAACTATTAATTTAATGGTATGTTTTTTCTGAGTGCATCATTGGCAAAAATACTGCATTAAAACAAAATGTATAGTAAATGTATTTTATTTACGTCCAAATCAAATGTATGCATTTTTACTACACTGATGTAGTTTTTTTTTTATAAAATGAATGCATAAAAAATACAGCTACATTTATGTGTACAATATTTTTTGTATTTATTTAACATTATTTAAAATATGTTTACTACATTCTCTATTAAAATTTAATAAATATGTAGAAAAATAATATATCTTTCCATTATGAAATGGCAAACCTTACTAAGGAGAAATGTCAAAAGAGCGGCAAGAAATATTGCGTCGTTTGCTGTCCCTGTCGCTCTACTTTTGTAGCGTCCCTGTTGAAAAACCCTTGAAAAAACTTTTATAGCGCTCTCATTGAAAAACCCTTTACTTGCTATTAAAGTTTTGATTATTTATATATTTTGATGTGAGTTTTATGTAGTAAGGGGTTCATTTAACATCTCGTGTTGATTTTTATTTTATTTTTCCATTCAAGTCGCATTTGTATGCCAATAATATTAGACTAAGTCTCGTGGGGTAAAGTCGTCACAAAAGCATTTGGTCAAAGTAGATTCCGCGAAAATAGAATTTATAAAACTTTTTGTTCTATGAGTTTCACAAAATGGTCCATTCTTACAATATAATGAGACTTGTCAATCATTTGACCATGATTTAAGAAGTTATTGCAAAAAAATAGATAAAATGTGAATAATATCCATTATTCGGTCAAACAATTTCGCGGGACCGGAATAAAACAGCACGAATAGTTTTAACTTGGAATATATAATTCAATCAAGTTGAATGATATCAGCAAAAATGTGCATTCGCGAGGAAAGTGGGTAGTGTTGACTTTACCCCAGTCTATTTTCAGAAGCATGTTTGAGGTTGTGTCGCATTTGCATTTGTTTCGTGGAAACTAAATAAGGACTGCGTCGAATAAAATTGTCCGCTACAAAAATGAAAAAATCTAGAAATCTAGTAATCGAATTTTTATAGAATAAAATAGTTTATTTTGCAAATTATTTTAAGATTTTAAAAAATATATAAAAAACCAGAAATTAATATTTTTTAATAAAAAGTTTGAATTTTTCCGGAACCCCTTCCATTAATGTAGTAATGGTAGTGTCCGACACCCTCACAGCTGCTGAAGACCACTTTCTTTTAAAGTCTTGAAGGTCTTTGGCCACTTTTTTGTTGTCTTCATCTCCCTTTTTACTAAAGCCCAGTATCTCTCAATCGGCCTGAGTTCTGGACAGTTTGGTGGATTGGCTTCTTCATTGGATATTTCATGTTGGCGTAAAAATGGAAGCAATCTCTTTTGCAAGCATTCCTTCACATATATTTCGCTATTAATTGTACCCGATGTCACGAATGAGCTGCTCCTTTTTCCACAACTGCAAATTGCCTGCAAACAAGGAATTTCTTTGGGAATTTTGTCATTTGTTTTTATTTGAATTTTTCAGCGACATTTCCTCGAGAATCGGCTGTATACAATTTCTGCCCAGGTAGCTGAGAAAAGCCCGCTAAAACATATGTTTCGTCGTCCATTATGCAGCAATCGAATTTTTAAAAAGAATCTTGGTTCAGCTTTTTAGCTCGTTGTTTTGCGGATTCATTCTTGACGGCATTTCTATCCGGAACTTTTTGGACTTTGTACGTCTTCAGCCCAGGTTCTTTCTTAGTCCTGCGCACGAAAGATTCTGAGCAATCCGCCTTTCTCGCCAATTTACTTCCGGATATGATTGGATCTTTCTTTAAAATATTCACAACCTTCTTCGACTTTTCACGATCATGTGGGCCTTTTTTTTACCAGAACCTTTCTTCCGATCAATACTCAGGTCTTCCTTAAAGCGGTTGATAACGCGAGAAATGGTCTTAGACCCTACCTCCTTGGCAATTTTTTTAAAAGACCAACTAGGTTGTTTTTGAAAAATTTTAATTATATTTTCTCGCACTTCCACTTCGTTTGCCATTTTCGCGTTAAATAAATTTTGTATTGACTATAACTGACACAAATTATTTTCTGCCATTTAATTCAGAGCTACTATGATCAAATTTTTTTAATTTGAATCTTGCAATAGCACATTATGGGAAGATATGTAACGGACAATTTTATTCGACGCAGTCCTTACTGTAGATCTTTACAGCTTATGGAACATTTTTAGCTAATGAATCTATCCAACTGTATTATTATTTGTGTCCTATGTCTTGATATGGTTGTCAAAATTAGCATTGAAAAAAAAGTGTCGACTTAGCCCCGGTCTCCTATATCTTTAGATTTATTTTATTTTTACGTCGTTTTCTTTAAAAAGATGCAGGCTAATTTAGGAATATAACAGACTGTGAATCATCTTGCTTTTTAGATTTTTCACAATTTTCAATGCATCTTTGATTTAAATTTTTGTCGAAAAATATTACATTTTTCGAGTTCTTCTGTCGAATTCTCTCAAACCAGTAAACCAATTTCAAAATGTTGGGTGAAATGTTTTTTGGATTTTAAATTATCTTTTAAATAGTATTAAATTTGATCAAACCCGTTATTTAAAACGAGTAATATTTGCAAAAATATGTGACCACCTTTTTGAAAGCTCGGTTCAAAAGTAATTGACCGATATCTCGTTAACCTATCCATAGAATTTTTTTTAATCAATATATTCGAATTCTACGCGTCATTATCAATAATACAAAAATAGTGCCATTTCTCATTTTGTTGTGTAGTGTAATTGATGATTTGAATTATTTGCTTGTCATCATACATTGTCCAAACCGTGACCATTTTCAGAGTCACTGCGAAAATGTGTCAACAGCGCTTTTGACCAAAAATGGCAACGTTGCCTACGTTGACGTTGTCTGGCAGTCAGTGATTTTTATTATTATTTGATTGTGTGATTGTATAATGCGACAAAAAGCAAGACTAATAAGTCGCTTTAATGGCCATTGTAACTGTTAATAATTTTTTGTTTCTTATAATTGTTATAAACGTTTTTGACGCGTGACCTGGCCATAGCATTTTGCTAAATTTTGTGTTTGCTAGCGGCCAAAATTTAACACTTTTAAAGACGCAATTTCAAAAACTTTAACACTAATGATGAGTGACGAGGCATGCGACTGAAGGTCACCAGACAGCTTAATGACGGGTTAAAGCATTTCAAAGGGCTAATTGGCGAGAGCGAAGTCAAAACAAAAAAAACTGTAGAAATTTTGTGACAGACCCCCTATTTGCAAATAACACAAAAACAAATTAAAGCTGTTAATTGTTAATTAATTTTAAACATATTTTTTAACAATTTTACCATGCAAGTTATAATCTTTAAAAACTTTAATAATTTTATAAAAATTCTTCCCTTAATGCTCTCATAAAATATTAGAAAAAAGTAAGACATAGTCAGTTTATTTTTATAATACTTAATATATATATATAAAAGTTGAATATAACCTATTTATATAATTTATAACTAATACATTTTTTTTTATTCTATTTTCAGCAACAACTCTGCAGTTATTTGGCATTTTACAACGCTGACCTCTTTCAACTAAAACTGTATTATTTATTGATATCATAAAAAAAATTATATTTTTTTGAATAATAAAATTTATATGTTTTAAGTACAAAATTCTATTGTTGCGTATTTTTATTGAGTAGCACATTGTTTTCTGTACGATCTGTGAAAATTTTACGAAAATCACTTCGTCCGTTAAAAAGTTATAAATAAAAATGTG
This sequence comes from Dryomyza anilis, assembly GCA_951804985.1. Classification (NCBI taxonomy): domain Eukaryota; kingdom Metazoa; phylum Arthropoda; class Insecta; order Diptera; family Dryomyzidae; genus Dryomyza; species Dryomyza anilis. The sequence goes on from OX638134.1 coordinate 9,227,815, forward strand.
AAGTGTAGGCGAAAATGTACAGCAATTTAAAATTCATCCTAAAAGTATGCAATTCTTTTGGTTCACAGATGCAACATTTTTTATTTAGCGAATACTCGAACCCGTGATTTTTAATTTTTTTTTAGTCGTTGCACAAACCACCATTTTCGCGTGCAACTTGCTGTCGTTTCTGATCGCCTGGTATTTCGACGATTTTCAATTTTTGACTTTTTCAACGAAAAGAAGTCGGCAAGTAATTTTTGAGGACTGCTGATATTTTTCTTTATAAAATGAAAACGGTGCTACCGATTTGCATGAAATTTTAACTAGACAATCTTAAAGGCTTTGTGGTTATGGGAAATATAAAAGGGGCGAAGTTGAGGAACGGGCACGCCCATTATTAGATATTTAAAAATGTAATATGCAAAAATGTTGACAACTAGTTTGCTATATTGATTTATATAATTTTAATGGCTCAACCGATTTTCATAAAATTTGGCAGTATGACTGCTAATGATGGGTGCTTTAATACAAAATTGACATTTTAATAATATATGAACGGACACGCCTACTATATGCAATTAAAATTTGACATTAGGTTTTTTTATATATTTATTTATAATCACAGAACGGTTTGAAGGATTTGCATACAATTTGAACTATTGAATAGTTAAATATTTATTTATGATGAGAAAAATCTAATAGGTAGGAATGGCGATCAGAAAAACCTATTTTATATTAATTGAAACAAATTATGTGAAAATTTTACTATTTTCATTTATATAATTTTTAATTATTAACCGATTTGGAAAATATTTTCAGGTGTTATAGCCAACGTTCAGTTCTCATGTACAAAATTAATTTCATGAAAATCGGTGAATGCATTCAAAAATTATAAAGAAATATCTTATGCTACATGCAACATTTTTCAAATAGCGAATACCGGGATTATCCTTTTGAAATGTGCATCTCTTTTATTTTAGTATTTATCGGAAAGTCTTAAAGATATGCTGGTCAAAATTTCATGTAAATCGGTTGATCCGTTTAGTTTTTATAAATGAATGAATCAACCGACCTTAAAACACCACGGCTGACTGCTACTTTTTCTGGGCGCCTGGTATTTCAACAAAAAAATCAGTACAGCGGAGTTTTGCCATAATAAAATTTCGACGGCAACCTGCTGTTGTTTCTGGTCGCCTGTTATTTCGACGATTTCCAATTTTTGAATTTTTCGACGAAAAAAATCAACCTTCTAACAAGTCATTTTTGAGGTCTACTGATTATTTTTCTTTATAAAAATTGAACGGTGCTACCGATTTGCATGAAATTTTAACTAGACAATCTTAAAGGCTTTGTGGTTATGGGAAATATAAAAGGGGCGAAGTTGACGAACGGACACGCCCATTATTTGATATTCAAAAGTGTTCTATGCAAAAATGTTGACAACTTGATTGTTATATTGATTTATCTAATTTTAATGGCTCAACCGATTTTGATAAAATTTGGCAGCGTCGTGGCTAATGATTGGTGCTTTCATATGAAATTAAAATTTTAAAAATATATGGCCGGACACGCCTACTATATTTAATTAAAATTTTATATTCGGTTTTTTTGTATATTTATTTATAAAAACAGAACGGTTTGAAGGATTTGCATACAATTTGAACTAGTGAATAGTAAAAGATGTATTTATGATAAGAAAAATCTAATAGGTAGGAATGGCGATCAGAAAAACCTATTTTATATTAGTAGAAACAAATTATGTGAAAATTTTACTATTTTCATTTATATAATTTTTAATTATTAACCGATTTGAAAAATATTTTAAGGTGTTATAGCCAACGATCAGCTCTCATGTACAAAATTAATTTCATGAAAATCGGTGAATGCGTTCAAAAATTATGAAGAAATATCTAATGCTACATGCAACATTTTTCAAATAGCAAATACCGGGATTATCCTTTTGAAATGTGCATCTATTTTATTTTTGTATTTTTCGGAAAGTCTTAAAGTTACGCTGGTCAAAATTTCATGTAAATCGGTTGATCCGTTTAGTTTTTATAAATAAATGAATCAACCGACCTTAAAACACCACGGCTGATTGCTACTTTTTCTGGGCGCCTGGTATTTCAACAAAAAAATTAGTACAGCGGAGTTTTGCCATAATAAAATTTCGACGGCAACCTGCTGTTGTTTCTGGTCGCTTGTTATTTCGACGATTTCCAATTTTTGACTTTTTCGACGAAAAAAATCGACCTTCTAACAAGTCATTTTTGAGGTCTGCTGATTATTTTTCTTTATAAAAATTGAACGGTGCTACCGATTTGCATAAAATTTTAACTAGACAATCTTAAAGGCTTTGTGGTTATGGGAAATATAAAAGGGGCGAAGTTGACGAACGGACACGCCCATTATTTGATATTCAAATGTGTTCTATGCAAAAATGTTGACAACTTGATTGTTATATTGATTTATCTATTTTTAATGGCTCAACCGATTTTGATAAAATTTGGCAGCGTGGTGGCTAATGATTGGTGCTTTCATATGAAATTAAAATTTTAAAAATATATGGCCGGACACGCCTACTATATTTAATTAAAATTTTATATTCGGTTTTTTTGTATATTTATTCATAAAAACAGAACGGTTTGAAGGATTTGCATACAATTTGAACTAGTGAATAGTAAAAGATGTATTTATGATAAGAAAAATCTAATAGGTAGGAATGTCGATCAGAAAAACCTATTTTATATTAATTGAAACAAATTATGTGAAAATTTAACTATTTTCATTTATATAATTTTTAATTATTAACCGATTTGAAAAATATTTTCAGGTGTTATAGCGAACGATCAGCTGTCATGTATAAAATTAATTTCATGAAAATCGGTGAATGCGTTGAAAAATTATGAAGAAATATCTAATGCTACATGCAACATTTTTTTAATATCAAATAACGGGATTATCCTTTTGAAATGTGCAACTCTTTTATTTTTGTATTTATCAGGAAATCTTAAACTTTCGTTGTTCAAAATTTCAAGCAAATTGATCCAGCCGTTCAGTTTTTATAAATAAATCTAACAAGAGACCTAAGAAAAAGTTAAATTTAGTAATTTTTGTAATATTTTTTTAGAAATTCGTAAACATTCGCTGTTCTATTCGTTCAATATTAACAGCTCTAAAATTATCACAGCTACGTGCTACTTTTTCTGAGCGCCGGCTGTTAAAAACGCCGAGTATTATCAAAATTAAAGTCGTTTTTTTTATTTTTTTTGTTATTTATTAATTTAGTATTTAATATTTATTTAATACAATATAATTTTTATATAATTTAACATGTCATACAGTCTGTTTGTTGGCAGTTTTCATACAAATGCACTTTAAATAAATTACTATGCAAAATAAAAAATGTTTACAACTTCAAGAATCGATCTTTCTAAAATAGTTTTGAACTAAACACTCGGTGGGTAGTTTTTTTTTATATCAAATACAAAATATCTATATTAGTTTATATTAAAACAATATCTATAAATAATAAAAGTTAATATAAAAAAAATGTATTTTGATTGTGAGTTGAGTTTCTATCGAAAAAACTTCATGGCATGCTGTTGCGGTGCCGGCACATGTGGTATGGCTTTCGGCGTTGCTGCATAGTTGTTTATGTTGTTGTTGTTGTTGAAGGCGTGGTGGCGCGTTGTCGCTGCGCCGCCCCCCACAATGTGTGGTGCACATTTTAGCTGACGCTCCACGTGCGGCAAGTTAGCCATCTTCTCTCTGACCATAAGCGGCAGATCGTCATGCGTGGCAAAGTGCGTGGAAACACCGCTGGGCTGTGTGTAGGTGATGCCGCCACCCTGCGCATGCGGTATAACGGAGACGAGCGAACGATCATGAAATTGCACTTGCACAATGCCATGCGAAAGCTGTTGTGATGTGTAAAAAAAAATTTATTTTTTGATATTTTCAATAAAAAAAAATAATTTAAAAAAATTACCTCCGTTGCAATACCGACGCCGGGCACATTTATGCGTTTGATGGGCACATTTGGTTGCGCGGCCAGCAACTGCGCGTCCGGCGTTTCATCCGAAACACGACGCGAACTGCTGCCATTGCGCACAGACGAAATGGTGCTGATGGAAAGGTTGAAGGAACCCTGGCAAAAAATATAATAAAAATTAAAATTGTATAGAAAATGCATAAAGTTGAATTAATTACCTGCTGCGACTTGGGCGTTGAATACGCAAAATTGTTCTTCTCACGCAACGAGGCACCCGCGCCTATGCCACCACCAGGCACTTCAGTTGTCGGTCGTCGTCCCACCACCACCGGATAACAACAATTGCCGCCACCCGCCTGCACCAAATCGAGCGCACTGCAAATTGACTGACAATGCCGCAAACACTCTGCCTGATGTTGCAACAAAGTGACAGCTGCCGACTCTTTGTGATCGTTCAGCTGGCGACCATGTTGATCGTAGACTTTCAGACCATCACTCGACGATTTCGTGACCTTGGCGCCACTGTAAAAGAAAACCTCAAAGTCCTGCATGCTCTCCATGAGGTGACACTTGGCCTGTGCGCTGAAATAGGTAACTTTTGGAGTTTTGCCTTGTACGAGCGCTACAAAACGCGAGGCATAAACGTATTTTTTCCAATGTTTGGCGGGCAATGTGTCGTAGCTGAAGACGGACTCTGTGGTGGCGTTGCATGCGGCACGCTCTGGCGGCTCTTCGCGAATGGGCAGGCCGCTACAAAAGATTAATAGAAAGATTTAGATAGAGATTTGGAGATTTAGAGTTTTAAGAGATTTTAAATTTTGGAGATTTCGAGATTTGGATATTATGAGATTTGGAGATTTAGATATTTTGAGATTTAAAATTTTAGAGATTTTAGATTTCGATATTTAGAGTTCAAAGAGATTTTTAAATTTGGAGATTTGGAAATTTGTATATTATGAGATTTGGAGATTTGAATATTTAGAGATTTAAAGATTTAGAATTTTAGAGATTTTATATTTTTAAAGTTTTAAACATTTAGAGATTTGAAAATTTTAAGATTCAAAAATTTCGAGATTTTTATATTTATAGATTTAGATATTAAAAGATTTATAGATTTGGAAATTTATAAATTTGGAGATTTATATTTTTCGAGATTTGTATATAAGGAGATTTTCATATTTAGAGATTTTCATATTTAGAGATTTAAATATTTAGAGATTTTAAGATATTTTTAGATATTTAGATTTATAGATTTGGATATTAATAGATTCAGATTTTTAGAGTTTTGAAAATTTAGAGATTTATATATTTCGAGATTTTAAGATTTAGAAATTTGACGATTTAGAGATTTAAAGATTTAGAAATTTGGAGATTTATAGATTTAAAGATTTGGAGATTTGACTATTTAGAGATTTGAAGATTTAGAGATTTTTAGTTTAGAGAATTGGAGATTTAGAGTTATATAGATTTAGAGATTTAAATATTTAGATTTTTAATGATTTGAAGATTTAGAAATTTTAACATTAAAAAATTCAGATTTTTTAAGTTTTATAAATTAAGAAATTTAAAGATTTAGATATTTAAACATTTGGAAATTCAGAAATTGAGATTTATATATTTCGAGATTTGTATATTTAGAGATTTGCATATTTAGAGATTTGTATATTTAAAGATTTGCATATTTAGAGATTTGTTTATTTAGAGATTTAGATATTTAAAGATTTTTCAGATTTAGATATTTAAAGATTAATAGATTCAGATTTTTAGAGTTTTAAAATTTTAGAGATTTGTATATTTTAGAAATTTGTATATTTAGCAATTTAAAAATTTAGAGATTTGAAAATTTGGAGATTGTATGATTTGGAGATTTATACATTCAAATATTTATGTATAGAGAATTGGAGATTTAAAGGTTTGGAGTTAAGGATAAAAATAGATTTAGATATTTAGAGATTCAAAAATTTAGAGATTTAGATATTTAGAGATTTTTGATATTTAGAAATTTTTGATATTTAGAGATTTAAAGATATATAGATTTGGTGATATGGAGATTTAAAGATTTATGAATTTAGAGATTTGAAGATTTAGATATTTAGAGATTTAGAAATTTTGAGATTTTAACATTTGAAGATTTAGCGGTTTGAGATAGTAAGTTTTAAGATTGATAGATTTGGAGATTTATAGATTAGGAGATTTGGAAATTTATAAAGTTAGAAAGATAGAGATTTAAAAAATTAGATATTTGAGGATTAAGATATTTGAAGATTTGGAAATTTAGATATTTAGAAATTTTGATACTTAGAGATTTTGATATTTAGAAATTTAGAGTTTTGAAGATTTAGGGATATAAAGATATGGTGAATTCAAATCTTCAAATATTTAGAGATTTATAAACTTTTATATTTATAGAATAGGAGATTTTTAGGATTGAAGATCAGAGATTTGTAGATATGAGATTCAAAGATTTAGAAATTTAGATATTTAAGAGATTTGTAGTTTTATATTATAGAGATTGGGAGTTACATAGATTTAGAGATTTGAAGATTTAGAGATTATGATATTTAGAGATTTCGATATTTCGAGATTTTGATATTTAGAGATTTTTAGATCTAGATATTTGGAGTTTAGGGATTTAAAAATTAGAAGATTCAAAGATTTTTAGATTTAGAGATTTGCATATTTGGAGATTTTGGAATTTTGATATGTAGAGATTTTAATAGATTTATAGATCTAGATATTTGGAGTTTTAGAGTTTTAAAAATTAAAAGATTTAGAGATTTGCATATTTTGAGATTTTGGAATTTTGAGATTTTGAAAATTTGGAAATTTTGAAATGTAGATATTTTAAGATTTGGATATATAAAGATTGAAAAATTTATAGATTTTTCCAATTCTTAAAAAAAAAAAATGTAAAAATGATATTTTCCAAATGCTTACCGCCCCGGATCCGGCTGATAGATGACAATGCGCTGGCCATCATTCGATATCCAGCAGATGTCCGTCACGCGCTCCTCCTGTACGCGACTCTTGTACTTGATGAACTCGAGCACCACCTCGCCGCAGCGCAAAATACTCATGATGGCATTTTTGGTTTTATAGCGCGTCGGCAGCAGGCGCTGCGTATTCAAAGGTGGCACCGAAAGTTGTTCCTGCTGCGCAGCTGGCTTGGCTTTAGTTTCAACCGTTGGCAAGGCGTTGGAAATAGCAGCAAAAGAAGGCGCCGGCGCCGCAACACCATACGACTGTGGCACATAAGAGTCCGATGATGTTGCGGCGACTTTTGTGGGTAAAAAATTAAAATCAGCCAGCTGTTCGTTGGCTGTTTGTGGTGCACCAAAATAACGCAAATTCTCCTGCTGTTCGCAGGCGGCATAGTAAGCGGGTGGCGCAGGCGTTGATGCCGGCTGTTTTTGCCAATCCAGATCCATGCTATCGAACTGCGTATTTTGGCGCGTGCCATGTTGCGGTTGATAGTTGCTGTGGCTGGCGCCAATATTATGTGGCGTTGACACAAACTGCTGTTGCTGCGTGTAAATGGGCTGCAGTGGTAGCGGTGAAGCAAAACGCTCCGTGGAACACGAGCGTTGTAGGGGACGCGAGGAGCTGGAATTACCTGAGACAAAAGAAATATATTTTTTTTTATAAAATTTGTATAAAAAAAATATAAAATACTTACTGCTTGCAAAGGTAATAATACCGCTGTCCGCACTCGAGACGCTGCTATGCTGCTGATAGCTTTTGGGCGTTGATGCCACCGAAGACGACGTCACCACCGCCGCCGTTGACGCAGCCGTGCCAGCAGCTGTCTGCGTGTGCTTCAGCATAAACGGATGCTGCAGCACCGCGTCCAAGGCAATGCGTTCGTTGGGATTCTTTTGCAGAAATTTATGTATCAAATCGCGCGCCTCATACGACAAATTATCCGGCAGATGAAAGTCCGACATGACCACACGATTCAGTGTCGACTGCACGGCATCCGTATCGAATGGGGGCTGCCCCACAAGCAACGTATAGAACATACAACCCAAACCCCAGACATCGGCGGGCAGACCATGCGATGAGCGCGACACAACCTCCGGTGAAATATAGTTGGGCGTGCCGCACAAAGTCATGTGTTTCTCATCAGGACGCTTGAGCTGTGTGGCCAAACCAAAATCGGCAATCTTTACATGCATCTGCTGTGAGAGCAGCAAATTCGATAGCGAGATATCGCGATGTAGTATTTGATGTGAATGCAAATACAATAGACCCGCAACAACTTCATGCAGTATGCTGGCGGCCTCCGGCTCCGACATGGGACGACACATTTGCTGCTTCATATAGCGATGCAATTCGCCGTTGTGCGCCAGCTCCAACACTAGATATACATAGCTCGCATCCTGAAAGAACGTATACAGCTGTAGTATCGAGGGATGCTTGAGACGTGAATGTATTTCGACCTCCTGGCGCACACGATTCGCCATGCCAGCGCCTTGTATAAGTTTTTTGTCAATCTATAGTTGTAACAATTAAATAAATTAACAAACTGTTGTACAGTTGGCACAAAAACATTGTAGCATTTACCATTTTGATAGCGACCATTTGATTGGTTTTTAAACATCTTGCCTTGTAGACGCTTGCAAAGCCACCTTTGCCCAGCAGATGCAGCACCTCGTAGTGCTGTTATTTTATAAAAATAATTATTAATTATAGAGGTTTTTTTAAAGTTTTTATGCATTTAAGTTTCACCTCGATTTTTTCACCCCAACCACTGTGCAGCGACATGTTTGCAATTAGTTAATTCGATGTCGCTGCGTTTTGTCACTGGTTTTTGTGTATTTTCAGCACAATTTATTAACAAATAAATACAATAAAATAGATTTTTCACATATAGTAAATAAACACAAGCTGCATTTCTTTTTTTGATGCTCAATTTGATTTGAAAACCGTCAAAAGTCAAATGGAACGCCGCCACACATTAAACACAGCTCAGTGTTGTAATAGATTTTGGGAAATGGGTGTGAGATTCAGAGATGCATTCAAAATAAATAAAATAATTTTAAAATCTAAAAGGTGATTAATTTATTTTATAGAAAAATAAACACTAACATTATTTGAATAAAAACTGCAATACCATTGATGATACTGCAAAACCGCTTATGCACAATAGCGAATAATGTTTTAATCATACAAAATTTATTATGTGTCATACTTTATAATGGCGTTTATTTAATTCAAAATAGTTATTTTACTTTTACTTGAGTATATACCGATATAGCGCGTGATTTTCTAAGGAGTTAGAGATGAGGATTCCATATTCCATAGTTTGATTGAAATTGAATTAGGAAAACTGTATTACACATCTAATTTACTGTAGTGTAACGTCCCAAATAAAATGTCTATATTATAATTTTAATAAGTAAGATCGATTATCTGTAAAATAACTATAATATCTTTGACATGGTCTTTAAATTGTAGTAGTTATAGTTAAATAAACGTTTGTATTAACTTTTTTGAAACACCACCAACTATAGTACAGGCCACCCTGTATACATCAGTATTATAGAAAATCTATAGAATAAAAATAGAATAAAAAAGTTAAAAATCGACAAATCTTTTAATTTATTTGAAATCCAATACACTAATGTATACTTCTATTCCCGTTTCATCAAATTTGCATATATATTGAAATTTCTAATCTCTTTAGATCAAATCTACACGATTTTGCAATATTTTCGATTTTACTCCTTTTTATTCGTTTCTGCTCCCCAATATTTCAAAATCTACTCCATTTGCATTGGCGAAAAGCATGAACACTGGTTACCATCACTTTATTATTTTTGTAATTGCAAGCTAAATCATGGTACATCCGTCAGCCAACTTTATGCAATGTTTACAATTTGCTGCTCAAAAACATCGCGATCAGCGCCGTCTAGATCCATGCCAGACACCCTACATCAATCATCCCATAAATGTGGCCACCATACTGTCCGTTGAAGGTCACATCGACGATGAAATGGTGCTAATGGCTGCATTACTACACGACACTGTCGAGGATACTGACACAACATTCGACGAAATACAACGACTCTTTGGTGAAGATGTCTGTGCGATTGTGCGCGAGGTTACGGACGACAAGACGCTGGAGAAACAAGTGCGAAAGAGGTTGCAAATTGAAAAAGCCGCCTGTTCAAGTCCAAAGGCTAAATTGGTAAAATTGGCAGATAAGTTGGATAATTTACGTGATTTAGAAATTAATTTGCCGAATGGTTGGACTGAGGTATTATATATTATTTAATACAATAGTTTATTTGTTAACTATTTATTTATTGCACTTGCAGGAACGACGTGAACTGTATTTCGTTTGGGCCAAACAAGTGGTGGACAATCTGCGTGGAACAAATATGCATTTGGAGGCGTTGTTGGATGAGATTTTTAAGAAGCGTAAACTGTGTTAGAATTGTGAAATTTGCACAGAATTGAATGTTAATATAATATAAAACTTTTAAGATTTTATTTATTTTTAAATTCATTTTTTAGATTGTTAGGGATGGCTGATTCTTTTTAATTATTACTGATTAATCGAAGAGTATTTTGACTATCGATAATTTTTCGATTGTACAGTCATTGTAGAGCAGTGTAGGACAATTTTCTGTTTTAAATAAAAAGCAGTAAGTAAGGTTGGGTCATATTGGGAAATTTTGTAGTAGAGAAATGTTGTTAGTTGGTGTCATGGTTTAAGTTTTTATAGGATAGTTCATTTAGACAGTTGGTTGGAATACGGAGTGGTGAGAATGTTAAAATTTAAAAAACACATAATTATCAGTTCAAAATTTTTTATAGGTGATATTTGATTATTTTATAAAAAGTAAATGAAGCACGATTTTCAGAGATGGCTTAACCATGGTTAGTGTAGAGTAGATGTACCGAATTTTATTTTTACCCGGGGAGCACTTTGTGTTTTCTTTTAAATGTTCATTTGTGAGAGGAACACTTTAAATTATGAATCAGTGTAGTGTGTAAGTGATACCCAGATTTCGGGAGCTTTGTTAGACTATTTTAAGTGTATTTTCTTATTTTCATATTATATTTTGTTGGATTAATTTCAATTTTAGGTATTTTTTTGAGATTTTTGTATAACGGTGTCTCAGTTTTAAAAATCAAATGTTTGAATTAAAACTCAATGTTTTTAAGAAAAATATATATGAAAGATTATGAAAAATACTACGAATTCACTAAATTAAAAAAAGTAGTTGAACAGTACTTTTTAAAATATTGCTTGTTAGACAACACTGTTAGGCAACGATTGCTGTCGTAATCCAATCGTTGGCTCGCACACGCACGGAGAAAATTTTCATTTTTTCTTTTCCGAAGAAAAAAACTTTCCTCCACTAGAATTTCATGAATTTATGCACTTTAATGGCGTTCTTTCAGATTCATTTTATGAATTATTAAACGCAAATAAATTCTAATTGCATTTCGTCATTTTCTAAGGCTGAAAATCAACGAATATTTGCAAAAAATCGGCAACAAGTTCGCCGCGGTCGGTTCGTCCCCGAGTTTGTGTATTCGCCTCCATGGCCGTCCGTTCGTCGTGTCGTCGCGCGCGCACACACACACCTTGGAAACCACGTACATCGTTTGCAGAGTGGGACAATAATTTGTGGAAGATGTGAGTAGCCAAACGTGAAAAATTAACTTGAACAAACAACAAATAATAAAAACGGCGGTGGCGGCAAAGTGAAAACAATAAAAATAAAACAAAGTGCTGTATAAAAAAAGTGATGTTAAGATTAAACAAGTAAAAAAAACAGTGGAAGGACTGCAAATTCTCGGAAGTGTCTCAAGCAGCGGAGTCTCAAGTGTTTTTTTTTTAGTCAGTGCAGCGCACTGCGTTACCTTTATGATTTTTTCGTTAACCGCATATTGGAAATTGTTGTGAAAAGTTTGTACTTCCACTGGCTGCAGTAATAGGTGAGTTTTAAATAAATTTAGCAATAAATAGCTAAAATAGTTAATCGAGTGAACAGCACAATCTTCGGCCAAACGTCAGACATGTTTTTCTTAATTTAAGAAAAGTGTTGCCATACTTAAAAAAAATTATATATATATATAAAATCAGGGTTTTAATTTTCGATATGTATAAATAAAACTACTAAAAATAGTAGTAGCTGTGAAAATGTCAAATGGAAATCGAAATCAATAATTTAAGATTAACAATTTCTCGTATATAAAACTAATCGTAATAAAAAAAAAATGCAAAAAATCATTGTACAGCCTTTTACCGTGTAGATAATAATTCGTATATGTCAACGAGTATAAATGTGTCGATCAGTAGATCCTTTCAGTAATTTTTGTCTACCGAGTTTCTTTGCTGATAGTTTCATGTATAGTAATTTATGCTCATTTTGAAGCCGAATCGATATAATAAAAGGTCTAACATATTAACCAAAAAATTATAAACGGAATCATAATTTTTTAAAATTAATATTTAAAATTAAAAATATATATTTACCATATAGTATAGAGGCATAGTTATTTACGGGCATATATGATTGTTTTTCCTTGACAGTAAACAATTAAATTAAATGGCATCTGTATTTTGAAAGATGACCAAAGGGCCAACTATATTTGACATGTGCTGGTATACGCGGATGTCAAATACAACAAAATACAAAACTTTCCTTAAGTTTCGAGCGAATTGATTGGCTCGTTCAGTACGGAAATTGCGATTTTGCTTCAATTTGACATTCCCACATACCCATTATGTTTAGGGCTTTAACCTGTATAAACTTCAATCCATGATAGAAATATTAACAGGTACGAGCACCTTCTTATTTTTTACCAATGCTTACATTGACTGACACTAGGCAAGTTTTTTGAAGTTTAATAAAATAAAATTAAATAAAATATATTTATATATAAAAAATATATACGTTCGCAATTAAAACAAAAAATGATAAAATGTCAAAAACTTACCTAATGTCATTGATATTGTATCTGTAAATATTTGTATCATAATTCAGCCCATGATATATATATTTACATGTACAATCACGCTGACACTAGGCAAGTTTTTTGACAATATTTTTAATATTTTGTTTCGATTCAAATTTTCACAGAATTTAAATTTGTATTTAAAGATTTTTTGATTCTAAAAATGTATGAGAACATTTTAAACCTATTTCAACCACTGTTCGGGCTCTTTTGAGACCTCAAAAATTAAAACGCCCATTGTATGTTTAATAATGTCAAAAATTAATTTACGCTGGCAACACTTGTAACTTTTTGACATTTGACAGTTTATTTCACGCACAAACTAACCTTAAAATCTCGGTGACAAGTGACAATCAGTGTTTTTCTGTGCTTTTACTCGAGAGTAGACTTGAAGAATTTTCCATAGAAAAATTGCATTTTAATTATTAAAAAAAAAACTTAAGTTTAAACAATTTTTCATTGCAGTGACTATTGAACACAAACAATAATGAACATGTAAAACAAACAACGTTAATAAAGTGTTTACTGCACCCCAAATGCAAATGAGTAACGAAGAGAATAAAAATAAAGAAACAAAAATTTTATTGACACGCGAGTGATACTATTGCTATAGCTCATGAACCAATACCAATCGAAAGGTGCAACATATTTACAGCGAATTAAAGAAAAATAAAATTTCATTTAAATCAACTAACAACAATAAAAAGCATGGATAAAGAACGCACTGCGCGTTATGACAACAATAGTGCAAGTGCTACCGCCGCAGCCGCCACATCAACCAACAGCAGCAGTTCCACCGTGGCCGCAACGAAAAAACAAAAGAAATCGAAGAAACAAAAAAAGCACAGACAACAATCGTCGACATCGTGCGAGGACGAATCAAGTCGTGGTCAGCGTAGTCACAGCAGCAGCGCTGCGCGCAGGCGTTCCAGCAATGAGAGCGGCAGCAAAACAGCTGGCACCGCCGGCACCACTACCGGTCATCACAAGTCGCATCCAAACATTGTCGAATACTCAGATGTAAGCTCCGAAGATTTCTCTGACTCGGAGGCGGGCGAAATACATTCCGATCATTCGGACAAATTGTGCGTAGCGCCAGTCGCTGTTGCTCCAGCAGCGGCAGTCAATGTGGCACCTGCTGCAAGCATGGCGCGTAAAATGGACTCTAATAAAACGGGCGGAAGACAAGCGCCGCCAATAGGGAGCAGCGATGATGACAATTATAGGTGAGTGATGGCGGGTCATTTAAAGGGTGGGGGCGATCTATTACTATTTATTCTCAGAATTCCAAGAGTTCAAAAAGATGTACAAGATTCATGGTTCACCAACTCAGGTGGCATCTTCTAGAAGATGTAGATTAATAAACCTAAGCACGCTTGATCAAAGACGCAAAACGTTCTGAATATTATTCATATGTAACCTTATTCAATTTCACTTCCGAGAAGCATATCATCGCGACTCCTACGGTCTTAATGAACCTCTTACTAGCTGTACTAGGGAATCGAACACACTGTTACGCTCTATCGATGTTTTTTGTTCTACCTCTAGAAACATATTTATGGAAAATCTTACTAGTCTTATCTCATCTCTTAATACTTTGGCATTGTTTTTATTTTTGTTTTCTTGTTAAGTTTTATATTTTAATTGTTACATGTTTTCATGAATAAATTTTAATTCAAGTCTATTGTTAGAATATAAGTAGTCTGTTAGAGATTGTGTACTCTGTTTGATGAAAATAAACAAATAATAATTAGTTTTTAATATACATAATGAGAGTTAAATGATGCACGTGATTTTAAAGTTTTTTTTTCGTTTATTTCATAATCGATCAAAGCTGGATATTTTTACTGATTTGTTGTTCTATATTTTCCCCATTAAAAAAATATCCTAGGCCTTGCCTGAAGAAGATCTGCTTTAACAACTTTTAAAGATTCACTAAATTAATTTTTTCATTCGCATGGTTTTCATTAATTAAAATTAAATTAAAATAAATTAAAATTTTGGACCATTTCATTATCGATTTCTTCAAAGAATTGTAAAATTTTCAAAAAATAAATCGTAGGATTTCTGAAAACCAAAAATATATTTCAAAAGCAGGGTTCGGCAATACTCATAAATGAATATTCAAAATTATTCACTCACGATAAATCTTCATAAATGAATACGAAAGTTCATTATTTTTCTTCACACTTCACGAGCGAGTAAGCAAGAAAAATTCGACTTACTCGTTATTCTAAAGTGAACACTCGTTATTGAACAGAATTTGGCTGCTCACGAGTACTCACATTCGCTACATTTTTACTCCTCATAAGAGATGAGCAACATATTATTTTTTCTTCTGTTCCAATTCAAAAGTGTTCACAATCAAATTGGCAAATCTTTTTATTCACATGTTGAGTGTAGCCTTTGAAGAAAATTAAAACATATCCCAAAAAGTGGGTAAAAAAAAAACAAATTTTGACCCAAACATTTTTATTGTGGAAATCGATTGCGGACATTGTGGAATGCCTAAAAAAAACAAATTTTGACCCAAACCTTTTTATTGCGGAAATAGATTGCGGACCTCATGGGATGTCTAATGGTACCATTTGGAGTGTGTGGTCATGACCACAAAATGCAACACTTAACTACATACACAGCTTGAATAAAAAAAAATTGCTAAATTTGATCTTTATCATTTATGAATATGAATAACATAGAAAATTTTAGTTGCTTCACCTTCGTGAATAAAGAGTAAAAGAAGAAAATCATTACTCTCGTTCACGAGCAACGTGTTTTAAATCTATAACGAGTATTCACTTTTGATCGTACTCATCAGAGGCAACGAGTGTTCATGAACTGTGAAGCAACGATATGAAATTTGTGTTCACGTTCATGAGTATGAGGGAACGTGAGTGAGTATTTTTGTACTCTGTTCAAAAGTTATAATTTGTATTAAAAAAAAATAATTATTTAAGAAAAAAGTACGAAAGTCAATAAAATAAAAAAATAAAAAAACATAACTTATTTTAAGTGGTTAAAAACAATACGGACTGGAGAAAATATGTCAGCCCTGGGTACAAGTGAAAAAAGGGAACACTTGTAATTCATTTGAGTCGTCCGAACTGATGGTGTTGAATATTTAATTATGTTCCCATATTCATTATCAGGAAAATATATATCGTCACTGTCATGCCAAAGGGACGAATGTGCATTTTTAAAAATGTTGGGAAATCAAATTTTAAAGTTTGAAGTGCTTTAAAAATTAGAAAAATTTAGTTTTTTTCAATTATTTCTGTTATTTTGGTTTATTTCTCAATTATTATAACGTATGTAAAATATCTTTAGATTTGGACCACCTACTGAATTATAAATACGGATTTTGTGAGGCTATATCCTTATCCAAACGCAAATATTTTTGTTTTTTATGCTATAACTTTTTATTAGCGCAAGGTAAAATAGTAATGTAGAGGCATTAATTGTTTACTTTTAAAGAACCTATCGATGTGCATCATTAATTAAAAATATTTTGCCAAACATTAATTTGCCATTTGTTATTTGCAGGAAAAAATATTTTTAAATAATGATGTCAATCGATAGGTGCTTTAAAAACAAATAATGATTACCTTTACACAACTATTTTATCTTGCGCCAATAAAAAATTATTGTAAAAAAAACGAAGAAATTGAAAATCTTGTCATGCCAAAAGGACGAATCTTTCCTTTTTCGCCATAACTATTTATTGGTACGAGATAAAATAGTGGTGTAAAGGCATTTATTGTTTGTTTTTAAAGCACCTATCGATCTGCATCATTAATTAAACATATTTTCTTGGAAATAACAAAAATTCGAAAAATTGAAAATCTTGTCATGCCAAAAGGGCGAATCTTTTCTTTTTCCTCATAACTTTTTATTAATACGAGATAAAATAGTGGTGTAAAGGCATTTATTGTTAGTTTTTAAAGCACCTATCGATCTGCATCATTATTTAAAAATATATTGCCAAACATTTTTTCCAGCAAATAACAAATGGCAAATTAATGTTTGACAAAATATTGTTAATTAATGATGCAGATCGATAGGTGCTTTAAAAACAAACAATAAATGCCTTTACACTACTATTTTATCTCGTACCAATAAATAGTTATAGCGAAAAAGGAAAGATTCGTCCTTTTGGCATGTCAAGATTTTCAATTTTTCAAATTCGCCCTTTTGGTTTTGATTTTTGTGGCTAGATATATCCAACAAAACGACACGCGATTTTAGCACAGTATACTTGAGGAAAAACTACATTCAAAAATGTAAAAAACGCAAATGTCAAAAATTGCACATTCGCCCCTTTGGCATGATAGTGACGATATGTTTTATACATTTGTTTTTACTTTTAAGTAAATACAAAATGCAGTTAAAATCAATGCGGATTTAGTATGTTTTCTATATTTTTATGACATTTCAAATACAATATTTTCAATTGATATTTTCTGAATACCAAATTGGAAAGTTATTTATTTCAATTTATGTATTTTGAAAATCAAATTGAATTTCTGAATTACAATTGACATCTTTTGAATTTCAAATGGACTTTCTGCATTACAATTGATGTATTTACAATTTCAATTGGAATAGCTGAACTATAATTGAATAATTCTGAATTACAATTGATGTATTTTGTATATAAATTGAATACTTCTGAATTACGAATGAAAATGGTGTAAAATCCTTTAATAAAATGTCCTAATCCCATTTTTATAACCTACACATATGAAGTACAGGGTATATTAAGGTACATGTATTTATTATAACGCCCCTTAGAACACCTGGCCTAAGGTGCGTTTATATTCTTAATCAGCATCACTACCTAAGTCCATGTCCGTTAGTAAGTCTGCCCAAAAACATGGTAACTTGAAAAATACTTGGCAGAATGCGAGAAAATATGCATTCATTAAGTTGTAGGCAAATGTAGAATCTGATTATGGAAATTAGGCAAATCGGTAAACGCACACCTCAGTTCCAAGCAAAGTCGACAGATGAAATTCTCACACAAAATACACCTTTCCCTCATGCAATTATCCCAAAATCACTAGTACCTCAAATTCTCACAATTTCCCTCAAATTCTCACAATTTCTCTCAAAATCCCTCAATTTTTTCTTATAAATTCTTGTAAATAAGTAAATTTAATTAAATTACATTTAAATACAATGAAGAACAATAAAAAATAATAATAATAATAATAAATCAGTCCATTATTTACTTTATGAGTACATAAAGCGCACAATAAAACAAAAATTGTCATCGCGAGAGAATTTTCCCTCACGAGCGTAACAAAATCTCACGGAGGGAAAAAATCTCAATAGAAAAAATTCTCACAAAAGCGAGAAAATACACGGCTGGAGATTTTGTGAGAATTTTATGAGGGAAAAAGGTATTTCGTGTGAGAATTTCATGTGGCGGCACTGACTGGAACCCATTATATATTGTTGGTTGGTACTAAACCGCTATTTAAAAAATTTGGTATCAGAACCGTTACCGATATTCCCAAGGGTTTTAGTCCCTAAAATATATATTTTAAGGTTTTTTTTTAATAAATTTGAATTATAAAACGTGAATCAGAAACTATTGTAATTAAATTTACCAATTTTATTTGTTGAAATGCCATACGAAAGACCAACAATTTATATTCATTTTTGTGTCAATGGGCAGACATTTTCAGTGTAGTGTGTGTTTTTTTATTTCTAAAATGATGGTTTATTAATAATGATCAAATCAGCCTAACTTTGCAATGATTACAATGATAATTTTTTTACAAAGTATTTTAAATTCGAAAAATATAACCAAAAAATAAAAACAAATTGACGAGTTGGAATGTCCTACAATAGAAACGCATTTGATACAAATTTGGGTTTTATACCTCATTAAAAGTTTTGATTTTCAAGCATTACTTTTATTTATAAATAAAATCGAATTTTGAAACTTCATAAAAGAAATTCAATAGAATTGTAATTACAATTTGATTTCAATTGGTACGTCTTAAGCCTGAATCACACGATTGAATAAATGCCTAATTTTATAATTAATTTTCAAATAAGTATATTATCAATCGTGTGATTGCCCAATTTTTGTATGGAAAATTGTGCAATCACAAGATTGAAAATAAAATTGTTTTGAAAATTGACTCAAAAGTTGGATTTTTATTCATTTTGGTAATTCAAGACTTAAGACGTATTTATTTTTGTGTATAAAGGTGTTCTTTCGACTTAAAAATATAATTTTTTAAAATAATTGGTTAAATTAAAAATAAAATAGATTTATTTCGCAACATTTCCAGTTTACAATTCATTCAAAGAATTTATGTTATGTTTTTTTTTTATACAGAACACATGTCAAAAAATTCATTTCTTACTAAAGCAACCCTTAAAATGCCTTCTCTACTTTTCACAGCAAACGCAACGAGAGTCTGGAGAACCTCGCTAAACTGTCACCGAATCGTGTGCGTCGCATTATACTTGGCTCGCCCATAAACTCCTCATCCAATTCATCGATACATCCGCTCAAAGTGTCCAACGTCAATAGTAGCAGCAGCAGTAGCAACAACAACAATCTCAAAGCTGCAGAGAAAACGCTGAATTGCAATACCGCACTAAGCGTCAATAAAACCTATCAACGTTCGCCGCGCAAACACGAAAAGGTGACAACACCAAATTTAACGCCTAGCCACAAACCGGGCGGCGTCGGCGGCGGCAGTGGCATCGCTGATGATGTCGACATTGATAGTGATTCTGATCTCGATGTTGATGATGCTGCACTGGAGGCATTTCTCACTGACGACACCATTGACACTGACGAATTGGAGGCAGAGCTAAAGCGACAGAAACGCAAAAAAGCCAAAAAAGACAAAAAACACAAACGCAGCAAAAAGACAAAGAAACGCAAGCGGAAGCGTGCAAAATCTATTTCAAGCATTGAAAGCATATCCGATAATGAACTCGATGTGGTGCTTGAGCGACACTATACGCCGCCGCCGATGCAGCAGCAGCAACAACAACAACAACAGCAGTCGCATCGACGTTCGCTCGATATTGCAAAATCTGCTAAATCGCCGCACGAGCGCATGCTAAAGAATGCAACGCCGCACAAGGAACTAAGTCCGCTTTCAATGGAAACGCCGCCACCGTTGCAGCAGCAGCAACAACAACAGCAGCTGCGCTCAAACACTAACAATAGTTACTACGCGGACAGCAATAGTACGACGACTGCAGTTACGTCGACTGGATCGGGCGGCATTGGTCATCATCTGCAGGTGACTGTGACCAATCGTGCTGCTGCGTCGGCGGCACGTGGTGGTGGTCTCTCACCGCAGCAGCGACATCGTTCACCACCGCCACCATCATCGCGCACATCCGCCAAGTTACGTTTTCCGACTGCAAGCTCGCCGCATACGCCGCCGCTTTATGGTGGCGCGCGTGGCCAGCAGCGTTATATGCTGGGCATGAGTCCGAAAGATGATGAACGACATCATCATCATCATGCGCATCGTGGTGGTGGTGGAGGTGTCGGTGCTGCTGGTGTTGGCGCTGCCTCGCATCATTATCATCGAGGTCATGCGGCGGCAGCTGCGTCGGCGACGTCAGATGTGCGCAAAATGCATGTCATATCACCAGGTAATTTTTGGGTTTCAAAATTTATTTAGCAAACAAAAAAAAAATGCATTTTTCGATCTAATCATGGTTTTTGTTAATTCGGAGTCGATGTTCTCAAAGAGCGGTTTGGTACACCACGTCTCGGTAACTCACCCCTATACGGAAGCGCGTCGTATCGGAAATCGGAATACTAGTCTCTGCTATGAATATTAAATTATACTAGAATCCGTGCGCAACGGAAATGCAGAAATTGTGTTAAATCTGTAAAAATTGTGATCCGCACGGATCCTATGATGCCGTATTTACGAATTTGAAATCTACTTGGATCTTAGAATAACTAAATCCGGACCCGAATTAAAATATCCCACTTTTAATGTAAAACAAAACGAAAATGAATTCGTCAATTAACCCTACATCCTAAACAAAGCGGTATCAGCGACCCTGAAATAAAAACCTTTCTAAATCGGAAAATATTTAATTAAGTCGAATATTTATTGCATTGTGTACTTTTTTGTGAACGGTAATAAAGATTACTATAATATCAGTGTGTCAAAATTTTTTATTTGAACTCCCAATTTTTTTCTGGGGAAGGCACATTCAGTTCCGAAAGTATTCAAATGATTAAAACAATATAGCTTCCTATTTTGTAGCGAAATGGTGCATTGTTCATTTCTGACGTCTGAGGACCGATTGTAGATGAGATCCTAATTATCATTTTCGTTGCATACTTCAAGTTTGTATCTCAACGTTTTATTACGATTTTTAATAGATCCCCATAACTAATTCCTTTAATGTGTTATAATCAATAGAAGCAGTCGGAAAAATGTCACCATATATACAAAGAAAACATTCCTCTTAAGAAATTATTTAGGGCCCCCCGAACAACTACATTTCATAACACCACGTACCGTTTCTGCGATATTATGCCTTAATAATAACAGTTACTAGTTCTGGGTTAAACTTTATATAAAATGTAGGTAGTATTGGATTCAATTTTATAAAAACATCACTGTATTGTGATACCTCATTTATGATGATAATTTTGCGACTGCTCTTACTGATTATAACTCCTTGAATGGTTTGGTTATGGAAGATCCATTAAAAATTGTAGAAAAACATTGAGATACAAACTTAAAGTATTCAGCGAAAATGTTCCTAATTAACTACGCTATAATCGGCCCTCAGATGTTAGAAACGCACAATGCACAATTTCGATACGAAATGACAAATTATATTTTTTAAGGCTTGAATACTTTCCGAGCACCTAGTGCCTAACACAGACGTGTGGATTTATAAATTTTTACTATATTTATTATCTACTGGTCATAGAAAACTACACCATTTACAAATGTGTTTCAGAAAAGATCAATTGAAATTCAAAAAATATCAATAGTAATTCAGAAATTCCATTTGAAATTCAAAAATGTCAATTAATATTATCTGAATTCGAAATTTATGAATATCAAGTGATGTCTTTTGAATGTCTTATGAAATTTCAGAATTACAAGTGATATCTATGGAAATGTAAAAAATATAATTTCTGAATCACATTTGATGTAATTTCTAAATTAGATTTGATGTGTTTTACATTTAAATTATTCTTTTCTGAATTACTTTTGTAAATGGTGTAAAATATTTTTTTTTTTAATATGGAGTTTTTGTTGTAGAGATTTGTTTTTTTTTTTTGTATTAATTGACACCCTTCTTTTTAGATCGCTATCATCATCAGCCCACAACGCCGCCACATAAACGACGAAAAATTAGTGACAGTCGCGGTAGCGCCTCGTTGTACGAGCATGGTGCTCGTCATCATGCCTCGACGTCCGCCTCGGCGCGCAGTTATCGCGGTGGCGGCGAGTACGAGCGCTACAGTCGTGAGAAGCACGCCAAGCGGTATTCGAGGCATGTTTTGGTTTTTATTCAACAATTTTTATAATTTTATTAAAACAAATATTTAAAATCGTTTTTGTATTTCTTTAAATCCTCGTTTTTTATGGATTTATTTGTATATTTTTCTACATTTAATATTTTTTTTAAATTTATTTTTTTTTTTTTATTATTTTTTTTTTTAAGTTATTAAAATTTCGTCTTATATAGATTTAATTGTATATTTCCCTACTTTTAATTTGTAATTTATTTTTTTGTAATTTTAATTATTTTAAGGTTTTTAATTTTTATTTTTTTTAAGTTGTTTTATTTTTGTAATATTGTTATTTATGGATTTGTATCTATATTTATATACTTTTGATTTGTTATTTTATTTTTTAACATACTTCTTTAGTTTTATTATTATATTGTATTTATTTATTTTTCTTTTATAATTTTATTTTTTTTTCTTTTTTTTATCCTATTTAAATTTCATTTTATATGGATTTATTTGTATATTTTCCTACTTTTGATTTTTTTATTATTTTTATTTGATTTTAAGTTTTTTTTTTTAATTTTTTTTTAATCTTTTTTTTTTAATTTAAAATTTTCTTTAATTTAATTATAATTTAATTTAATTATTTTAAAGTTTTTTTTTTATTAATTTTTAAATATTGTTCTTTATGGATTTGTTTCTATATTTTCATACTTTTGATTTGTAATTTTATTTTTTTAATTGTTTTTTAACATATATTTTTTTAGTTTATTATTATAATTTTGTTTAATTTTATAATTTTTTTCTTTTTTAATTTTATTGAAATTTAATTTTATATGGATTTATTTGTTTATTTTCCTACTTTTGATTTTTTATTATTTTATTTATTTTTTATTTTATTTTTAAATTTTAGGTTTTTAATTTAATTTTTTTTTGTTTAATTTTTTTTTTTGTTTTCTTTTTTTTAATTTTATTAAAATTTCATTTTATATGGATTTATTTGTATATTTTCCTACTTTTGATTTGCATTTTTTATTTTTTTATTTTTTTTTATTTTAGGTTTTTAATTTTTTTTTTTTTTTTTTTGTTTGTTTAATTTAATTTTTTTTTTTGTTTAATTTAATTTTTTTTTATTTTTTAATTTTATTTAAATTTCATTTTATATGGATTTATTTGTATATTTTCCTACTTTTGAATTGTATTTTTATTAAATTTATTTTTTTAAATTTTATTTTAAATGGATTTATTTGTTTATTTTCTTACTTTCCATTTTATTTTTTTATTATTTTTAATTTTTCTTTATAATTTTATTTTTTTAACATTTTGTTAATTAAGTATTTTTTTGTATATAATTTCCTACTTTGTAATTTTAATTTTTTTAATAAACTTTTTTTTTTTATTTTAAATTTAATTTCGTTATTTATGGATTTGTTATTATATTTCCCTGCTTTTGATTTGTAATACATATACTTTTTTCATTTTTTATTGAATTTAAAAATTTTTTTTTTTTTATTGAATTTTTAAAATTTATTTTTTTTTATTTTTTTTTGTATTTTTTTTATATTTCAAATTTTTTTTTTATATTTCAAAAATTTTTACTTTATTATATAATTATCTTTGTAAAATATTTTTTTATTATTATATGTCAACTTCAATGTTTTTCTATTTCACCACAGAAGTCCCAGCCTCTCGCACAGCAGCCGTCGTTCTACGCACAAGCAAAAGTTTCTCATCTCCTCACCATCGCCAGTGCGTTCGCGCTCTTCCAAGCGTGAACGTTATTCGCGCAGTCGTTCGCCACGCTCTGCGCGTTACCAGGAGTCACGCTCACCGTCGTCTGTGCGTCAAAAACAGCGACATCATCATCGCAAGCAGCGCGAACGCAGCAGTTCGCATTCGCCGTCCTCGTCGCCAACGTCACGCGACAATCTTAAACTGAAGCGGCTCGAGTACAGCAAGAAGATCAGTGAGACGAGTCTGTTTGCGGAGCTGGTCAAGGATAAGCATAAGCGCAACAAAGTTATAGAGGTGCGTTTGATTGCAGAAATGACTGAAAGCAACGAATTAACATTTGCGATGGATTTAGTAATCAACAAAAATTATTATAAACGATTAAATTCATAAATTTATAGATAAAAAGATGAATAGAAAAAATAAATGAATAAAAGCTAAATTAATAAATTGAAAAATCAATAAAGAAATATATTTTAATATTAAAAAAGAATTATAAACGATTAAATTCAATAAAAAAACGAATTAATAATTAAAAAAATCAATAGCTGCACAAAGAAATAAATCAAAAAATAACTTTAAAAAATTACTGAATATTATTTGACATTCTTTTGTTCTTCTCTGACAGGAAATCATTGAACGCGAGGAGGAGAATAGCAACAGCAATGGCGCGCTGATAGTCAACGACAACAGCTGCTCCACAGATGGCACTGCTGCTGCAGTTGCTACCTCCACCGCTGCTGTTGAATCAGCAGATCCAGCAGCAGCAGCTGCATCGACAGACCTAAAAATTACAACTGCCGACGACGCGGCGTCTGATGCGACTGATGCTGCCGCCGCGCCTAATGGCGTCAGCACCAAAGCAACGCTTGACATCATCAACATTCCGATGCCTAAAGCGGGTGAAGATGCAGCGGCAGACTGCACGGACAGCAGCGCTGCTGCTGCTATTGCCGACACAACAGTTGTTGCTGCAGCAACAACAACAGTAACAGCTACAACAACAATTGCAGCAACTGCTCCAATCGTTGCCGCTGCCACTGCAACTACAGTGGAGCCAAACACTGCCCCAAAGCCAGATACCAAAACACAAACAAAGCCCAAAAGCCTTACCGCGCTACCAATGCCGCCCGGTGTCAGTGTTGCCGAGCTCGTCGATGCGCCAACGCCTAGTCCGCCGCAAACCGATGACAACAGTAACGCATCGTCTGTTGCTGCCTTTGCCAGTGTGACTAAAAGTAACGCAACGAAATCAAAAACGGCCGCTGTCAGTCTGCTGCCTAGTAGTTTTTCTAGTTCTTCCGCAGCTGCTGTTACTACCGCGGCCCCAAACACTTCCTCCTCCTCCTCAACGTTCACTAGCATCTCTGCCAACAAAAGTCTACTCAATCTGCCGATGCCGCCCATGGTGCCCGGCAGCGAAGAGCTTAGTGGCGATGAAATTATTAATAGTCCTGAAGATTTTGATGTGCTGGCGAGTGGCGCCGCCACTGGCGGTGGCAACAGCAATGGCAAAAATAATAAAAGCAACGCTAGCGGTGCCGGCGGCGGTGGTAATTCAACGTCCAGTTCGAAGCGCAAACGTCCCGTGATACTCAACAGACGTGATTCGCGAAATAATGTGCGCGACTGGGGTGAACGCTGTGTGGATGTGTTTGAGATGTTGGCGCAGATTGGCGAGGGCACCTATGGACAGGTTAATAAAGCGTGCTACTTTTTATGGTTTTGATATAGTCAACTATTTGTTACATTATTTCTTTATTTATTTTATAATTAATTTCTTCTTAGTCAGTTTTTTAATAAATCATTTTTCATTGGTTCGTTTTTCTTTATTAAATTCTGCATTTGTTCATTATTTATTTCATTATTTATTCCTTTTTTCATTTAATATATTTTTTTTAAGTTGATTATTTTTCATTTATTATATTTTCGTATATTAATATCATCACTTTTTTTCAATTAATCTTTTTTTTATTTTTTTTTCATTTATTGATTTTTTTCACTTTTCATTTATAAATTTCTTTATTTATACGTTTTTTATTTATTAATTTCAACATTTATTCATTTCTTAATTTATTAATTTCTTGATTTTTTTTTCATTTATTATTTAAATATTAATTTTATTCATTACACATTTAAGTTTTATTAAATATGCGCATTTCCACATTCTCAGGTCTACAAAGCGCGCGATCATCACACCAACGAGATGGTCGCCCTCAAGAAAGTGCGCCTCGAGCACGAAAAGGAAGGTTTTCCCATTACCGCAGTGCGTGAAATAAAAATACTACGTCAATTGAATCACAAGAACATCGTTAATCTGCACGAGATTGTGACGGACAAACAGGATGCGCTGGAATTTCGCAAGGACAAAGGTTCGTTTTATCTGGTCTTTGAGTACATGGATCACGATTTGATGGGTCTGCTCGAGTCCGGCATGGTGGACTTCAATGAGGAGAACAATGCGAGCATTATGAAGCAGCTGTTGGACGGTCTCAACTACTGTCACAAGAAGAACTTTTTGCATCGCGACATCAAGTGTTCCAACATATTGATGAACAACAAGTGAGTGAAATGATGAAAGTTTTAAATGATGTAGAAAAAAAAACACATAATTCGTAACGAACATTTTTATTACTTTAATTTTTTATTAATTGTTTATCAATTAAATATTTTATTTATTATCTTGCTCTAACAGAGGCCAAGTGAAACTCGCCGATTTCGGTCTGGCGCGTCTCTACAACGCCGAGGATCGTGAGCGTCCCTACACAAACAAAGTCATCACGCTGTGGTATCGGCCGCCAGAGCTGCTGCTGGGCGAGGAACGTTATGGGCCCTCCATTGATGTCTGGTCATGTGGCTGCATATTGGGTGAACTCTTTGTGAAGCATCCGTTGTTTCAGGCTAACGCCGAGATGGCTCAACTGGAGACTATCTCAAAGATTTGTGGTACACCGGTGCCGGCAGTGTGGCCGAATGTTATTAAACTGCCGCTGTTTCATACGCTCAAAGCGAAGCGACCGCATCGCAGACGCTTGCGGGAAGATTTTGAATTTATGCCAACGCCTGCGTTAGATTTGCTCGACAAAATGCTGGAGTTGGATCCGGATAAGCGGATTACAGCAGAGGATGCACTCAAATCGCCGTGGCTGAAGAATGTCAATCCGGACGAGTAAGAATTTGTGATATGTTTTTATAATTTTTTTATTTAGCGCCTCTTTCTGTATTTCGAAAAGAAACACTATTAGACGAAAGTGACGTAATTTTAAATAAGTTTCAACGTTTTAAAAATCAACTAACATTAAATCAAAACTTGTGTGACGATATTTTGACGTCATATTTAAGTTTTCTCGTTCGTTTCGAAATACAGAAAGTGGGTATTATTCTTTAATAAATTAATTTAAACGATACTGGTGAAGTACTCGAATTGGTTGGTAGCCATGAAAATATAAAAGTAGTTGGTGGCAATAATTTTTCCGCCTGTATAAAACTAAAAATAATGAGTAGTAGGTGAAAATACAGTTTCCTAAATATTTCCCAAGTGGAAATGATGTTTTTCAAATATAAAAGTTGTCGGTGGATGTTCCCACATAGTAACAGACAGTGGAAATACTATTTCCACCTGTTTAAAAATAAAAATAATAAGTAGATGGTAGAAATACAGTGTACCAAATATAAAAGTAGTTGGTGGAAATACTGTTTGTCCTAGAAGAAATGAATTAAATTATAAAATATATTACCAAAAAACAGTTTATTATTTGAAATATAACTTTTATCTGTAACACTGGACACAGGCGAACTCAAATCTCTGCGAGAATCGTTACATATGAACAAATCCAGTAAACCTGAGTTGTTACTAATTTCAGTCATGCCAAAAGGGCGAATTTTTTCGTTTTTTTACCATAACTTTTCATCGGTAGAAGATAAAATAGTTATTTAAATGCATTAATCGTTTGTTTTTAATGTATCTATCGATTGGCATCGTTATTTAAAAAATGCTCCAAAAGCTCGCTCATCGGTGTTGGCAAGCGTCCATGCCTAAGCGCCATAGAGGAGGACTGGCATGATGAGCGACTTATAGAGCGTAATTTTTGTTCGTCGAGAGAGGGCTCTGCTTATCAATTGCCTACTGAGCCCAAAGTAACACCTGTTGGCAAGAGTTATTCTTCGGCTAATCTCCAGGCTGAAATTGTTTTCCTTGTTGATGCTGCTTCCTAGATATACGAAGTCCTTCACAACTTCGAAGTTGTGGTTGTCAATAGTGACGTGTTGTCCAAGACGCCGGGACTCTTTGTTTGTTGACACTAGGTACTTCGTCTTGTCCTCGTTCACCGTAAGACCCATTCGACGCGATTCCCTCTCTAAACTGGAGAATGCTGCACTGACTGCTCGAACGCTCTGCCCAATGATATCGATATCATAAGCGTATCCGAGCAGCATGGAACTCTTGTTGAAGATAGTGCCATTGTGATGCTCTTACAATCTTCTCCATTATTATGTTGAAGAAATCACACGATAGGGAATCGCCTTGTCTGAAACCTCGTTCGGTATTAAACGTATCAGTGAGGTTGTTCCCAATTCTCACTGAGCAACGTGTGTCGCTCAGGGTCATCCAACAAAGGCTTTTAAGTTTCGCAGGTATACCGAACTCAGACATGGTGGCGTATAGGCGACTCCTTATCGGACTGTCGAAGGCAGCTTTGTAGTCGACGAAAAGGTGGTGGGTGTCGATCTGCCTCTCGTTGGTCTTTTCCAGGATTTGGCGCAATGTGAAAATAGGTTCTATGGTGGACTTGCCAGGTCTGAAGCCGCACTGATGAGATCCAATCAGTCTGTTGACGATGGGCTTCAGTCTTTCACATAATACGCTCGTTAGAACTTTATACGCGATATTGAGGAGACTTATCCCACGGTAGTTGGCGCGTATCGTGGGATCCCCCTTCTTAATGATTGGGCCGAATATACTGAGATTCCATTTGCTGGGCATGCTTTCTTCTGACCATATTCTGCTGATGAGCTGGTGCATGCTGGTTATAAGCTCATCGCCTCCTGTCCAAAACAATTTAGCAGGCAGACCATCCGATTCTGCGGTTTGTTGTTTTTCAGCCTGTTGATGGCTGTGCAGACCTCATCGCGGTCAGGCGGCGGTATGTCAACGCCGTCATCAGCAACTGGGGTTGTCAACTGTCTTCTCTATCAGCGGAGTAGTTGTCATCATCGCCTGCCAGAAGATCAGAGAAGAGCTCTCTCCATAATCTCAGTGTACCCTGGACATCTAGATTCCCGTAATCGTCTTGAAAATAAGAGGGTCCGGTCTTTAAACCTCCGGTCGGGCGTCTTATCTTCTGAAAGAATTTTCGAGCCTCGTTCCTGTTGCCATGCATCTCAATATCTTCACACTCGCGTCTTTCTAATTCTCTATTCTTTCGCCTAAAAAGATGTTTCTCTTCCCTCCTCTTCTCTCTGTATTGCTCCTTCGCGGCTCGCATTACTACCCACTGCAGGATAGCTATATATGCAGCGTCTTTCTCAGCAGTTGCTGCGCGACACTCTTCTGACGTCTAGCTTTCTTTGTGTGCATTTTTCGCAGCGCTTAAGCGTGTGCGAACCTTGGCTGCTACAAGTAAGTGATGCGAGTCGATGTTGGCATTTCGGATCGAACGTACGTCCATCACATCACAACATGATCAATTTGGTTGCGCGTGTTCTGATCGAGTGACCACCACGTGGCCTTGTGAATATTAAGATGCTTGAATCTAGTATTTACTACTAATAACCATGTTTCGTGTTGCGGCGAAGTCGATAAGCCTCATTCCATTGTCGGAGGTGTTGTCGTGGAGGCTCAATTGTCCAACTGTCGGACCAAAGATATCCTCATGGCCCACCTTGGCATTAAAGTCGCCAATCACGATGTTGATGTCGTGTCGGGCCAGCGCTCATAGAAGGTCTCATTGGTTTCATCGTCCTTCTTATTCGTCGGAGCGTGCGCACAAATAAGACTGATATAGAAGTATTTAGCCTTGATGCGGATTGTTGCTAGTCGTTCGTTCAAGGGTGTGAACCTAGAGACAAGGTGGCGGAGTCTCTTGCCGACTACAAATCCACAATCAAATTCATGTCTCTCCGCATGGCAGCTGTAGTAAATGTCACAGGATGCCTGTTCTCTGTATTTTAAATTTTAGGGTCACCTTCATGCGACATACCTTAAAATCGTTGTTCTTGTTCATAAAAAAATTTCAAATTAGTAATTTCTTGAAAGTCGCGCTTGACACAGTCGATAATATGTCAGAAAACATGATCCATAAAAATTGTTCGTTCCATAATATTGAAGCGGCTTGCATATGAAATGTATGGAACATATGAAATGAGTTAGCGACTTATTCCCTTCTCCAGCAGTCAGTATTAAAGATACGAATACGAATTTTTTGCACAAGATAAAACATGATTTAACGAATATTTCTGCATCATTAACTAAAAAATCGCGATTTTTGAGTTATGACACTCTTGTAGTAAATGAGCGATATATTTTTGTTTGTACTCAGTTATTAGCTAGCGATTGTTTCAGAATTGTAGCTATATCTTGCAAGCCGCCGCAATAGTTATGATTAGAACGACACAAAAGGTGTATTTTTGATGTTTTTCTTATTTTGGGCACATGTAGCAAATTGACAGGGCAACTTTTTAGCTCAAAAATGATTGATATTTATTAATTCAAGTATTATTGACAATAATCAATTAAAATGCAAAATTTAAAAACAACAAAGCATTTTTATGCAGTGCTTTATGGCGGTGCCATGAAGTTCAAAGTTTTCAGGGTTTGCGCATTAATTAATTTTTTAATTAATATTAATTTTTACATTTAACGTTTGTTTATTCACTTATTTATTTATTTATTAATTAACTTTCCAATTTATTTATTTGTTGCTTTTTATTTATTTTTCTATTCATTTTATACATTTTTATTTGGAAACATTTTAATAAATTATATATTTTATTATTTCCTCAGAATGATGACACCCAATCTGCCCACCTGGCAGGACTGCCACGAGCTCTGGAGCAAAAAGCGCAGACGTCAGCTGCGCGAGCAACAGGAGACGCTGCCAAATGCCGCCGCCGCTGTGCCCATGCGTTATGCGCAACATACGCACGCAAATGCCGCGGAGAATGTTTAGCAGTCAACGCCCGCTTTATATTAAAACGAATTAAAGGCAACCACAATAACAATAACATTATATATAATAAGCCCTATTCTACTAGCTGTTGTTATAATTACTTGATTAATATTAAATAGTTGATCATTTTGTTTATTTTTTATTATTAGATTAATATTAGTAATTATTTAAAAGAGAAATAATTAAATTTATTTAAAGAAGAAATAATTAAACATACAAACAAACAAAAAAATTGCAAACGAAGAGCAAATGCGCATAACTACAATTGTGTAGTTTATAAAATAAATCTATATATATATAAATATCTAATCGTTAGGCTAGGTTACGTTATTTTTTACTTTTATTATTTTTTTTTTTAGATAAAAAGTCAAAATAAATTTTACTACAAGCAAACAAAACAAAAGCTATACATGAAAAAAAAAAACATAAACTGCTTTTATTGCAATTTTCTGTAAATTTTTAAAAATAATTGAAAAACTTATTTAAATAAAATAAATAAAAAAATAAAAAAAAACATAAAATAATTATGTTGCAAAGATGCTTTAAATGCTAAAGACGCCGTTGCATTGTTTTAGTTTTAACATTTTCTTTTATAAAAGCTTAAATTGTTAAAAACTATAAAAAAATAACATTGCTCATTAAAATACATTTCTTTTTTTTAACATTCAACTACAAACATGTGTAATATTTAATATAAAACATTTTTTAAAACGAAAACAAACAAAAAAAAAAGAGATAGTTTTAACATTTATTTTTGCTAAAAATGCAAAGAACATAAAAATGCATTTTAAGAACTTTGTTTATTTTATGTTAAGTTTAAGTTAAAACATTAATTAAAGCTGATTGTGTTTAGAAATGAATAAAACAAAATAATATCAAATTAGTGCGACTTTAACTTACATTGAAATGTTTTCAATTTTAATGCAAATGTTTTAATTTTAAAATCGAAAAAAAATATATATTAAAATCTATATTTAACAATGCATAAATATGCATGCAAAAAAAAAACAATGAAAATTATAAATAACAAAAAAAATTCAAAAAATATAAAAATTCGAAAAATGTATAAAAAATATATTTAAAAAAATAATTGAATATTTTAATAGATTAAAACAATAAAATACGAAAAAAAAACCAATAATAATTTGTATATTTTTTATATATTATAGCAAAGTTAATGGAATTTAAATGAAATTATTTGTATGCAATAGCAAAAGCAACAAAACATTAGCTTAAACTAAACTAAAAAAACAAAATAAAAAGTTAAACTTTAAAATTAGCTAAGCGTGCGTGTGAGACTGAACCATATTTAAATAAAATCATACAAATTTAAAGCAACACTTATTAGAAACGATACATTTATTATTAATGAGTTGAAAAAGAAAAACACAAAACAACGTATCCAAATCAAACGCAATGTCAATATAAAACTTAACTAGAAAAAAAACAACATATGCAACATAATCTCTGCAAAACAAGAACAAAATATATAACACAAAAAAAACCATACTTAAATTATGTTTTTGCGCCAACATTTTCAAATGTTTGCCAGTTTATTTCTTTTATTTTTACATGTAAAACAACTATTATTTGTAAAGAATTATTTGTAATATGAAAAAAACATCCATATAAATATAAAATGCTGTAAAATATAGTTAAATAAAAAAGATATATTTCAAAACATTACAAAACGAAATGCATAACAAATATAATAATGTCATAAATTTCAATTATTGTTGTTTATTTATTTAGATTTTTGAATATAGAAAATATTTGCTACTAAATTTTATAAAAAAATAATGACAAAACCCAGCAAACATTTTGAGTCTTTTAAAACTCCTAAATGTGTCATATTTATGAGTGTTACTCTCATATATGAGCAGGGCCCCATTTTATGAGCCCAAAAACCCTCATATTTCTGACTCTTTTATTACACCTAAAACACTCATATTTGAGCACTAAAAAGTGCCCAAAAAGGCTCCCAACCCCTGGGTCTCTACCCAGTGGTTGGTTGGGTCTTCATATTTTTGACACTTTTATTACTCCTAAAACACTCATATTTGAGCATTGAAAAGAGCATAAAAAGGCTCCCAACCCCTGGGTAGAAGGCACCATTTTATGAGCCCAAAAACCCTCATATTTCTTACACTTTTATTACTCCTAAAACACGCATATTTGAGCACTAAAAAGTGCACAAAAAGGCACCCAACCCCTGGGTAGAAGGCACCATTTTATGAGCCCAAAAACCCTCATATTTCTTACACTTTTATTACTCCTAAAACACTCATATGACTCCAATTTCAGAGCGCTCCTAAATTGCTTAATGGGAAGTTAGATTCAGACGTAAGCAGGTATTTGAAAGGTAAAGATCCTGTCTGACTTAATGATTTCTTATTCGAATTTTTGAATTTCTTTAATTGGCTGTAAATCTTAAACGGAGCGACCTAGAGAGTCAAATAATTTAGAATTTTTGTAATTGGCTGTAATTTCTAAACGAAGCGTCCTAGATGGTCGAAATATGCGCATTTTATAAAAAAAGAAGGACTAAAGTTAGATTCAGACGTAAGCAGTATTTGAAAGGTAAAGATCCTGTCCGACTTAATGATTTCTTATTACATACGCCTTTTTTCAGCACTAATTTTTGAATTACGAATTTTTTTAATTGGCCGTAAATCATAAACGAAGCGTCCTAGAGAGTCGAAAGGCATTAAAATCCAAAATTTTGAATTTCAAGTTTCTTTAATTGGCTATAAAGTCTAAACGTAGCGTCCTATATGGTCGAAATATGCGCATTTTATAAAAAATATAAGGACTAAAGTTAAATTCAGACGTAAGCAGTATTTGAAAGGTAAAGATCCCGTCCGACTTAATGATTTCTTATTTTTTTTTAGGAAATACGCCTTTTTTCAGCACGAATTTTTGAGTTACGAATTTCTTTAATTGGCATTGGAATTACATTTATTTTTTAAAATTCGAATTTCTTTAATTGGTTGCAAATCCTAAACGGAGCGTCCTAGAGGATCGAAATAGGCGCATTTTATAGGCATTGTTTTCGACCGCAGGTTTGCCGATTTCGCTTCTAAAAGAACAGCAGATGGCAGACCTTTCCATTTAGATTGTCTGGCAACAATTCATAGTGGGACTTCTCATGTCGAATACCAAAGAACATACCTTATCAGACAATCCCATATGGCATTTCACGGACCTTCTCAATTTTTTAAAGTTCAATGTTGAGAGGTGGAGCCCCATGTCATCTATTAATTTTTTAATGATATTAACATTTTCCCTAGTAATTTATCACGAGACAGGTTTTCCGAATTTGAGCAGATGGTAGGCGTTCTCATTTCGATTCTCTGCGAACAAGTCATAGTACGGCTCAAAGACTGCTTAGAGGTAAAGTTCTTCCGACAATATTTTTTTGTTTATATGAAATCAACATTTTTAGGTTAGTTTTATTTAAAGATTTATACAAATTTTTTTTTTTTATTTCAAACACTGAATTACAAAAAAAAATCATTTCAGTTAAGTAGATCTAAACATGAACTCTACAACAGAAACATAATCGGTTATTAGAACCCTAGTAGATTATATTAAATATGCAACAAACAAAAAGAAAATCAAATTCGGGCACATCAAAAAAAATGAGTATGAAAAATGAGTTGATTGTAATTTGGGAGTTCATTGCAGTTTCACGCATAGTTATTGCTGTCTCCAAAGTATTCAAATATATAGAAAATATTGACTTGTACGATATGGCGTAATTTTTATAAAATCTTTTTTATCAAATTTTTGTTAGAAAGTTAAATTTCTTGAACAGTACAGTATAAAAACCGAAATCTGAACCGAATTTTTACCTAGGAACCGTTATTATGGAATACTTTGGTTTTAAACAAAAACTTGGTATAAAATCTAAATCATTATTTTGGGTTTAATTCTTGCCTTCAAGTTATCAGTATTCACTTTTTAAAGTAATTCTATACATTTTTTTATCATTTTTAACGTATATTTTGCACACAGCCGTTAATGGAATCTAATCGAAATTACAGGTAATTTTATTATATATAAAAATTACCTTGTTTTAAGGACTACGAGCGAAAAGTTGCTGGTACGTATGACTACTAACCGAAATTTTGTTCATAGAAAACATTTTTCTATACGACGCTACATCTCGGCAGTAAATGGCAAACCTACGTGAGTAAAACATTTCCTTCGAAAAAGCTCTCCCCGTTCGGATTCGGCATTAAAATGTAGGTCCCACCACTTTGAATACAAAATAGCACGCACAGCTCAAATGGTGAGTGCTCGGCCTAGTTCTTCAGAGAACTGTAGCGTCAAACTATTATTTATTTAATCATGATTCTAATATTTTTGTATTAGTTCATTTTGGTTGTTTTAAGATTTCTTTGCAATATTTTAAAATATTTTTAATTTCCATTTTATGCATGCTTTGATGTCATCAGCAATAACCTTGAGAATTACTTAGCGATTTGTTTTACGAATCAATTATGGTTGGATTTGGAAAAACTTATTTTTAACGCATATTCAATGCATTATTAGTGGTGCAATTAAGATATATTTTAAAGCGTATCAATTCGTACCAAACATATGTAGACAATATTGTTATTTTAAAAACAACTGTAACTAGTTTTTCCAACAAATTAGTACCCCTACAAATAACTGTTCATGAAGTGCTATGCGTTAACAATGTTTCAAAGAAAAAAACTTTTATTCTGTTATGATATTTTGTAACTTTACACTTATGTTTTATTTCATTTACTCTATATCTTCACTTTTTTTATATAATTTGGTTACAAATATAATTTATGCAGTGCAACATTTACTTCTCTCCCTTGTAATCGCGGATGTGGTAGACAACCCAGGCGGGAATAACCAACAGCGACAAGCACATGCCACCGCCGAGAATGAGTTTTTCCTAAAATAAAATTATATATTTTAATACTTTACCAATAGGTATATTTAAACAAAAAAAAACTATAGCTGCATTTTCACAATGGTTATACATGGGTTAATTGCAAAACTTTACGTAACCTCTGCACAGTGAAAAATTCAGTTTTTCGCTACAATTTTTATCTTATTTTCAAAATGCTTACCGCGCCGGAAACGTGTTGTGTGGGTGGTCCAGCAATGACGGATTGGGCACGCTTTTGCATGGCGCCACGGATGGCTGGAACCAGGAGACGAGCTGCACTTTCACGGAACATTTTGCTTGAAATTATTGGATTTTACACGCCAAAAGATGAAATGAAATGAAACAGAAAAAAGTGAACGAAAGAAGAAGAAAAGCTGCGCAGCACGAAACGTCAAAAGTCCATCTGGTATCGATATCAAAACGTCAAAAGTCAACCTGCTATCGATAGCGGTACCACAGGGTAAGCGTCGTTTGAAAAATAGTCATGATTACCTTTAACGTATAGTGGGTTTTTCAAATCAGTTTCAAATATAAAATAAGTGCTATTTAGAGCGCTTACTCTGTATTTGAAAATGATTTGATAATAACATTACACCCAGAAAAAAATACTATATAAATAATAGTTTTTTACTATTAAAAATAGTCAATAGGTTAAATTTTAATCGGAAAATACCAGAAAATACCATGACATTACCATTGAGTTTATATGAATAGATTTATTTTTTGTATACTATTAAATCAATAATTGTCTAATTGACCAATTTTAATGGGATTGAGGGAATTTTTTTTCTGGGTGTACCAAAAAAGGGCAGTGAAAATTAAGAACAAAAATGTAGTTACGCCAAAAACAGTATGCTTTTTAAGATTGCAATAGAAATCCTGACAAAGAATATAACATAACAACGCGCGTCCAAATCTAATAACTTACCGAAATCTATTAGTGTTTCGACTTCTGTGAATATTTAAAACAATATACCGACCGCCCCCGCAAACCTTGAACAGGCTCCAGAATTATATTCGAAAGCTTGAAAAATACAAACTTAAAAAAACACCCCTACCACATTTTTGATGCTGGCATCGATTTCCTGTAGCTGTCTTGACGCTCGGTTTTGAAGTCTACGATATTGGTTGGTTGATATAGAACTGGATAATTAATTAAAAAATGCCCTTTTTGTTGTCCTATATACGGATCCTCTTTTCTTACGTATTTTGTAGGAATAAGTCAATATTTAAAAGCAAAAAACTAAATGTAGGTTAATTTGATTTCGAGTTGAAAATAAGACTAATTCTTGATTTGAAGTAAACGTTGAAATCAATTTAAGAATTAGTGTTGATATTGATTTGAGAATAAGGGAATATTCAAGTTAAGGTTAAGCTACCAGTTTTTATTGAAAATTCCATGATTCTAAAATTTAGGTTAAAGGTATTTCAAACATTTACCTCAACTCTATGATTTGAAAGTAATGATAGATATCAAAGCATTCGCAAGTGAATATTAAGTGGCATATTGGGAATTACCCGAATACGATTACCGAATTAAAAAATTAAATTAAAATTTGTTACCCAATTTATTATGTTATAGTAATGCATAAAATTAATTGAGTTAAAAAAAATAAATTGTGTAAAAGTAAGACAATTTATTAATTGGCTAATTCTCGGGACAGGAATCGATTTTTTTATGTAATATTTTCTCTTGTTAAATTTTGTAAAAAATTAATTTGGGTAAAATAATTGGAATGGGTAATAAAATTAAAAAAGGGGTACAAAGACGGGTATTTTTATAAGTACGGGTTAATGAGAATTAGGAGGTGACAAATAGGTACAAAACTACCCCATCTACCCTCAAAATGCAACACTGACATGTTTAGCGAACAAG
This sequence comes from Dryomyza anilis, assembly GCA_951804985.1. Classification (NCBI taxonomy): domain Eukaryota; kingdom Metazoa; phylum Arthropoda; class Insecta; order Diptera; family Dryomyzidae; genus Dryomyza; species Dryomyza anilis. Next base: position 9,265,951 of record OX638134.1, read on the forward strand.
AAAAATAAAATAGCAGAAACGTTTATTGAAAACGCAAATTCACACAAAATTTTTAAGCTGTCTGAGGAACGAACTAACAATTTTCACAAAATAATAAATATTTGAAAAAGAAAAAAAACAAGCAAAATAGCAGCAAGAAAAGTAAGTAGATATTGCAAGCGATAGAACAAATTATTACTGCCGTAATTATGACGAAATTGAAAATTGCAATAAATGCGAATTTTTTCTGCACTGCATTTATTTGGTTGGTTGTGTGACTGCCACACTGCGTCAGAGAGCCAGCACCATCAAATACAAAACGAAAAACAATAAAATGCGCCACAATTTGTTGAAATTGCGGGCAGCAGGGAATCGCAAAACCCATGAGTCGCAGCGGCCGCAACCAAATGATGTCACAATTACAATGCATAGTGTGGCCAGCGGAGCACCTACTATATACATTTTGTTGTTTGCAATGGGTTGGCTTCATTATTTGTTATACTATAGATATTAATACATTAGAACATTGCTATAGAATCAAATGTTCATTAAAAGATCTTAGTTGAACTATGTTTTTGCTTGCAACGATTAGTATATAATGTATACTACGCTTTAGAAGTTACCATGGCCATCTGTAGTAGAGAGATAGTTCATCGCTCTTTGCAAATTTGCGAACTTGTGAGTTCAAATTCTTGAAGCTCGAATCAAAATGAAGTAACTAAGTCGAACCTTTTTGGGTAATGCCTATTTTGAACATCATTTCAATGACCTAGGTCAAAACTCATAGTGAATTGATTAATTTAATAACTAAAAGTGTTTTATATAAATAATATATAAATAAAATCAAGTACGATACAGCCTCGAATATGATTTTGCAAATTGAGGTTGAGTTCAAGTTTATCGACTCGAAAGCAATTTACAAGCAATTCTGTGCTATAAATGCGGGTATTAAATTCGAAAAAAATTTCCTTTATGATATTTAGTACCATGCATTGAAAATTTATAGCTTTTAAACCGTTTCATTTACGGGAAAATTATATTAACTTTCTTCAATTGAATACCAGCTCAGTGAGAGGTCTATAGGTCTATGATATGATATGTTAATTTGCCACTTACTATGGCAACGCTGTGTTAAAGTGTCGGCTTGGTTTTATAAAAAAGTGGCAGTTCTAATCCCGGTTATTATTCCGAGACAACATTTTTGGCATTTTTGTGGAATATTTCCGGCAAACGCACAGCTAGATGGAATATCTTGGGAAGTGTATAGCAGGTTGTTAAATTTGATGGCATTTTAATGGCAGATTCACGCGATACTTTGGGAATGGGCAGAAAACAGACAGCTTTTGATACAAACTCCGCCATTGTCTGTTTGAAAAATGTCGAGAAAATGTTTCTAAACTGCCTCGACCCCGCCAAAAATTTTGTTTGGCTACCCGAGATAAAATTTTTGGCATTTTTCTGGAATAATTCGGGCATATTTCCGGCAAACGCACAGCTAAATGGAATATCTTGGGAAGTGTATGACAGGTTGTAAATTTTTGTGGAATTTTTATGGCAGATTCACGCCATATTTGGGGAATGGGCATAAAACAGACAGCCTTTGATACAAACTCTGCCTATGTCTGTTTGAAATATGTCGAGGAAATGTTTCTGAACTGCCTCGACCATGCCAAAAATTTGGTCTGGGTATAATTTTGCATAGGGTATTTTTTGATTTTTTATAAAATTAAAACTGCCGTTTAAATCATTTGTAAATCTTATTAAAATGTAGTTTGTGAGTTTTTTCACTACAAAAAAGTTGTATCTTTAACCCTTATATGTGCGACGAGGAAATTTCTGCATTTTGCATGAAATTTCTGCATTTTCGAATCTAATTTTGCTATGTTCCAGTCAAGCTTGGATTTTAAAATTTTTGATAATTCATAGGTATTTTAATTTAAACGCCCTTATATGAATTATCACAAACAAATAAAGTGTAAGCTTGGATTGGAACATAAACAAAATTTATTTCCAATAGATCCCCACGGGTAGGTATCTCGTCGCACAGGATTAATATAGACTGTTCCATCACTTCACTACCAGCTACTTTAGCGAATAAAAAAAAATTAAATAAAAAAAAAATTAAAAAATTTAAAACAAACTTTATTTTAAACACAAAATTTGACATATTTATTAAAATATAAAATAAACAAAATATAGCTATAATTGGCATTTGTTGTATTAGCTAAAAACAATAAGACCATTAAGCTCTTTTAAAAAAACAGCAAGAATTGAAACTCGAAAAGAAACGTTTTTAAACTATAAAACCATTTAAACTATAAAAATCCAAAAGAACATCATATCAAAACTCTGTACTTAAAAAATCTTTGAAACTTTTGCAGCGCCTCATTCTACACAACATTGCTGCAAACAACAAGGCTGAGTTAGCCGTTGCAAACACAAAAACCGCCAGACACAGTTCGCCTTCTACAATTTGCTGCAGCCATGAGTAGTGGTGCTGCTACTGTTAGCAGCGGCGCTGCACAGCCGCTGAACAATGCAACGCTGCACGTTGCCACGCGCAACGCGGACATTTGTCGTTATTTCCAACGCGGTATATGTCGTTTTGGCGACATGTGTCGCTTCTCGCACGATTTGGTCGGTGGCGATGCTGGTGTCATTGGTGGTGGTGGTGGTGGTAGCGATGATGGCAACGTCAACACATTAATACAACAATATCAGCAGCGTCATCACAACATTCATCAGCAACAACAACAACACAACCATCACAGCAACGGCGATGCGGTTGTCGTCGGTGGTGGTGGTGGCAGCGATGATGAGAACGTCGACACACTAATTCAACAATATCAGCAGCGTCATCAACACATTCATCACAGCAACAACAATAGCAACAGACCCAGCACTAGCAAAAATGCCAGCGGTTCGAACTGGGCAAATGCGCCTGTGTTTGTACCCAATCGTCAGCAGTCACAGTCGCTAGATGCGTCCGTCGATACTGCCACAAATAAAACCTGGGCACAGGTGGCTGGTGCTTGTGGTGGGGGTGGTGCAGGCGCCGGTGCCACTGCCTCTGTCGCTGCAGAGCCGAACTATCTGGTGGAACTCTGTCCCTATGAGAATCCCTGCCCGTACGACGTGTTTTGCCCATATGCATTGCACTGGGAACTGTGCAAGATGTGCGATCAATATTGTCTGCATCCCAGCGATCAGACGCAACGTCGCAAACACAATCAGGAGTGTTTGCAGCAGCACGAACGCGACATGGAACTGTCATTTGCCATCGCACGTTCAAAGGATAAAACGTGCGGCATCTGTTTCGACACCATCATGGAGAAGTCGGGGCGTGAGAAACGTTTTGGCATACTGCCGAATTGCGCGCATATCTTTTGTTTGGAGTGCATACGCAAGTGGCGGCAGGCTAAGCAGTTTGAGCATAAAATTACCAGGTAAGTGTTGAAGTAAAATGATGGGCAATATCACAAAAGGTGCTACTTTGGGTTCAGTAGGTAATTGAGAAGTAAATTCGCACATAATGCTTGTACAGAAACTGAGATTGTTTGGCTGCGGGAGAATTATATCGCAGATCAATTATCTCTAGGAAAAACTGGGGGATGCATTGTCTCTGAAAAGAATTTTATCGGGAAAGAACTGTCGAGGAATAAATTGTATAGGATCTGTACGGGATGAATTGTCTTGGGTAATTGTCTTGTAGTTCGGGATAACATTGTCTCGGGGAAGGTGTTTTTTGCGTAAAAAATTGTCCGGGGATGAATTTTCTCGTAAAAGAATTATCCGCAGAAGAATTGCTTCTGTGTTGAATTGTCTCGGGAAAGAGCTGCCCGGGGATGAATTATCTCGGGTCCGGAGACTAATTGTTTTTGGGAAGTATTGTCTCTGGGAAGAATTTGTATCGGGAAAGAACTATTCGAAAATGAATTGTCCGGCCATGCGTTGTCTCTGGGAATATTGTCTCAGTAAGAATTGTTCGGGGACGAATTGTCTTGGAGAAGAATTGTCCGTAGAAGAGTTGCCTCTGGGAAAATTTGTTTCGGGAATGAACTGTCCAGATATGAATTATCTCGGGAAAGATCTGTCCAGGGATGAATAATCTTGGGTAAGATTTGTCCGCAGAATAATTGTTCTTCTTGATATCGGGAAAAAACAATCCGGAGATGAATTGTCTCGGGAAAGAACCATCCGGGGACGAATTGCCTCGGGTAAGAATTGTGTGGAGAAAATTTGTCTCGGTTAAGAATTGTACGGGGGTGAATTGTCAAGGCGATGAATATTTCGTTGAAGAATTGTCTCTGTGAAGATTAGATTTTATTTGGGATAAATTGTGTGGAGAAGTATTTGATCGTTAAAGAATTGCCCGGGGATAAATTGTCCCGGGGAAGAATTTTCCATGGAAGAATTGCCTCTGGGAAGATTTGTTTCGGGAATGAACTGTCCGGAGATGAATTGTCTCGGGAAAGACCTGTCCGGAGATAAATTATCTCGGTTAAGAATTTTCGGGAAAGAACTATCCGCAGATAAATTGTCTCGGGGATGAGTTGTCTCTGGAAAAAATTGTCTGGTAAAGAATTGTCAGGGGATAATTTGGAAAAAACGGGAAAAATTGTATCGGAGAAGAATTGTCTCGGGATAGAAATGTCTCAAGGAAGAATTGTTTTAGGGAAGAATTGTCATGGAGAAGAATAGTACGAGGCACAATTGTTCATGGAAGAATTTTTGTTCATGGAAGAAGAAATGTCTCGAAAAATAATTGCATTGAAGAAGAATTATCCGGAGATTAATTGTCTCGGGAAAGAACTGTCCGTAATTTGTCTTGTAAAGAATTGTCAGGGGATTAATTGGAAAAACGGGAAAAAATTGTTTCGGAGAAGAATTGTCTCGGGAAAGAAATGTCTCAGGAATTATTGTTTTAGGGTAGAATTGTCATGGAGATAGTCCGAGGCACAACAATTGTCGGTGGTAGAATTTTGTCGGGGAAGTATTATTTTGCGGAAGAAATGTCTCGAGGAATAATTGTATTGAAGAAAATGATCATGGGAATGAATTGTCTCGGGGAAAAACTATTCGGGGATGAATATTCTCGGAGAATTGTGGGAAGAAAATAACTGTCCGGTGATGATATGTTTCGATGATGAACTGCATCGGAAATGAATAGAGAAAGAAACAGTTTTAAATTTTTGTATTTTAATTTTTTTGAAAAACTAAAACCTCTTTTTTTTACTACTTTGCAGATCTTGCCCAGAGTGTCGTGTGGCCTCTGATTTTGTTTGTCCCAGCGCTTTCTGGGTCGAAACAAAGGAGGACAAAGACAAGTTGCTCAACGATTACAGATCCGCACTTGGCATCAAAGACTGCAAGTACTTTAACAAGGTAAAATGGTTTTATTTATATTTTTTAAAATTCATATATATTATTTTTTTTTTAATACTTATAAAATTAAATTCCAGGGCGACGGCAAATGTCCATTTGGCAACAAATGCTTCTACAAGCATGCGTTGCCCAATGGGGATCTGGTCGATGTGGGACTACCTAAGCGCGTCAGAAAACTACATGGCAGCGCAAATGAACTTATCGATTGGCTTGATGTAAGTTTGAAAACATGTTCCAAAAAAAATATTACATTTTCAATAATTTTCTTGTGTTTTTTATTACATGTATGCAATTTTTCTATACAATTTATAACCACAAGTTCGGTTCCATAAAATTCTAAATTTATTTGAAATATATATATATATTTTTTTATTATTTTGTTTTGTACATTATACAATGTATTTCAAAAAATACTCTTTAGGTTTTTTTTGTTGTTTTTAAAAATTGTTTGGTTTCTTTAACATGTCCTAAATGTACCCACTACTCTTAGCTCTTAGTATTAGCGTTTAGAATAAGCGTTTTGAATATTTTTGTGCTCTTCTCTCGTTTCACTTGCTTTTATTTTTGCCCCCAACAGGTGTGATACTCATTTTGTCTCATTGTACTCTGGTGAAGCGTCATTTCGTCACTCAAAACCAATACGCATATTAAACAAAATGAGGCGGCGATTGCTTTGTATTTCAATGCAATATACGCTTTAAATGTATTTTTTCTTTGTTCTCACATTGCGGCTTAACTTTTGAACGGTCGTCTGTTTATTGAGCATTCAATTTCAAACAGTTTGCAGTTTAGACGTTGCTCCGTTCCATCGTTCGTTCGTTCGTTTCTTCGTTCGTTCGTCCGTTTCTCCGTTCGTTCGTTTAATCAACAAAGCAGATAGGCAGCATTGCAACAAGTGTTCTCTTCTAGTTCGTAGTTAGTTGTTAAGCATAAACAAAAATCCACCAATTAAAAACTCAAATATGTGTTAAGTACCTACATTTTAAGGTTGTACATGTTTAAGTAACGCAGTCATAAAAATGTTATGAAATCATTTGTTTTTCTGCATAACAATAACTGCGTTTTTTTTTCTATAAAGATTTTGTTTTAAATATTTTTTATTTTGTAGTTTTTTAAATTTTATTTTTAACCTTAACTTTTTCGCTTTTAATTTTCTTTAAACTGTGATACATATTTTGTTAGTTTCTTTGAAAGTCTGAGTTTTTGGTATTCATAACATGACTATGACAGTTCAAAATCTAGCTTTTAAAACAAACACAAAACATATACAATAAAAAATAACTAGCGTTAAGTTGTAATTAAACTATTAAGTGACCTTTTATCCAATGCATTACAATACTTGGTAATTACTCAGTCCAACTAATTGAAGCGCATAATTATATATAATAGAGAAACCTACACACAAACCCAACACATTTACATGCTTAAACATATAGAGTAACCAACAACAAAAAAATAACGTTTAGTTTGCTGCCGCTGCGCTGTTAATAACATGCACTGCTATTAACATTTTTGCCACTGTGTTCAAATTTTTCATTGATTTGTTTTAATTTTTTTATATAAAATTAATTAAACGTTATTAAAAGCTATGGCACATAATCATAAATAATTTAAAGTCGACTTTAAAATTAAAATCAGTATTTTGACATTTTTTTCGATGTGAAAATTGTCAAAAAAGACGAATTTAATAATAAAGTGTATTTTAAATTGTCTATGATTATGCGCCATTACGTTTACCATATGCTGTTAATAACATCTTAATTTAACAAATGGTGTTAAAAACATCTTTAATTAATAATATTTTATTTTGCCAATAACATGGGGATAACAAATTCTTATATTCTATTAATAACATAAATTAATATTATTTTCATAAAGACAAATTGTCTTAATAACATTTACTGGTACGCTGAAAACATGAAATATTAATAATATGTTTTAAGCATTGTTTTATAAAAATTGAGTACCAATATTTTTTATATTTTAAACATTTTTGTATTGAGTTTATAACATATTATGTTAATAACATACAATATGAATAACATATAATGTTAATAACATATTTTTTCTTGAAATATTTTGTTTTCCAATCTCAGTTGAAAAGTACTCCAAAACAAACTTCATTATGAGTTTAAGTGAATGTTCTCTTCAACATGCTGTTAATAACATATTCTGTTAACGACATTATGTTGAAAACTTATGTTAATAGCTGTTAACTTATGTTAATAACTGTTTTTGTTCAGATTCTGCTAATAATAGTCTGCTATGCTAATGAAATCTGCTGTTAAAAATATATGCTATGAGCAATAAAGAGTTATATATGACATACTCTGTTAATAACATATTCTGTTAACAATATTTTGCTGACATCCTTTTTCAATAACTTATTATATTCCGATTCTGCTAATAATTGGCTATGCTATTGAAATCTGCTGTTAATAATATATGCTATGAGCAATAAAGAGTTATATTTGTAACGTCTCTGTTAATAACATATTCTGTTAACAGCGTCATGTTGTAAACTTATGTTAATAACCGATTATGTTCAGATTTTGGTAGTAATAGTCTGCGATACGAATAAAAGCTACTATATGTTATGAGCAAGATGGTTATTAACAATTTCTGTTATTAACATTTTATGTTATTAACATTTTATGTTATTAACATTTTATGTTATTAACATTTTATGTTATTAACATTTTATGTTATTAACATTTTATGTTATTAAAATTTTATATTTTAACAGTTTATGTTATTAACATTTTATGTTATTAATATTTTATGTTATTAACATTTTATGTTATTAACATTTTATGTTATTAACTTTTTATGTTAATAACAGTTTGTTATTAACAGTTTATGTTATTAACATTTTATGTTATTAACATTTTATGTTATTAACATTTTATGTTATTAACATTTTATGTTATTAACATTTTATGTTATTAACATTTTATGTTATTAACATTTTATGTTATTAACATTATATGTTATTAACATTTTATGTTATAATCATTTTATGTTTTAAACATTTTATGTTATTAACATTTTATGTTATTACCATTTTATGTTATTAACATTTTATGTTATTAACATTTTATGTTATTAACATTTTATGTTATTAACATTTTATGTTATTAATATTGTATGTTATTAACAGTCATTCATATTAACTGTTTATGTTATTAACCGTTTGTTCTTTAAAATCTCTGTTATAAACATTCTTTTTTAACAGTATTTACTGAGAGAGATCTATTCTTCAAATCTCTGTCAGTATCCTGACCAGTCTTCAAATCCCTACCAGTAACCGACAAGGTTTCGAAACTTTGCAGTAGTATATGAGCTGCCTAGTTAATTGTTGCTTGGGATATAATATGAGTAATACTGCATTCTCTTGATAACATACTCTGTTAATAACATATGCTTTTAATAACACATACTATTAATAATATAAATTCCACCAGATTTAACTAATAGCATAAAACATTAAATAACTAAAGCTCTTAACTGCTCCATAAGCTGAATATAAGTTGCTAAAACATTTCATCAATTGATTGTTACATTTACAAACGCTGTTAATAACATTAACAACTTTTAGAAAACCCCACAAATTAGTTGTTAAATGCTAATTTATTTAGTATTAACATTTGCTGCACAAAAATTTGAAATATAATTAAATGTTTTTTATGGAACCGACTACAGTTTTAAGCCTTTTTTAGCTGGCACAAAAAAAAAATGCTAATTCAATATGTGGTTATAAGACGTTCAAATGTTTTGCCTATTGCCAATTCAAACAAAATATTATTTATTAAAAATGTTGCCGATTGTTTTGGCATATTAGTTTTTCTTTTATCACATGCTCTTTTATTTTATTTTTTTTGTTTTTCTTTATATTATTTTCTGTCTGTCTATCTATCACTCTCTCTCTCTCACGCCTCTTTTTATATAGATCTATCTTTGGGAATTCGTTGACCAGCGCGACTATCATTGGCTTGATGTATTGGATAGCGATGATAGCGAGGATTCTGACTGGTCTGAATCCAATTGAAGCTGCGTATTGCACTAAATAAAAACAGCAAACCACAGAAAAATACACAGAAAAGATCCTTTCACACACGCACACACACAAAACACATACCTACCACACACACACACACAAAAACACAGCGAAAAATACGAATTAAAGCAAACAAATTAAAATCAAAGTGAATTTTTTTTTAGAAACACAAAAAAAAAGAAAAGAGAAATATAATAAGATATTGATGAAAGAAGAAGAAAAAAAAAACAAATAATGTATGTTACACAACGAAACGAAAATAATGCTGCTTTTAAAATAAATACAAATAATATCACTTTTAGAAGAGTAAAAAGAATATAAAATAAAATGTTTATTTAATAAAAAAAAACAAAAAACTTACAAAACACTCGAATAAATCGAACATTCTCTAGTTTGCAAAAATGTAAGAAATTTAAAAAAAATGTGAAAAACTAATAAGGAAAAAAAAAACAACTTAAATTAAGACAGCAAAATTAAGCAGATATTACTACAAATATGTGCTATTCACAGCCAAGAAATAATTGCAAAATGCTACAAAAAATTGTTAAAAAGAAACAAAATGATAGAAATCTATATACGCTTTTTAAAAATTAAATTTAACTAAATTATTTGTTAAATGTTTGTTAAAAAAAACACACAATATTGCTTAAAATTTGTAAGTAAAAAAAGAAATTGTAAAATTTTGCAACAACCATTGAAAAAAATGAAAGCTTAGCTCGTTGTTTTAAAAAATTAGTTATTTTTATCTATTCATAAATTCATTTCTTGCTAGATTAAACAAAAATTAAATTGTTTAACTTTTTAAGCTGCTCTTCAGATTTGCAGTCATTCGAAATTTGGTGTTATGCATATTTAGTGTTATTAACAGTGAAGATTTAAAGGATTTTATGTTATTTATAATTACTGTAAAAATTGAGGAATATTAAATGAAACGAGTGTTAAAAAGAATGTTGATAACAGAGATTTTTTAATAACAAACTTTTAATAACATAAATGTTAATAACATAAAATGTTAATAACATTAAATGTTAATAACAAAAGCTGGTAATAAGAGAAATTGTTAATAACAGAATTTGTTAATAATAGAAACTGTTAATAACATAAACTGTTAATAACATAAAATGTTAATAACATAAAATGTTAATAACATAAAACGTTAATAACATAAAACGTTAATAACAGAAACTGTTAATAACATAAACTGTTAATAACGTAAACTGTTAATAACATAAACTGTTAATAACGTAAACTGTTAATAACATAAAATGTTAATAACATAAAATGTTAATAACATAAAATGTTAATAACATAAAATGTTAATAACATAAAACGTTAATAACAGAAACTGTTAATAACATAAAATGTTAATAACATAAAACGTTAATAAAAGAAACTATTAATAACATAAAATGTTAATAATATAAAATGTTAAACATAAAATGTTAATAACATAAAACGTTAATGACAGAAACTATTAATACCATAAAATGTTAAAAACAGAAACTATTAATAACAAAAGCTGTTAATAATATAAACTGTTAATAACAAATGAATGTTAAAAACATAAAAGTTAATAACATAAACATCTAATAAATTCAACTGTTTAACAGACTGTTCATAATTGATAACATTAACGTTTTAAATGTGTAGCATTCAATGTTAGAAACATTTCTTATTAACAGTGACTGTTATTAGCATATAATACATTAACATTGACTGCTATTAACTTTGATTGTTATTTACGTAGAATGTAAATTCCACTAGCTGTTATTAACATAGATTGTTAATAACATCTTTTGCTAATAACACTGTCTTTGTAAAACATTGTTTTTTAATAACATCAACTGTTAATAATATTTTTGATTAAAAACCGCGACTGTTAATGAAATTGTTCGTTACAAAAATTAACTGTTAATAACATAAAGTGTTAATATGTTTTTAGTTAAAAACATCAACTGTTAATAACATTTTTAGTTCAAAACATTTATTATTAATAACGTCGTCTGTTAAAAACATCAAATGTTAAAACTTTGTCTGTTAATAACAATGTTAATAACGTCAACTGTTAAAACTCTTGTCTGCAAATAATATTGTTAATAACATCAACTGTTGATAACATTGAATGTTAATAACATTCTAAATCAACTGTTTCTAACAGCAACTGTTATTAACTTCGACTGTTAAAATATTTTTAGTAAAAACCGCCAACTGTTAATAACATTTTTAGTTCAAAACATCTACTGTTAATAACGTCGTCTGTTAATAACAACAACTGTTTAAAACATCGACTGTCAATAACATCAACTGTTTAAAACATCATATGTTAATAATAATGTTAATAAAGTCAACTGTTAAAAATCTTGTCTGCTAATAACATTGCTGCTAATAACATAAAACATCGATTCTTTATTAAAATATACTCTTATTAACCTCTGCTATTAATAACATGGACTGTTAATAACATAAACTCTTAATAACATCGACTGTCAATAACATCAACTGTTTAAAACATCAACTGTTTAAAACATCAACTGTTTAAAACATCAACTGTTTAAAAATCAACTATTTAAATAGCATTCCTTTGATTTTTAAAAATTCATATTAACATTATCTGTTATTAACAGCAGCTAACATTAATATCTGCTATTAATCTTACTTGATTAATACTTATTTATTAACAATTGTTGCTGTTTATAATCTTTAATGTTTTTTTTTTAACAATTCTTCGTCATTTCAAAAAATTTACTGCTAATAGCATTTCTGTGCATAACATCAATAAACACTGTTTCATACGTTTATCATTTTCATTATTTTGTTTTGAGTATTTTTCTTTTCATTTCTTTAAAACATAAGCTGTTGTTAAAATTTTGAGTTGTTAAAGTTTTGCGTTATTACGTAACGTTTTATACATGCCCACGTGCTCATGCATAAATAGAAACAAAAGCAAGAAAAAAAAAAAGCCTTCTAGCAGCCAACTGTGAATTCAATATTAAGCCACGTACTTTATATATGTTTTATTTTAACATTAATTATTATTATCATAATTATTATTTGTATTGTCACTTTAGTACACTGAAAATTTTGCGCTTCTACAGTTTTCGTTTAATTAAAAAGAAAAAAACAACTATATATCATATTCGTTTATTTTTAGTTGATTTTTTTTTAATTTTTTGTTATAGCCCTATATTTAAAAATAATAAACTTATAAAAAACAAAGAAAACAAAAAACATGTTCAAGTATAAAAATGTAATTAGATTTATTAAAATATATATATACTTAGTATAAGCAATTGCTAAACAGCCCCACATTACACACATAAATACAAACATTCATAATCTACGAGTATCTATATTATATATTTGTACTACTACTTTAAATATTAATAATTAATAATAAAAACTAATAGCTAAAATTGTGTAAAACCTATGCAAAAGTAATAAACAAATTAAAAATTTTAAACAAAATATGTTCTCTTGCATACATAGCATATATGCTTAAATTACTTACAACCACCAACCAACCATATATAATTAATATATAGTTCAAAATTTAAACGATAAATACAACAATAACAATTAAATTACCTCCAAAAAAACAAAAGATAACTTTAACTGTTTAGTTTTTATAGTTTAGTTTAAAACGTTGGTGATGTCGCACATTCAAAGTATAAATTATTATTTTTTAATAATTATAATTATCATTAGTAACATACATAATTAACATAATTATACAAACAAAAAAAATTGAATTGTAACAATATCTTTAACCATACCTAGTAAATTCATTAATAGAAATAGTAAAATATAGTGTTGGGTAAAGATTTCGCTTGCCCGCAGAAAATGTGTAGGCATGTTTGACACTTTCGATCGAAATCGTTTTAAAATGTTCAACTCTTACAGAATTCAAGATTTGAAACAGGGCCACTAAAGAACCGTTACTGTTTCCAATTTTGGAACCGGAATCGGAACCGTTATTAAAAAAAAATTTATGGAACCGGTATCGAAACACACATACTTATTATATTTTTGTTCGAAACCGGAATCGGAACCGCTATTTTTAATAAAATAAAATATTCGAACCAGTACCGAAACCATTATTCCAAATGGTTTAGTCCCTGATTTGAATACAAAAATTTTAATTCTAATTCAAACCGTTAACATTCTGTAAAACGTATTCATTTCGTTTATTTTGTGAAATATTTGAATTTCGTTCGAAAGTGATGTTCAGAACATGTCGGATTAACTAATACAAAAAAAAAACAAAAAATAGTAATACATTAATTAACAATTACAATATACATAGCTTAATTAACTTTTTAACAAACATACATAAAAATGCTAAAATTTGTGAAGCAAACAGTTTAACTCTTAACTTAAAGATTGAATACATTTTTAAAATGCAATAATTTTAAATAAAATGTTAATAACATTGAGCAGTTATTAACAGCGTGATAAAATAGATTACTAAAAATGTTAATAAAATTACGCTGTTATCAACAGCCTCTTAAAATAGATTCCAAAACATGTTAATAACATTAGGCTGTTATTAGCAGCGTCATAAAAAAGATTACTAAAAATGTTAAAGCTGTTATTAACAGCGTCTTAAAATGGATGACAGAAAAATATTAATAACATTTGGCTATTAATAACATTAACAAAGATCACTAAAAAAATGTTAATAACATTTTATGCGTCTTAAAATAAATAAATAAATCACATGAAAATGTTGGCATGAGGCTGTTATTAATATTGTCTTGAAATAGATCACTGGACAAAAAAATTTAATATAATCTGGATGTTATTAACAGCGTCGTTAAATAGATCGCTAAAAAATGTTAATAACATTAGGCTGTTAATAGCAGCGTCTTAAAACAGATTACCAAAAATGTTAAGAATACTAAAAATGTTAAATTAACAGCGTCTTAAAATGAATGGCTAAAGAATGTTTGTAACATTTGGTTGTTATTAACATCTTAAAACAGATCACAAAAAAATGTTAATAAAATTTGATGTTATTACCAGCGACTTAAAATCAATCACTAAAAAAATGTTAAAAACATACTTTAAACCGTCTTAAAATATCATTAAAAATGTTAATAACATAAGACCGTCTTAAAATAGATCGCCAAAAAATGTTAATGACATAACAGACTCTGAACATAGAACACAGAACAAATTCTAATAACGCTGTTATTAAAAGCGTCTTAAAACACATCGCTATGACACATTTTTAATGACATTTTGCTGTTATTAACAGCCACTTGAAATAGATCACTGAAAAAAAAATTGATACAATCTGGATGTTATTCACAGCGTCTTGAAATAGATCACTGAAAATGTTAATAGCATTTGGTTGTTATTAGCAGCGTCTTTATACAGATTACAAAAATGTTAAATTACAGCGTCTTAAAATGGATGGCTAAAGTCTGTTAATAACATTTCGTAGTTAACATCTTAGCAAAGATCACTAAAAAATGTTAATAACATTTGATGTTACTACCAGCGTCTTTAAATAAATCACTAAAAATTGTTAAAAACATAATTCAAACCGTCTTAAAATGTCATTAAAAATGTTAATAACATAAGGCTGTTATTAAGACCGTCTTAAAATAGATCGCTAAAAAATGTTATTGACATAACAGGGTCTGAACGTAAAACACAGAAAAATTTTAAGAACGCACTGTTATTAAAAGCCTCTTAAAACACATAGCTATGACACATTTTTAATGACATTAAGCTGTTATTAACAGTGTCTTGAAATGGATCGTTAAAGAATGTTAAAAACATTTGGCTGTTATTAACATTTTAACACAGATCACTAAAAAAATGTTAATAACATTTGATTTATACCAGGGTCTTAAAATCACTAAAAATATGTTAATAACATTTGATTTATACCATCATCTTAAAATCACTAAAAAATGTTAAAACAAAATTTAAACCGTCTTGAAATGTCATCAAAAATGTTAATAACATAACGCTGTTATTAACACCGTCTTAAAATAGACATAACAGAGTCTGAACAAAGAACACAGACAAATTTTAATCACGCTCTATTATTAAAAGCGTCTTAAAACACATCGCTATGACACATTTTTAATGAAATTTAGCTGTTATTAACGGTGTCTTGAAATAGATCACTGAACAAGAGAAATTGATACAATCTGGATCTTATTAACAGCGTCTTGAAATAGATCACTGAAAAATGTTAATAGCATTTGGCTGTTATTGACAGCGAAAAGATCGTCCTTGACTGCAATAATGGTCAATTTTATTAATATTCTGCTATTAACATTTATTCTTAGTAACATTTTATGTAAAACATATTTAATGTTAATAACATTTTATGTCAGTAACTCTCAATGATAATAATTTTCTTGATGTTCTTGACATTTTAAGATTGTAACATAGTGTTAAAACATTTCAAATTCTATGTTAATATTTTATATTTAATGTTAACATTTTAAAATGAATATTAACATTCTAATATTAATGCTAACATTTTAAAATTATTGTTAACATTTTAAAATGTATGTTAGCATTTTAAAATTAATGTTAACATTTATTATTTAATGTTAACATAGTGTTAACATAGTAACATAGTGTTAATACATTTGAAATTCAATGTTAACATTTTATATTTAATGTTAATATTTTAAAATTAATGTTAACATTTTAAAATTATTGTTAACATTTTAAAATGTATCTTAACATTTTAAAATTAATGTTAACATTTTATATTTAATGTTAACATTTTAAAATTAATCTTAATATTCTAAAATTAATGTTAACATTTTATATTTAATGTTAACATTTTAAATTTTATGTTATGTAATATTTCCATTACTAACATCTTATAAAACTAACATTTTGTGTTATAAACACCCTATGTTATTAACATTTTATTTATTGCTAACGTTTCAAAGCAATTTCACTGCTCTCATTTTTTGCCTTTTTAAAACACAATACACTTTAATAAATAATAGTTACAACTAAGATTAGAAAAAAAACACAATTATAAAATTTAAAAATAAAACAAACCGTTAAACCCTCCAGCATAAACAAAATATAAAAATAAATGTTTAGTATGCGTTTCAAAAAAAAAACAAAATTTGAATTTAAATCAATTGTATTTTCTTAAATAATAATTAATACTACTACTACAAGAACAACAACATCAACAACAAAAGCATTAAAAACAAAAACCAACTAGAGACCAAAAATTTATTGTGTAACAAATTAAAGAAAAGAAATAGTATTAAAAATTATTAACATAACAAAAAAAAATCTCAAATAGAAGTAAACTGTGAATTTTCGTAATTAATTAGTAAAAAAAATTATATATTTAAAATTATGAATTTTTATTCCGTTGCCATTAATATATTTTTTTTTATTTTAAACAATTACTGTGTTATAAACATTTTTATTTTATTTATGCAATTTAAATTGCCCGCTATTCTTTTTATAGCACAACACGAGATTTACTATAAAAATCAAAAGAAAAAACTACTTCCTCTGCTTATTTTGAAAAGACTAAAAATAATAACAAAAACCTATATATTTTTTTATAAAACAAACAACAACAAAAACTGAATTAAAATGTTTTACAAAAGAAAAAAAAAGATGAAAAGTAAAATCAATTAATGTGATCATAACGTTTATAAATTTACAATTACAAGCAAAATATTAAAAAAGCAAAACTTAATTCAAGCGCTGTTTCAAAAAAATTTTTAATGAAAAAAAACAAAAAGAAAAAAAAAAAAAACAAAAAAAAAATTATTAGAAAAAAAAATTGTATATGAAAAAATATTCAAAAAAATAAATAAAAATTGCAAAAAAACTACAATATAATTATTCCAAAAATTTGAAAAAAAGAACATATAGAAAAATAAAAAAAATAAACTAACACTTATGTATTCATTGCCTCTTGTAACAAAACTATATTATTTCGTAATGTTCAATACATCCAATGTCCAAGTTAAAAATGTTCACTTAAAAACAAAAACAAAACTATATATAAATGTATGATGAATATTAAAAAGAAAAATATGCAGTTAGAAAAGAGCAAAATATTAAAAATATCAACTATCTAACTTTATTTAGAGTTTAAGCTCATTTAAAAAGAAAAAAAAACAAAATCATTTTACTTTGAACTTGGTATTATTTGTGGTTTTTAAAATATTCTTTTTTTTCTGAAAAATTAATACTTATTAAAATTTGTTTAGTTTTGGTGTTCGAAAAATAGTTTTGTTCAATATTTTAAAATTCGTTTAAGTTGACAATTTATTTTTATTAGCTTATGGCAAAAATTAAAATACAAACATATATTAAACATAATGTATTTGAATGAATAAAGTACTTTTGTGATCAATTCATTGAGTTGTTTTATTTTATTAATCAGTTTATATCCACATAAATTTAGTTTTCTCTTCAACAGTCATTCTTTAGCAGTCAGCAGTCCAAAAGCGACATAAAAAAATGTTGAGTAAACTTAATGAGATATAGTTTTTCTTGTAGAGAATGGCAAGCGGAACTGCGGAATCGAATTTCATATACATATTCCTCAGAACTATGATTTTATAGACCAAAAACTGTTTTTTTGAAGGTGTGTTTTGTGTATAATTTTTATAAATTATTCGTTCTTTTAAATTTTTTCATTATTTTCTAATGAAACATTAGATGTTACTGCATCAAATAAGATATTAATCACAAAAATCTATTAAAAATTGATCGAATTAAAAATAATAATGTAATTTCATAAAATCGAACCAAAAAGTAATTCCAACGTTGAAACAACTGAGTATAGTGCCAAAACTATACAAGATAGAGCAAAATGGTTTTCAGTTTCGAGTTCAGTAAATAAAACTGATCTAAAAACCGTTGAAAAATTGAATTGTAAAATTTTTGCGAAAATCAACAAAATAGGATGGGCTAACCACTTACTTTCTAAAAGCGACATAAAAAAATGTTGAGGAAACTGAATGAGATATAGTTTTTCTTGTAGGGAATTACGAGTGGAACTGCGGAATTGAATTTCCAAATAACAATTCATCTAAAATTTGATTTTATGGACCAAAAACTGTTTTTTAGAAGGCATGTTTGTCTATCAATTTTACAAAATTTTGGATTTTTCAAATAATTTCTATATTTTCTAATGAAACATTAGATGTTGCTGCATCAAATAAGATATTAATCACAAAAATCTATTAAAAATTGATCGAATTAAAAATAATAATGTAATTTCATAAAATCGAACCAAAAAGTAATTCCAACGTTGAAACAACTGAGTATAGTGCCAAAACTATACAAGATAGAGCAAAATGGTTTTCAGATTCGAGCTCAGCAAATAAAACTGATTTAAAAACCGTTGAAAAATTGAATTGTAAAATTTTTGCGAAAATCAATAAAATAGGATGGGCTAACCACTTACTTTCTAAAAGCGACATAAAAAAATGTTAAGGAAACTGAATGAGATATAGTTTTTCTTGTAGGGAATTACGAGTGGAACTGCGGAATTGAATTTCCAAATAACAATTCATCTAAAATTTGATTTTATGGACCAAAAACTGTTTTTTAGAAGGCATGTTTGTCTATCAATTTTACAAAATTTTGGATTTTTCAAATTATTTCTATATTTTCAAATGAAACATTAGATGTTGCTGCATCATATAAGATATTAATCACGAAAATCTATTAAAAATTGATCGAGTTAAAAATAATAATGTATAGTGCATAATCTCAAAAAAAAAGTAATTCCAACGTTGAAACAACTGAGTATAGTTCCAAAACTATACAAGATAGAGCAACATGGTTTTCAGTTTCGAGTTCAGCAAATAAAACTGATTTAAAAACCGTTTAAAAATCAAGTTGTAAAATTTTACCGAAAATCACTAAAATAGGATGGGCTACTTACTTTCTAAAAGCGACATAAAAAAAATGTTGAGGAAACTGAATGAGATATAGTTTTTCTTGTAGGGAATTACGAGTGGAACTGCGGAATTGAATTTCCAAATAACAATTCATCTAAAATTTGATTTTATGGACCAAAAACTGTTTTTTAGAAGGCATGTTTGTCTATCAATTTTACAAAATTTTCGAATTTTAAAATAATTTCTGTATTTTCTAATGAAACATTAGATGTTGCTGCGTCAAATAAGATATTAATCACAAAAATCAATTAAAAATCCATCGAGTTAAAAATAATAATGTATTTTCATAAAATCGAATCAAAAAGTCTCTTCATCCTTGAAACAACTGAGTATAGTGCAAAAAATATACAAGATAGAGCAAAATGGTTTTCATATTCGCGTTCAGTAAATAAAACTGATCTAAAAACCGTTGAAAAATTGAATTGTAAAATTTTTCGAAAATCAATAAAATAGGATGGACTAACTTACTTTCTAAAAACGCAATAAAAAAAATTTTGAGTAAACTAAATGAGATATAGTTTTTCTTGTAGGGAATGACGAGCGGAACTGCGGAACATAATTTCTTATAAATATTTCTCAGAACTACGATTTTATGACGCAAAAACTGTATTTTAGAAGTTATACGATTTTTGCTTATAACTTTTAAACGCATTAACCGATTTTAACCAAAATACTTTTGTTAATTAGAACTGATGTCTGCCATGAATGCTACAAAATATTTTTCAGATCGGTTAATAAATAAAAATTAATTAATCGAAAATAGTATAAATTTCACATACATTTTTTCGACTTAAAAAAAATATTCGTTCTTGATCGTTATTACTAGCTTTTGGATTTTTCTCAACAGAAATAAATATTTTGCTATTCATTAGTGCACATTTTATTAAAATATCTCCAACCGATCTGTTTTTATAAATAAATATATGAAAATATCGAATAACAAAATTTCATTGCATATTGTAGACTTATGCGTTCATGAATTTTAAAATTTGTATTTTTATATTTGAGCACAAATCATTCGCAGCCATGCTGCCAAATTTTATGACAATCGGCTCATAGGTTAAAATTATAAAAATCAAAATGTAAAAATAATTGTCATCATTTTTGCACATAACCTACTTTAATTGCAAATAATAGGCGTGGTTGTGCGCCAACATCGCCTTATTTATATTTCTCATAATCCGCAATACTTTAAGATTGCTCACTCCAAATTTCATGCAAATCGGTTGATGCGTTTAGTTTTTATTAAGAAAAATGTTAACGCACCTTGAAAGTTTCATGTTAGAACAAAAAAATCAAAATCGCTGAAATTCGTCAAAATACCAGGCGAACAGAAAAGGTAGAAGGTGGCGTTTTCAGGTTTGTGTATAGGCTAATGAAATTAAAAGTGTTGGTTTGTGGCGCTACTAAAATGCGAAAAACACGGTGTTTATGATTTTGATTTATAACTTTTGAATGCATGAATAGATTTTTATGAAATTTTCACAGTATATAAAGAAAAATATGTGCTATTTAATAAAAATACAAATTTTATATATTATTTAGTTTTTCAATGATTTTTTAAAGAATTTCTTTAATTTTCTAAATTCTTACGTTATGCAACACTATCACAGCAAACTGTCAAATTCTAACGTTATGCAACACTGTCACAGCAAACTGTCAAACGCTCAGCTGTTGTTGCTTTGTTTACAATTTAGAAGCAACAAAAATCAATGAATTTTTGCAAATAAAATAGAATTTTTGTGTGAAATTTAAAAAGCTATAAAAATGGAAGAAATATTAAATAAAACTGCAAAGCAATTTATATGCATTAACTGCGGCCATCCACTGCGTGCGCTTTACAAGAAATTCAGCAACTCATTGAAGACGGTGCAGTGCGTAAGTAGTAACAATTAAAACATATTTTTAATCAATACCAAAATTATTAAAATCTCAAATAGTTTAATGTGCTTTTATTAAAATAATACGCAGTTAATTTTATAATTTGTTAAAATTACATAAAATAATTAAATAACTTGCAGGAAAAATGTCGCAAAGTGGCCGACAAATACATCGAATTCGAGCCGGTCATCATTTTGGTGGATGCGGTGTTGCTCTCGCAGCAGGCATTCCGTCACATGCTCTATAATCGCAATTTTAAGGTGAGCTACACAAATTTATATTTTACAAACTTTAACACCATATTTTTGATGCAGCTACATTGGAAACTATTAATGGTGCTGCTATTACTTGAATCCTTTGCGTTGTGGCGCAAGAAACGTGATGATATTGTTGACCCCGTGCATTTGGAGCTGGTGCATGAGAAAGGTTTCTATCTTTGTTGTTTGGAGAATATAGCAGGTAGTTTTTTTTGTCGTTGTTTTCCTAAAATTTATAAATATTGTTCGAATTTTCGCACAGACTATGCAATTATGGCCATCGTATTGCTGCTCTGTTCGTTGTTGCTGCTGCAACGTCGTTTCAAATTGTCTGTGGTCATTGCCAAAATACGCAACGATGGTCTGCTCATTTTGAAGGCCATTATTATAGCGAATTTTTCGAAATTCTTTCTGTTGCCCATAATGGTGTGGCGCGCCAATGCGACAGAGTTCGGCTCGAATGTGCATCATTGGCTGGTGATGGGACATCATTTGTTTGCGCTGATTTTTATATATGCAGGTAAATTACAAATTTTCAACGGCACAAAAATATTTTTATTTTTAATACATACTACCTTTTTTGATGCTGTTCAATAATAATCACAAATTTAAAAAAAAAAAACTGAATTGATTGATATATTTAATTTTTTTGCTTCTATTAAAAATCTTTTAAATTATTCAATTTCTACAATAAAATAACAAAAATCTGTTTAAAAAATGAATACATAATTTCTTTAGTAAAATTTTTATATATTTCTCTTTTTTTTCTCATTTTACCAGTTGTCTGCCATCAGCGAAAACGTTGCGCCGCACTCATTGTTTTGCCAGCATTTCTGCTTAAAGAATATCTAAAAGCACAGATATCTACATATATGTTGGCGAATTTCTAAAAAAAATTGTTTTGTTATATATTTATTATTTTGTTTCTTTCATTTGTTTTTTCATCATAATTGAGTCCTTTATATTTATATATTATATATATATTTTTAGAATAGCTCATTAGGTTTAGTATTATAATATAATATATATAACAAATAATTGTTTGTAATCAAAATTTAAATACATAATACATTAGCATAAGATTTTACGTTTTTTTCGTTTTTTTGTTTTTTATTACTTAACTGCACACAATTTTATTTAACTTATTTGTCCACTGTTATTATTACAATTATTTTAAGCTATAAAATGTATTATTGCGTTTTTATTTTTGAAATATGAAATTGCAGCGATTTAATAAACTATATAGTTTTATTTATTGGTGTTAATGGTTGTCAAGTGGTTTTGGTTAAATAAGCAAAATATTTTTTTTTTTTCATTCTGGAAATCATTTACTAGTTATAAAACATTTAAAAGCAGCTGCCGATTATATACGCAGTGCACAAAAAAATTCTCGAATATAGTAAAATATTTAATTATAAAAAAACAGCATTATTTAAATTATCCAACTTTTGGATACACAAATTTCAATTTAATTTGTGTTTTGCTATTAAAGAATTCGATTTTTCAGTACAAAATAAAAGTATTTCAATTAAATTCACTCCATAGAAGTTCTGTGAAATGTATACAATTTGATTTTAGGCTGTAAAAACTACAGATCAAATTGTACAAGATTCAATACATTATAAAAAAATAAATCTTAAAGGTTTTGGATGAAATTCCAGAGTACCGACGGCGTTATTTTTGAAGAAACAGTGCGGCTGGAGACAGCCAGCAAAGTAGGAATAATCATCAGAACACCACTTTTCAAACATTCAACACATTCATGATTAATTTTACGTTACGTTTGAATTGTATTTGATCCCTCTGAAAAAAAAAATATTTCTGTAAAAAAAAAAATTCCGGGAAAAAATTCTGTTAGACAAATTATTTATGATAGAGCTGAATATAAAATTTGTTTCTTAGAAAAAAAAAACTCGGGAAGTGTTGGGAGTTATTATTCTGAAGAAAAATTGCGGGAATAATATTCAGGATAGGGCTGAATATAAAATGTATTTCCGAGGTAAATTTCTGGGAAAAAAAATATTCAAAAAAGGGATGTATATTAGATTTGTTTTTGAGATCAAAATCTGTGTAAAAAATTATTCACGATAGGGTTGAATATAAAATTTGTTTCCGAGGTAATATTCAGGGGGCAAAAATTATTCAGGATAGGGCTAAATATGAAATTTGTTTTCACGTTAGGGCTGTATATAAAATTGGTTTCTGAGGAATAATGTTGTGTAAAAATTATTTATTAGAACTGAATATAAAATTTGTTTCCGAGGAAAAGTTCTGGTGAAAAATTATTCAAGATAGGACTGAATATAAAATGTGTTTCCGAAGAAACATTCAGCTGGGAGCATTATTCATGATAGGGATAAATATAAAATTTGTTTTTAAGGAAAACTTCTGGTGAAAAAAATGATTCAAGGTAAGACAGAATATATAATTTGTTTCCTAGAAAAATTCTGAGTGCGAAAAAATTTTAAGATAGATCTGCATATCGCATTTGCTTCGGCGGACAAATTCTGGGAAAAAATATTCTTATAAAATTTGTTTCCGAGGTAAAATTCAGCGGAAAAATATTCAGGACTGAATATAGAATTTGTTTCCGAAGAAAAATTCACGGGGAAATTAGTCAGGATAGGGCTGAATAAAAAATTTGTTCTGAAGAAAAATTGTGGGGATTGTCTCTTGTGAAAAACTTATTCAAGATAAAACTGAATATATAATTTGTATCCGAAATAAATTCTAGGATGAAAATATTTTAAGATAGTTCTACATATCGCATTTTTTTCGGAGGACAAATTCTGGGGAGAAATTATTCTTATAAAATTTGTTTCCGAGGTAAAATTCAGGGGGAAAACATATTCAGGGCTGAATATAAAATTTGTTTCCGTAAAAAAATTCAGGGCGAAATTTGTCAGGATGATATGAATAAAAAAAAATGTGTTCTAAAAAAAATTCTAGGAAGAAAATTATTCATGATAGGGCTGAGTATAAAATGTTTTTCTGAGGACAAATTCTGGGGGAAAAAAAATATTTATGACAGGGTTAAATATAAAATTTGTTTTCGAGAAAAAATTCTGGGGGAAAAATTATTCATGATAGGGCTGAATATAATTTTTTTTTCGGAGGATAAATACTGGGGAAAAAACTATTTATGATAGGGGTAAGTATAATTTTTTTCGGAGGAAAAATACTGGGGGAAATACTATTTATGATAGGGGTATTGTCGTTGTACAAAGAAAAGTCATCAAATACATTTTCAAAATGCCAAATATTGATTTTCAAAAATCTTTATATATCTGTCAATTTTTAATCGATGATCTCAATTTTTTTACCACATGATAAGAAAATGTCAATCTATCAATTGATATTTCAACTATAAAAATGCATCAATTACTTTTTAAAATATTAATCAACAAACTCAAAATTTAAGTTTTTCATAAAAATGTATTTGGTGACTTTTCGTTCTACAACGACGATATATATTTTGTTTTTAAGAAAAAAATTCTGGGGGAAAAAATAATCATGAAATTTTTAGTGGCAAAATTACTATAGGACTAAATATGATATCTCGAGCATCTTTTGAAATTGACGTTCGATTGAAATTTGAATTTTTGTCAAAAGAAATCGAATTGAATTCGGTTGAACTTGAACGTTTTATTTTGTATTAAAAATTCGAATTTTGGAATAATTAAAAACAAATGCGTTCGAATTGAAATTTTAAAATGATTTCATGCCGAAAAACTTACATTTTTTACATTTTATTTTAAATATCATTTATTTTTTGTATATTACAATGGATTTTTTCTACAAATATTTTACTATATCCGAGTATTTATTATGAACAGTTTATAAATAAAATGTATTGCGATTTTTTATATTTGTTTTTGTGGCTGTAACTGTTATTTTCGCGCAGTTGCAGCAACACACCTTAGGTTTATAGTTAAATGTATCATTGTGTTAAATTGAATTAACTAACGTTGCATATTGTTTGCTCTTTTTTTTATTTAGTTTTATATTTGAATTTTAATTAACTACTAAGTTTTATGTTTAAATTTTGTTTTTGTTGTTGTTGTTATTGTTTGGTAAATTTAGTACATTGTTAGCTATTTTAAAATTTTTACTATTTTTGTTTTTTATATGAATATTGTTTTGGATTTTTCAATGTAAAAATTATGCCATAAAATATGAATTAAAAAATTAAATAAAAAAATAAATCATTTAACGAACTCAAAAATTATAAAATGTTTTTGCTAATGTGAAGTATTGGCATGAAATTAAAAATACATACAGTTTTTTCATGCTCGAATTCAATTCTGATATGAATTAAGGGTGTGTGCGAATTCGACTAAATTGGTGACTAAAGTAAATTGAATGGCTTTTCATTCGACCTCTATTCTGTAACCGGTAATTGCAAAGGTCCATAATGAATCGATGATCATATGTCTGTTTGCTGTCCTCCAATTTAGTTCAATTTAGGCTGCATGAAAATTTGCTAAATTGAAAAGTCGAACACTGCATTACCGACAAAATTTAGTTTAGTCAGCAATTTAGCCGAATTCTCACACACCCTAAATCTTGCTTTGCAGTATTTCGAATGAAATTTAAGTTTATGCATGATTTTAACCGAAAAACTTGCTGTACACAACAATAGAGCATATTGGAAATATTCAAAAATTAGCGAAAATTTCGAAATGATTGCATTGACAGAAAACAAAACATTTATATGTTTATATGAAATTCCATAGCAAGCTAGAACATATCGTCACTGTCATGCCAAAGGGGCGAATGTGCATTTTTAAAAATGTTGGGAAATCAAATTTTAAAGTTTGAAGTACTTTAAAAATTATCAAAATTTATAATTTTTTCAATTTTTTCTGTTATTTTGGTTTATTCATTATTATTATAACGTATATAAAATATCTTTAGATTTGGACAACCTACTGAATTATAAATACAGATTTTGTGAGGCTATATCCTGATCAAAACGCAAATATTTTTGTTTTTTATGCTATAACTTTTAATTAGCGCAAGATAAAATAGTAATGTAAAGGCATTAATTGTTGCTTTTAAAGCACCTATCTATTGGCATCATTAATTAAAAATATTTTGTCAAACATTAATTTGCCATTTGTTATTTGCAGGAAAAAATGTTTGGCTAATATTTTTAAATAATGATGCAGATCGATAGGTGCTTTAAAAACAAACAATTAATACCTCTACATCACTATTTTATCTTGTATGAATAAAAAATTATAACAAAAAAATGGAGAAATTGGAAAAATTGAAAATCTTGTCATGCCAAAAGAGCGAATCTTTTCGTTTTTTTGCTATAACTCTTTACTGGTACAAGATAAATGCAAGATTTGCAAGGTACGAGATTTGCAAATAACAAATGGCAAATTAATGTTTGGCAAAATATTTTTAACTAATAATGCAGATCGATGGGTGCTTTGAAAACAAACAATAAATGCCTTTACACTACTATTTTATCTTATACCAATAACAAGTTATGGCGAAAAATCGAAAAGATTCGCCTTTTTGGCATGACAAGATTTTCCAATTCGTCCTTTTGGTTTTGTCTTTTATTTTAAAAATTTTAAAAATAAGTTACGAGTCTGTTCGTTAATTGGATTTTGTAATTTGGATTTTTTTTTAAATACCGAATTTTGTAAAAAGTTGGATTTTGTCTCAAGGTTAGGTTATGAGGGGACCTTGGCAATTGTGTTGCCAAAGAGTGCGCTGGTCAAGTTTGATTAATTGTTATTCCTCGTTTCGCAAACTTAACAAATGCTTTTTTTCTAAACCATATTTTTTCTAGTTTATGCTTTAATGCATTGTGAAACATATTTGCTACATTTTGAAATTGAAAATGTCATGTGAAAGCTTATGATATTCACTTTTAATTGGCACTTTTCAATCGATCAGAGATCGAATATTAAACTGTCCTACACGCATTTTGATGCATTGAAATTTGTAGTCATTTTTTGATGCATTTGTGCCACAGATTCTGAAAATGGCATCAGTTTTTTACATTTTTTTCACATTAATCAAAGTTTTGTATTGTAGCGCAAGGTTTCCTCTGTCTACTGCCGATAAAATAATATCATTATTTTTTTCTTGTTCGCATATTCAGTCCAAACGTATACAAAATATTCCGTCAAAACGTTTCAATTCGAAAATAATTTGTATTGAATTTTCATACAAAATATTTTCGAACGCAGAAATTCCGTGGGAATATTTTGTATTTTTTTTGACGTTTTTGAACAAAACAAATTTGGTTTCGTTTCACTTTATATGAAGGTCAACAACTGGAACCAATTTCCAATTCAAAACTATTGCCATTTTCGGAATCAGCTCCAAAAATATATCCGATAACACAGCACAACAAAAAAAAAATTATCCGCGACCTAAGTATGATTTTCGATGGACTTCAAGATTTTAATCACTACTTCATACTCAGTTTTTTTTTCAGATTGCCTTAAGTTTTTGAGTTATTACGTAAAACAAAAATATGGCAAATGATCGTGTTTTTCTACATATTTTGGTCTTTAACTTAAAGACAGGTACATCTAAATATTTTTTGTGTTTGACTGGTCAGATAAATCGGAATTTCATGCGGTTTATTTCAAAATATTAGCGAAAACTGAAATCTGTAAAAAATTAAAGACCAAAATATGTAGAAAAACACAAGAATTGCCACTTGTTTGTCTCTCATACCAAAAAGAATTATTAATTTATTCAATAAGTAAAAATTTTCAAAGTTACGCATAAGAAATTAAAATTATTCATGATGGTCTGAACATATATTTCATATCCAATACATAGAAAACAAAGGGACTATTCTAGAATTGAAAGAACGAGGAGAATAAACGATAATAAAACTTTTTTTCAGAAAAGACCAACACAATGCTTACCTAATTTTCATGATTTATTCATGACGAATACAATTCATATTTAATTCTCAAGTACAATAATGGAAATCATACCATTTACAGTTGTAAAAGAAATTAGGCTTTTTATAGCATATTAAAATATTTAAAAGCATTAAAAATGTTTACTCGAAGTGAGATATTTGTTAAAAGATTTGAAATAATGAAAAAATTACTAAACAAATTTCTTACTCGTTGTAAGAAATTAAAATAAAATTAAATAAAAGAAATTGCATAATCTACTATATTATTAAATTCACAAATGTACTTACAAATATGAATTTAACAATTTCAT
The DNA here is from genome assembly GCA_951804985.1 of Dryomyza anilis. Lineage (NCBI taxonomy): Eukaryota > Metazoa > Arthropoda > Insecta > Diptera > Dryomyzidae > Dryomyza > Dryomyza anilis. The sequence continues at coordinate 9,294,654 of OX638134.1, forward strand.
ATGACGAATTCTGTTATACAAATTTTCCCGATTTTAATTCAGAATGTAAATTAATTCAATTCAGTAAAGAATCTCATTATGCAATATCTGAAAATGTAGGTTTCTATATTATGAATACTGTTATAAGAATTTCTATATTCTATGTATATTTTGAATTATAAAATTCGTATTAAGTATTACGAATTTATCTCGGACATGATTTACAATTACGTTCGAACAATCATAAGACATGTTAAGAATGTTAAAATCAGGGCCCTATCATGACTGGCGAATCGAACGAACGAATAAAGCTTCACAGATTCCATTCGCCTGACGAATGATCTTTACGTTCGCTTTAGTTTACTTTTTCTGTCGAATGAAGTCTGGCGAATGGAAGCAGTGATAGCTTTTTAACGTTCACATCGCCAACTACATTCGCTTCACCAGTCATGAAAGTGGCCCTAAAATGTTTTATATTGCAGACAAATTCGGATTTGATAATACAAACTGAAACTACAACGAGAATTATATTTTTCATTCTGTAATTTTGAATATCTTGTATTGATAATTAATAAGGATTTTGTAATACAAATTAAGAATTTAGAGGTATAAACGAAACTACAACGAAAATTTGTATTTAGTTTTGTAGTGTTTTTTAATATTTGAATTTTGTAGTACAAATTAAAAATTTAGCAGTGTATACGAAACTAAAACGGAAATTTTAATTTTTAGTAACATAATACGTTTGTTCGAATTCGAATTATAAAATGCCAAATAAGGATTTAGCAGTGCAAACGGAACTACAATGGAAATTTCTATTTTTAATGCTGTAATACGTTTCTTACATAATTTTAAAATACTTTGTATAGAAGAATTCAAATTTTAAAATTCAAAATAAGAATTTAGCAGTGTAAACTACACTGTAAATTTGTATTTTTGAGACGTTTGTTACATGAATTAATTCGGATTTTGTAATAAAAATTAAGAATTTAGTATTGCGAACTAAACTGCAACGAAAATATGGGTTTTTAGTTCTGTAATATGTTTTTGCATCAATAAAAAAAACTTTATGTAGCTATACAAATCGGATATGGTAATACAAACCGAGGATCTAACAATGCAAACGAAACTACAACGGAATCGGCTGTTTTTAGATTTCTGTTAGAATTCATATATTAAGTATTGTGTATTTTAATTGCTGCTATGAAGTATTATTAAAAATTTTAAATTTCACATTTCGTATTATATTGTACGAATTCGAAATGTGTAATACGATTTTTTAAAAATTTCAAATAAAATAATACGAATAATTTAGATTCTTTAAAACGATCATAAGCTTTAATACAAACTATAGAAACAATCACAGAATGTGTCTATAAATTATCAAGTTGTATTATAGAAATTTTGTGTATTTGTATAAAAAGAAATCTGTTCTATTTGTTGCGCAACTACTACTTTTTAACAATAACAACATGCAATAATGTATGTTTAAAAAAAAAAATTAAAAGGACATTTATGGTTTTTTTTTTTGTAGGAGTTAAAACGCTTAATATCTCTCGCTTATATTTCATTGAATATAAATTTGTTTTAAGTCTAAAAATTGTGTCGCTTAAATTCTAACAAATATATATTTTTTTATTATTATTATTATAATGCATAGAAAGCAAAAAGAAAAACGGCGCAGTTATATTAGCTGCATTCCATTAAATGAACGAGAAATTAATTCGTTTCTGTTGTTTTGCTTATTTTCTTTGTTGTTATTTTTCAATTTATAATATTTTCTTTCTGTTTCTGTTGTTTTGTGTTATTATTATTAAATAGTTAAAATAAAATTAAATGTTTTGCATTTGGATTACGAGGTCATGTTCCACGATGATGACGATGAACATGACGAGCAGTCCTCACTCTCTGGCGTTGAGTTTGTATTATGCGCCGCCTTTGGTCCCCAGATCCGCACCGTGGCATCATCGCTGGCCGATGCCAACAGGGACGGATAGACGGGATTCCAGGAGACACAATTCACGGTTTTCGTATGGCCCGACAATTTGGCCAGCGGTTCCTCGCGCTTAATGTGCCAAATGCAGACTTTGCTGTCTTCGCTTCCGCTGGCCACAAAGCTCTCGTTGATGCCGCCAAAACACGAATGTATGGCAAAGTTGCTCTGGCGTATGCCCTGAAAGCGACGCACCAAACAACGATCCTCGACATCCCACAGATGCAGGCCCTGATTGGAGATGTTCAGCAGTGCGAGGCGATCGGCCGAGTTGACGGTGAAGGTCATGATGGGATGGGGCTCGCGCAGCACATCGAAATCGCTGCGTGGATTGTCGAAATTGTAGCTGCAAATAGAGGAAATATTGTAATTTTTTAATACAATTTTAGGTTTTATCAAAGCATTAAAAACATATTATTGCAATTAAAGCACTAAAATTCAATTATGTTATATTTTGTGCATTGGAAATTTTGAAAAAGTCGTATTTAATAAACATACAACTTACCCTCTTATACGATAATGATTGTCGGCAGCCAATATAGTCTTGTTGTCCGCCCGAAATGACAGACTATTCACGCGCACGCCCTCCCACGAGTCTAGTATGGTGCCATTCAGATCGCACAAATAGAACTGACCCTTCTGGCCGCCGCACACAAAACGGCTGCCATCACGATTGAAGGCGCCACACGATAAACTATCCTCCATGGAGTGTGACATCTTGACGACCAACTTGCCATCGTCCACATTCCAAACGCATATTTCGGGTGAATCCTCCGGCCCGCCAACGAGTATCAGCTTCGAGTCCGGACTCCAGCTAAGAAAGGCGACGCTCATGTGTGACTGACCCTCGAGCGAACGTCGATTCTTTAGCGTCAACTTGAAGGGATCCAGCTCCCATATAATGACGGTGGCATCTTTGCTGCCGGTGGCCAATTTAAGGCCGTCAGGTGAGAATTTGCAAATCCAAACCTCATCGGAGTGATCGGTTAGCGTTTGTATTGTCTGTATGGGAAAACCGTCGGTGGCACAACAGTGATCGGTTAGCAGTGAGACATTTTGTAGATTTGTTTCCCATGCCATATCGTGACAGGGACAACGTTGCGTCTGCAGTTCGACAGCTTGCTGCAGTAGAGCGCGCAAACGTCGCGGTGGCAACATTACGCTGGGCGGCAGAAATGCCTGCAGTCGTTCCAAGACCAGCGCACGTGACAATATACCTTTGCCCTCCCATTTGGCACGCTGATAGAGATCGTGACTGTTCGCGCACATCATGTACGACGAGAGCTGATGCACACGCGAGATATTGTGCTGCAATGGCGTTAGTTCGTTGCGTAGCACATGCAGGGCATCGAGTGGACAGCCGTCGTCCAGATGCTCCAAGTATTTTTGCTCCAGAATGATGAATTTCATTTCGGTGATCGTTGACGGTTTGCCGTTGTCGATGAGTGGCTCGAGCTCCTAAAAAATTAAAGTAAAAGAACAAAGTATTAATTAGTAAAATTAAACAGTGCTGGGGTTGGGGAAAAAATTGAAGGATAGAATAAAATTTAAAAATAACATTTATAGCTTAAATATAAAACCAGTTGGGAAGGTTAGATCACATGGGAAATTTTAAAGTACGGACATTTTATAGTAGGTGTAATTATAATAGTTAGGATTATCAAAATTATAGTCGGTCTAAGCCGACTATAAATACCCTACACATATGTGTGGGTACCATTCAAAGTTGTATATAGGTCACCAGGGTATATGAATCCTGAAAATAACTACAAACTTTCAATCGGTGAAGAATTTCCATTCATTTGATACCCATATTTACAAATGGGTAGGTGCACCGAATTTCGATTTTTTTTTTTTGGGAATCACAAATCGTTTCGCGGAAGAACAATACTTTCATGTATTTCAAAAAGAAGTCAATATATATTTGACCAACAAAAGTTTACCTGAACTCGTATATAGTAAAATTCACCAGTAAATGTGTTTTATGTGATAAATTTGAACTTAAGTGGTCGGTTCACAGGTCATAATGAACTGATCATGCCCATTTTCACTGACAGATAGCGTAGATATATAAGTAATCTAAATTAGGAGGTTCATTTATTTAGCTGTTCTAGTTTTTCTGTAATCGTGATTTCAACAGACAGACAGACGGACATCGCTAAATCGACTCAGGAGGTCATGCTGATCAAGAATATATATGCTTTTCCATACCGGAGATGCTTCCTTCTGGGTGTTACAAACGGCGTACCAAACTGAATATACCCTTTCACTCTTAGTGTAGGGTATAAAAAGTTATATTTGAGTTGTGGGATTTTAAAAATGATAAAAATTAAAAAAAAAATGTGTTATTTTCATACAATACTTTGCCGAAATGATTTTTATACTTTAATTGATAATAAATCTATTCATATTTTTGGCTCACTCGATTTTTCATATATTTTCGCGATTAATGTCTTTGTGCTAAGTTTTTGTAAATGCAAAAGAATATCTTTTTAAAGTGTGTATAAATTCATGCCCCTTTTTCCGTTTTTAGTGGAAGCCTACGTCGCCATTTTCTCCCGCCCATGTGCCACGTTCTTTGTCCAATCCCGTTCACGTTCTACGTGAAGATTTCAATGTTTAATATGATCCTTTGTTTCGATTTTTATAACTCTGCTCTTAGTAGGCCAGGAGTTATAGCAATTTTAATGTTTTGGTTATATGGGAAGTGCCACTGCCCGTTTTACAATCGCGAACACATTCTATGTGACGATATTATGTGACGATATTCTTAGTACGTCAGCAGAATTTTAAAAAAGCCCGCCTTAGTGCGAACCTACGTCGCACAGTGGGGCAGGTAGTACCAAAAGTTGGCGAAAACCTCAAATAGTGTTACTTTTTGAAAAATAAGTATGAGGATTGACTAATATTGCGTGAAAATTTAATAATCAACATTAAGATGTATATTTTTGAAAGTAGGCGTGGTACCTCCCATACTGAAATGATTAAATTAATATATGTTGGGAATTACAGGAGCTACAGTGATGCAACTTTATAGTAGAATGTTTTCGTAATTTCATTTTAGTGGGCGTGGTTCCTCCCATAAAACTAAAAATTGTTGAAATTGTTAATATTAGTATAAAGTTCTAAGTAACAATAGTTTTGCCGGAGCGTGCCCGGAACGTTTTTGTTTTGATCTTTGTAAATAAAAAAAAATAAAAAATAAATAAAAAAAATGAATTTACTCCAGTATTTTTTCTTTCTAAAGTACGAAATTTTCTAAAACAGTAATATTGCAAAGGCTTTATATATAGCATATGTAGATGGCTGCATTACAAAAAAAAAATTATGGTTTTCAAAATAAACGTTTTAAAAAAATTGATCACAAATTTACCATATTTTTTCTTGTAATTGCTGCGAAAAATTGTCTGTGTTTGTGAGAGTGTGGAGAAAAGTTGTATACATATGACATAAATTGAGTGATGCCACATTGTAGGCCACATTGTAGGCAAATTTGTATAGTAACAATGAAAAAAATTTAGTGTCTTGAGGTCAATTTGACTTTTGAGGTTTTCGCCAACTTTAGGTACTCGCTCGCTGCCCCACTGTGCATCGCAAACATTGAGCATTTTAGTAGAAATATCTAATGACTGAAAATAGTGACAGTCATGAAAGTTGGCTCTGTGATTTATATTATCTATTTTCGAGGTATTGGTAAACAGAGTATGAAACCTTTCATATAACAAAATCAATCATTTAAATACTATAATTTCTGAATTATAAAGGAAATAGTTAAAAAAACCAGATATAGTTTTTAATTTATTTAATAACACATATATTGTGGGCGCCATAGCTCAGAAGGACATGGTTCATGCAAACAATGCCAGTTTTAAAACTAATGACTTATACAAGACAAAAATCTTTGGAAATGATGATTTTAATTTTGAATAAAAGTGGAATTTATTTTAATTATTTCTTTTTTAAGTCCAATGAATACAGCCGCGTTTCATTTTGCAGGTTTTTGTTTTTGATAAATAACTATATTAAAACGCCATTTACAAAATTATTGCACGAGCGACTTTCTATATAAAGGAAATACTTAAAGTATTAAATAGTAATACATTTAAATTTATTCATTTTATAAATTGTAAATTAAAATTGTTTTCCTCATATACATAAAATAAAGTGCGCGTCTGTGTGTGTGTGTTTTAAATCAGCTGATTGCATCAGCGACGACGTAAACAAAAATTGCAAATATATAAATATTACTAATAATTGTGACGGGCAATGACTGGCAACAACTTGACATGCAAACAAAAGCGAATAAAGAAAAACAAATGTGAAAAATATTTAATCGATTGGCAGTAACACAGCATATGTAGTAGAATTTTTAAAATGTACCTAGATATAAGACAAACTTAACAAAACATTAAAAGGTAGCAACTTTTTGCAACAATACAGTATAATGCAGCTGCCTTTCAATATGCATTACGAATAGAAGGTCAACATTTTAATAATGACGCTAATCAATTGATGATCCATGCAATTAAATAAGTATTTAATAAATATTGTTTATGTGCAAACGTAATAAAATCATTAAAAATACAAGGAAAAATATTTCCATTGTTGTATCTCAAAATAAACAAAAAAAAATTAATAAAAATAAAAAGAGAAAGAGAAAATGTAATGAGTAGCAATGCGATGCCAAGAAGTCAAATCTACAAGGCAACAACATTGTGAGAGACAAGTTATTGTTGGAGGTGGAGTAAAATAAGAAGAACAAGCGTTGAAGGTGGCGTAGCGCACAACGTCGAGCGTCAAAACGACCGACCGTCCGATCGACTGTTTCGACTGGCTGTCTGTCTGTATTTATGTGTGGACGTCATTGCTAAGATGTTGGTTTGCTCTGTGTCGTTGACAGAGCGCATTGTCCTCTGAAACATGCTGTAAATGTGAATAATTCGATTTCATTGCTGCTGCTGATTATGCGGAGGGTGACGTGTGGGAAGAGTTGTTGTTATGGCAACGTGAACTCTATTGGTGATAAAGTGTAAAAAATTAATAAAATACAATAAACAAATGCATTGAAGAATTAGAAGTAGCAACTATAAAAGTAGTATTTATGAAACATATTAGAGCTATGCGATAATCTAATCGATTAATCGAACATTTCGATTAAACTTCTGCTATATTAATCAAATATTTTTCTAATGCAGTTTTTGTTTAATCAAAAATACGATTTTTTGTTAATATGATTAATCAAAAATACGATTTTTTATTAATATGATTCATCAAAAATAGGATGATTAATCACAATTTCAAATTATCATAAGCAGACTTTAGCAACTATAAAAGTGTTATTAAAGTATCTTATTAGAGCTATGCCATCAATCGATTAATCGAACATTTCGATTAAACTTCTGCTATATTAATCAAATATTCTTCTAATGCAGTTTTTGATTAATCAAAAATATAATTTTTATTAATATGATTAATCAAAAATACGATTTTTTATTAATATGATTCTTCAAAAATTCGATGATTAATCACAATTTCAAATTATCATAAGCAGACTTTAGCAACTATAAAAGTGTTATTTAAGTATCTTATTAGAGCTATGCGATAAATCGATTAATTGAACATTTCGATTAAAGTTTTTCTATATTAATCAAATATTAGTTTATCCAGTTTTTTGATTAATCAAAAATACCATTAATCATTAATATGATTATTTTGATTACAGGATTATTTTGATTACAGTTTTTCTATAATAATCAAATATTAGTTTAATGCAGTTTTTGTTATTAATCAAAAATAAGATTTATTATTAATATGATTAATCAAAAATACGATGATTAATCACAATTTCAATTTATTAAAATTCGAATAATTTTATTCGTCCATGTTCAAATATTTGTCAAGCGAAAATAAATTATTAAATAAATAAAATAAAGTGCAATTATTTACAGAATAAATGAAATGAAAGAAATTTGTAATTTGTTCAATGTGAAATATTTTAAATGAGATTTAGCTACTAACAAATTTTGTAAAAATCATTCTCGATTATTTGAATCAATCAAAGGACTATTTACATTTCTTCTTAATCGATTAATTGTGATTTTGCTTCATCAAATTTCTGATTCAATGATAAATCAAAGACGAAAAGGTCTATGTAAAATATTTTATCTGAGATATAGCTACTAACAAATTTTGTAAAAATAATGCTCAATTATTTGAATCAGTCAAAGGACTATTTACATTTCTAATTAGTCGATTAATTATGATTTTGATTAATCAAATTTCTGATTCATTGATAAATCAAAGACGAAAAGGTCTATGTGATATATTTTATCAGAGATTTTGCTACTAACAACTTTTGTAAAAATCATACTCGATAATTTATATATATCAAAGGATTATTTACATTTCTGAATAATCAATTAATTTTGATTTATAAAATTTCTGTTGAATTGATAAATCAGTTCCTAATTAATTGATTACTCGTATTATTGATTAATCAAAAGTATATTTAAATGATTAATCATGATTGGAATTAATGTATGAAATAATATCAAATAATGAATCGGTATTAAGATTAATCATAATGATTGATAAAACAATGTGCGATTAATGCGATCAATGTGCCTTTATTTTTAGTTATATTTTTAAGCTTGAATAAATATATTTTTTTTAACTTTATAGTTTTTAAAACAAATTTTTGTTGAATTGATAAATCAATTTTCTAATAAATTGATCAATCGTGTTTTTGATTAATCAAAAATCCATTTAAATGATTAATCTTGATTTGAATTAATTTCAGACATAATATCAAATAATGAATCGGTATTAAGATTAATCATAATGATTGATAAAACAATGTGCGATTAATGCGATCCATGTGCCTTTATTTTTAAGCTTGGAAAAATATTTTTTTATTACTTTATAATTTTTAAAACAAAAATTATGGTAAATATTTTTTCGAAGCTAAATCAATTTCAAAATATTAAATTATGCTAAAAAGTCTTTTTAAAAGTAAAGCCTGAATTACACGATTGAATAAATAATCAACTTTTGAATCAATTTTCAAATATTTTTAATATCAATCATGTGATTGCCCAATTTTTGTATGGAAAATTAGGCAATCACACGATTGATATTTAAATTGTTTTGAAAATTGATTCAAAAGTTGATTGTTTATTCAATCGTGTGATACAGGTTTGACACTATTTTACATCAATCATGTGATTGCCCAATATTTTTTATGGAAAATCGTGTAATTCAGGCATGGCAAAACAAATTTAATATCAATATATATTCTTAAAATGAAAAAAATGCGTTGTAAAATATATGACGTACTTTTAACAACTTAAGCTCCACAACAGCATTTCGAAGATCGGAAAATATAGTATTTAATAAAAATGTCTGTATAAATTTGTTATGACCTTGCAATAAATTATATAAAAAAGGAAAAAAAAGTACAAAAATAACCGTTTTTGATTAAATGTAACAACCTAGTAGAAAAAAATGCACTTTATTTTTTCATGTATTTTACATTATAGAGTCCAATCAATAGAAAATTGAATTCTCAAAAACGTATTCATAAGTATTCAGAATTAAGTATTTTTTCCATATTCAATTACGGACATTATAGCTGTGTTCCCGTGGTACTTGAACCAGGTCTGTTTCACGGGAACGCCATCGGTTCTATTTTAATAAATTTGGCAGCACTGTTTTCTTCTGCACCTTTTTTTCAACAGAAATTCTTCTTCTTATTAAGTGATATTCACAATAGCCTAATATCACCACAAACAAATTTACTTTTGATACGTACAGTACCAGAGCAATAATTGATCCAAAAACGAACCTGGTACTAATTGTTTGTTTATGTTTTGTATATGAAAATGATCTACGGATCCGGATCGAAAACCACGGGAACGGAGCTAATAATAGGGTCACTAACTTGTGCCACTTATTTTCAATTTTTTGAACATTTTTAGTTTGCGAATGTGGCGATCATTTGCAATAAATTATTGTCAATGCGTCTTAATAATAGGGTTACTGGGCTAAAAAAAAGTATGAAGCTTTAAATGTTGAATAAAAATTAAATAAATAAATAAATAAATAAAACTAAATTTTATGACAATCAGACTTGTATTATTGAAGTTATCGTGTTTACAGACAGAAATTGCATTATTAGGCTTTTAAGCTTTAAATGTTTCTGAAATAAATAAATAAAAAACAGTTTAAACGAATTAGGACAAGATACAGAATATCAATATCAATATATATTATTCCATAGTGGACACCTTCTAAGGGGCGTTAAAACTATATATAAATTAAAATACACAATACCTCACAGATCTAGAGTTTACATATAAAAAAAAATGTATAGAAAAACTTTTATTTCTACAGAGTTTGTTATGAAATGCACAATTAACTCGTATTGCGTGGTATATATAAATTAAAAAAAAAACGCAGCATTTCAACACACTTCACATCAAACAGCTCATATCGTTTGGGTCAAGTTGTTATCAGCTTGTAATAGCGTTGCTGATAAGGATTACCCGCGCTGATAAGACAAGTGCGAGCTTAATATTCAGAGCAAGGAAAACAATTACGAAAAAAAAACGAAAATGGTTTAATAAGTGCAATAAAATTTGTCATTGCCAAATAAATATATATTTTTTATATTTTATAAATTTTACACAAACTTGCGCCACTGTGCTATGAAGTTAAGCAAAACTCTCCGCGAGTTCAGCAGCGCAAAGAGTCATGAGTCACACAGACACATATGCGCATCAAAACAAAAGTAAATTTCAATCCAATTGGAATAAAGAACGTTTCAACCGAAAGCAGAAAAAATACCAAAACGTAAATACGCATTTAATATACAAGAGTGGCTGAGAGGTAGGCAGTAGCGCAGCACTGCGCTGCTCGTTTAGACAGACGGGCAGTGACGCAAAGGCAACGATTAGAGTTCAATTCACTCGAGAACACAAAAGCAGTGGTGAGAAACCAAAGAAAAACAAAGAGAAACAAAAACAACAAAAGAAAAATACACACTAAACAAGCAAAGAACTGAGGAACGAACCGACGGACAAACTTATTAATTGGCCATACGTATGGACATTGAGAAAAATTATATAGTTTGTTATAGTTTTTAGTCATATTTAACACTTAAGTTTTTATAGCAAAATGTAAAACGTAGGTTACAAATGGGATTTTTCGTATACAAAACATATGTGGTACAGTGTATATTTAGTTTGTGAGGATATATTAGAGACACCCTCATTGATCAGCATCACCTAATGAGTACATTTAACTATGTTCATCTGTCAGTCTGTTCGTATACACGATAATTCAAAAAATACTTTTCAGATTGTAATGAAATTTAGTTTCAATGTTGTTCAGCTCTTAAGTAAGGCTAAGTTCGAAGAAGAGCCAAATCGGTTTATGAAAACACCTATACAAGCCATATAACTCTTTAGTTTTTATAGCAAAATTTATAAATTGCGAATTTTTATTCAGAACATGTGATAAAGCGTATATTTAGTTTGTGAGAATATATTAGCGCCGCTTTAGAGACACCTTCTTCCATCAGCATCACCTACTGAGTACATTTAACTATGTTCATCTGTCTGTCTGTTCGTATACACGATAATTCAAAAAATACTTTTCAGATTGTAATGAAATTTAGTTTCAATATGCTTTAACTCAAATATAAGGCTAAGTTCGAAGAAGAGCCAAATCGGTTTACGAAAACACCTACCACCCATACAAGAGTCTTTATATGCATGAAAAGGTAGCCTTTTTTAAAGGGAATTAATTACGCTTTATATGATAGCCCTAATTTATTTTGTCCTATATCTCGCAATTAAATTTTATTATCATATTACATTAAATTCCTCATATCTATAATAAAACTCAAAACATACCTTCAAATCGGCATCGGCCTTATTCCATTCGCCCAAATGCACATGCTCCCGAAACTTAGTCGCAGCCGGATGCTCCAGATAACAGCCCGACTCATGCATCAGTGTTTTGGCCGTTTTGCCGAGTCCAACATCCTGCAGATACTGTCCAATAAGACGTATCATCTCCTGATTGGTTTTGTCCAATTGAAAATTATGATTTGTGGTATTGTTGGTGGCAGCATTAACCGAGGCCAAATCATGATTGTTTTGTGCATCGGTTGCAGTTGTTGTGTTGCTATTTGTGTTGGTGAAGCCATTATGCTTAGAGCCATCATGACCATTGGTCGAAGAGGCAGCAGAATCACCGCCAGCAGCTGATGCGACACTAATGCCAGCCAGTGCTATACCGCCGCCGCCACTGCTACCGCTGCCGCCACCACTATCAGAAGCTGCTGTAGCTGCTGATGAAGTGGACGAGTTTGATGATGGATTTAAGGCGGAATTTTGCATTGTTTGTGGTTGTTGTGCTGCAGTTGCAGCTGTGGACAACGCTGTTGTTGTTATGGTTGCAGCTGTTGTTGTTGTGTCAATGTCACTATTGTTTATTGTTAAATCGTTGTCACTATTTGTTGCTGCTACTGCTTGTTGTTCTGCTAGACTATTTAATTGTTGTTCGCTTTGTTGTTGTTGTTGTTGATTTTGTGCCTGCGCTGCGCGCGTCGAAGTTGTAGCTGTTTCAACGTCGATGGCCACAAAAGAACTGAGTAGACTGTTGCTGTTGTTGCTGCTCGCTGTATTATTGCTTTGACTTGTATTGGTTGCTGCTGCTGCTGCTAGTGCTGCTGCTGATGATGATGTTGTCGCTGCTGTTGGTATTTCTTCACCTACTACTCCTGCTACTGTTGTTCCTGCTGCTGAACGTCGTCCTTTTTTGCGCGGCGGCTGGTCCTCAGATGAGGCACCAGTTGCAGCAGCTTTTTTGTTATTTCTATCAATTTTGAGTCTCTGTTTAACACGCAAACACAACAAAGAGTCTCCCGTGTATGCGGTCGAACGCAGTTGTGGATGCGGTTGTTGCGCGGCGGTGGCGTCGTCGTTGCCGCCGTCGTCGTTGTCTTGTTGACTATGTTGCCTGCTTTGTCGCTCCTTCGGTGCGCTTTTTTATAGCGCTCTCATTTACTTTGCGCGCTCTCCACACAATGATTCAGCGCAGCAAGTGAGTGAGAACGAGCGAGCGAGCGAGAGTGGGTGGCTTTGTTGACTGACTCCCTGAGTGCCTGACTGGCGTTATTGCTGCTGCTGTCTGTCTGTTTGACTGAATGTAAACTACGTTGTTGTGTTTACCACGAAACAGCTGAACAAAATGCAATCGCTGATAACGACATAAACAAAATGAAATATTTTCGTTGTTGTTGTTGTATTTTAGATTATTAGCGGAAAGTTAAGACACACAGATAATATGTGCATTTAGGCTAAAAACACAACAAACTAACAAAAGTGTCAAGAATTATTTTTAATTTTTTAAATTTTATTTTTGTTTTACTTTTTCTTGTGGCTAATAAATACAAAGTGTGTTTTTTATACCCTTCATTAATAGTGAAATGGCATATTTGCTTTGGTTAGCCGTTTGTAATTCACAGAAGGGGTTGTAACTGGTTTTAAATAAGTCCGTCTTTCTGCCTGTTCAAATCACGATTACAGAAAAACGCAGCGTGCTAGTTCCATGAAACACAGAACTTAGATTAGTTGTATATATACCCTGTTAGGTATTGAAAATGGGCGTGATTGCACGAAGAGAGATCCGCCAAACTCACCTTCATTACTGGTTTCTTATTATCTGTAGTAGATAGCATTGCATTTATGCAGATAACGTTTTAATGTGGTATTAAAAACACGTATAGTAACTGTTATATTTGGGAATTAAAGTGAAATGAATAACGATTTCGGTTTTCTCCAGGGCTGGGTTATTTTCTTCACTCCAAAAAAATATCTATACGGATTTTTTTGGATTTTATCCACTTTATTTGGACTTTTTTGTTTTTTTTTTGGATATTATTGTTTTTGTACATTTTTCGAATTATAACCTAGGAAATATATTTGTGGTTCTCAGTTTGATTTATTTTTTGAAAATTTAAGAATTGGATATAAACCACCAAATCGAATATAATAATTTGTACCACTGCTGGATGATATCTCTGGAGAAGTTAATAATGAAATGATTAATATAAAGGGTCTTTCAATAAGAGCGCTACAACAGTTTTTTTCAATTGTTTTTCAATAGGGACGCTACAAAAGTAGAGCGACAGGGACAGCAAACGACGCCATATTTCTTGCCGCTCTTTTGACATTTCTCTTCAGTAAGGTTTGCCATTTCATGATGGAAAGATATACGAGCCAACAACGAGTCGAAATTATTAAAATTTACTACCGAAATTCGAATTCGTATATCTTTTCATCGTGAAATGGCAAAGAGAAATGTCAAAAGAGCGGCAAGAAATATGGCGTCGTTTGCCCTTTATTATATAAGCCAACATAGGCCTTTATGTAGATCCAAATAATTTAATGATATGGATTTTATTCTAGCTAATTTTTAAAACGGTAGACATTGATAGAATCTATGAGGTTCTGAAGAGTCATCCTTTTATAAAGAACACATTTAAAATTGATTTGATCACGTACTTAGGCACTTTCATTTTATCGCCCAGTATAATTCAGTAAACGGAAGAAATCGGCTTTCAAATCCAAGACGGTGAATTTTTTTCACAAAGTATGTTTTAAACAAAGGATATACAGCAGTTCTCGGCAGCATAATGGTGGGAAGGAATAACTTAAAAAACCGATAATTCATTTTGAAAAACCAATAAAAACCAAAAAAAAAAAAGTCCGGTGGAGTGGAATAAAAAAAATCCGGATCTCTTCCAGCCCTAGTTTTCTCATTAGTCTGTATTATGTTTTTAAGTTTACTGGTATAATGGTTTTAATCGGGTATATTATGCGGGAACATTGTAAGAATTTGATCAATTTTATATGGTATATTTCATGAGAATGAAAAAAGTACATTTTATGATTTATAGCTTCTTATGGCTGGCTGAACTGCATTGGCACGCCTCTTTAAATAAAACAAATACAAATTTAAATCAAATTTTGTCGCTCGAGCGAGGCTATCTCCTACCTATTTTGTGTTGTATTTTTTATCTGTGATTTTTGAATTGCGAAAGATATTTAGTGGTATTTTTTAACTCCTGTCCAGGAATAAAGGTATTTTCTTTGGGATAAAAACATGGCAACTATGCCAATTGGAACCGAAAATCCAAAATAAAATCGACAGTTATGCTCAGTTTTCACTATGACATTTTGTGTCAGTTTCATGTTCGAAAATAACTCAAAATTGTTGTTTTTCGACATGGCAAAGATTTAAAATAATGCCAATATGTTGTCATTTTGATTTCAATTGACATGGATAATGAACATTTTAATTTTGGACATTTTCTGCCTCGCAATAATAATGTAAAGAAAACATATATGACCAAAATGACATAGTGAAAACCAGGCATTATTCATTTGGATTTGAATACACCTATCACTGCTTTTACACGTTAGATATGTTCCAGAGAATGTCGTGTAAAAAAAAAGACACATTAATGTGAAATTTGAATGGTTCAACAACCTTTAAAGGGTTAATATAGGGTTTATGAGAAAATATATAAATAAGGGTGTGCGAATTCGTCTAAATTGCTAACTAAACTAAATTGAACGGATTTCATTCGATTTCTATACGTTATCGGTAATTGTTAAAAGCAGCATCCAGACAGTACTACAAGTTGTACAACTTGGTTGGATTGTATGGAAATCGTACCGTGTGGATGCTACGAACGACTCGTTTGACGACAGGTTGGATAAAGTCCGAAATTTTTGACTTTTTCGCTGGTATGTCAATCAGTTTGCATTGTGTGGATGCAAACACATGCAACTTAGTGTGCTTTTTCATTCGAGCACAGTTTTTGACGAGTGCACATCGCAGGTAGGAAAATTTCAAATATCAAATGCTGCCTTTTGGCGACATTTTTTTGTGTATTGTACCAATGCATGAGCCATCGCGGTCAACCTGCACTGCTTGAATGCTGCGAAATAATGAAGTCTGTCAAGCAGGTTGTACCGTGTGGATGCAAAACAAAAAAGTGCCGTTATTTTTCCATCCAACCAAATTGTACAACTTGTAGTACCGTCTGGATGCTGCTAAAGTCTATAATCAATCGATTATCATATATCTATTTTCTGTTATCAAATTTAGTTCATTTTAGTCTGCTCCTTAATTTGCTTAGTTAAATAAAAAAAACACTGCCTTACCGACAAAATTTAGTTTAGTCAGCAGTTTAGTTGAATTCGCCCACACTCTTAGGGCCTGTGCAAATAAAGGCTAATATTTAGTCAAATTGCTAATATCGATAAAACATTGCGCATTAAGCATACAAAAATCAGACTGCTTTATTGATATTAGCCACTATTAGTCTTTATTCGACACACAAAATGAATTTTGTTTTAAAGATCAATTTTTCGAAAAATAAAAACAGAACGGTTGGCAATACTACAATCATCACACAAACACGTCCCATATGATCTGACGTGAGACTGCTCGTGTGTGTGTGTGCGATGTAAATTACAGTAGAGTCGTTTTCCCAGTTCGTCCTGGATGTGTTGGCTGTGTTCACTTCACACAACAACAGCGCCTATGCATATTTATTTGATTATGCTGCAACAACAACAGCCAACTGCACACAACACGTATGAGGAAATGATTAAAATAAAAAAAAAATAATATTTATATATACTGAATACACAATTAATCTGAAATTATGTTAATTTTTCTTTGTGCACTTTTAATTTATTTAAGCACCTTTTCAGTTGCTTTTGTGTGTTGTTGCTTTCGAGAGTGCTTCGTCGTATACGTTGTAGTTTTACTTTATGTTGCTGCTTCTTTATTATGCGTTGCGTTTTCTATACTTTATTTGGTGGCCATTTCGGAATTTCTTGCAGTCGTCGATCGTTGTTGCTGTTCTCTGTTCTTATAGTTGTTGTTTTTCATATAATTGTTGTTGTTGTTTTCTTATTTCTGCTGCGCTGCTTTTGTTGTAGTTGGCTTCAAATGCATATCACACTTAAGACATACATTTTTCACTAGTCTTTGCTTTTTTTATACTTCTTGAAATTTGTCTATAATTTGCTATATTCTATGTAATTTGTCTGTCTGTTTTTTCCACACTATATATTTTCAGTTGCATGCAATTTGCAATTGGAAAATTTGTTGGTTTTCCAATTTTCTAGCAACGCCAGCAGTTTTTTTTAATCATTTATACTAATTGCACTTTTGTTTTGCCTTCGTTAAATTTATGTTCAATGCACCGAAATCAATGTTTTTTTCGTTCGATTTATAAGCTGCATCAATGTCTGCAATAGTTTTATGTTTAATTGCATTTGACAAACACAAATATTTGTAGTTTTTAAATATTGCTGATGATGAAACACAAAGAAGAACAACTTCAACTAAAAAATTCACTATTTTTGCTGCCGTCGTCGTTGGATTCGACTTCGTTTTTGTCGTCGTCGTTTAGATGTGTTTGTGTGTGTGTTGCACAGACAGTGTTGCATTTTTTTAAGACAAAAAGGGCAAACGTGAAAACTTTTAAGAAAATGAAAATTTTTAATTTTTGTGTACACTAAGAAAACAAGATGTTTATAAA
This sequence comes from Dryomyza anilis, assembly GCA_951804985.1. Lineage (NCBI taxonomy): Eukaryota > Metazoa > Arthropoda > Insecta > Diptera > Dryomyzidae > Dryomyza > Dryomyza anilis. The sequence goes on from OX638134.1 coordinate 9,312,257, forward strand.
AGTCTTGCTGCAACTATAACTTTAAATTTTCGTCTTGTAGCAAGTATTTAAACAACCTTAAATTTCAATAAACTTACAGTAAAACTCTAAAAGTAAAACTCTAAATATTTTAAAAAAATGACATATATGCAAATAGTTACAAGATGTTGGTCAGAACAGCAATGAATATTTTGATATTTACAATAGATTCACAGCAAATATTCTGAATTGCTAGACATTTACAGCGAATATTTTCGAATTTTCAAAAGTACACTCGTTATCGATACCCCGATATTTCCGATATTTGTTGGAAAAAAAATATTAATTTTACGATTTCGATTTCTCGGTTATTAAACATAAAACATTTTGAATTTTATTTACTATTTTTAATTAAATAAAAATAAACTAAAATAAAATAAAATAAATTTAAATCAAGTAAGAAATTAATCGTTATCCAAAATCTATTTTTTTTTTGTTTACATATTAAATTTTTTTAGATATTCGGTTTTTTGCATATTCAATATTTGATTGTTTGTTAAAGATGTAGAGCTTAACTTTATAGGGCCACTCGAAAAAAAAAACAAAATTGATATGCGCCCTAAAAGGAGCAGAGAACAAAAAAAAGAACAAAATAGAAATGCGTACGCCGTTGGAACCGCTCAAAAATCGAAAACCGACAGAGACCACAACTGGTTTTTTATATAACAAAGAATTGTCATCTGGAAGAAAATCCTAAAAATAAAAAAGTGAAATCAAGGTCATATGGTACCACTCAATTTCCTGGGAAAGGGGAGTGGCAAATTGAAATTGAAAAAAAAATCAAAATTATTTAATATACACAAAAAAGGAAATTTGTATGATTCGAATTTTCGGACACTGAAAAAAAGAAACTTAACTTTTTATTTTTTTGTTGTTGTTTCATTCTTGTTGTTTTTTCTTGAATTTAATTATATGTATTTATTACTATTGTAATATAATTATTCAAAAATTTTGATTTGATAAAAAAACAAAACTTTTTTAAATAATAGGTTAAATTGAAAACATTTTGAAAATGAATTACTAATTTTTTTAGAATGTTTTTCCACGATACAATTATTTTTTCTTTTTGACTTGAAAGCTCTATTATTGTTAGACTAAAGTAAATATAGTGAAATATACAGTTTTATTGTCAGTTTGTTATCGAACATAATTCCTTATCTGACAGATTGATTCAAAAAGATATTCTTTGAGAAATGAAGCAACACTGACGAGATTAAAAATCATATGAAAAAAATTACTCATCGATACAAAGTGCGATGGCAAATGGCAATACTGTGACGCTGTCGCAAAAAAATCAGCTGTAATTAAAAAAGAGAAAACCGAAACCGGAGCTGCTGCAAAAATAAATTTGTACCACTTGAAATTTGCGACAAACTAAAAGAATTGCGACAAAAATATAATAAAAACTTGACGAAAAACATTCCAAAGGCGGCAGCTAATCTAACAAACACGCACAATTTATAAAACTATTAAATATTACAATCGCAACAATATCAACAACAACAAGTATGTCTGCGTTAGCATGGAACATAAAGAACGGCGATCTGGACCAGGTGAAGGAGGAGTTTGAAACCAGAAAAATCGATGTGAATGCGTTGATTGATGGACGTTGTCCATTGCATTATGCCGCCGACTATGGACAGACCGCTGTGATGCAGTATTTGATTGGTAAAGGTGCCGATGTCAATAAGAACGACAAACATGGCATCAGCCCATTACTGTCGGCCGTCTGGGAGGGACATGTAAAATGTGTGGAGCTGCTGCTGGAGAATGGTGCCGACAAGACGGGCAAGACACCGGATGGACGCACATACTTGGAGGCTGCCGAAGACGATGTAATTAAGAGTATATTGTCTGCATAATATTTATAATAATTATAATAATAATCATCATCATTATGATCAGGCCTAAGACGGGCAGTTTCTTTGTATTGTATTCACACAGTATTTTGTAGTAGACACGACCCCCAATTTGTAATGAGCTTGAAGCAGCATATACGAAATTTTTAATAAAGCATGATTTGCATTTACATTGCAGTTATTTATTTCATTTAAATAAAACATTTGGCTTTTTATTGGGATTGTTGAAATGTATTTTAAATAGAGGTAACATCGCTTAAACAACGTTTTGTTTTGTGGAAACACAATGGAATTACTATATAGAATATGCGAAAATGGTTAAAAATTGGCACATTTTGAAAATTATAGTGTTGAAATTTTACTCGTTTAACGAGTGTTGATATTTATATGATATTCCAGTAACCTCTGCTATTTAGGTACATTTAAAGGACATTTATTTCAAGAAAACTATATCGAAAAAGGGATAACGTGATTAAAAAACTAATATTACAATCATATAAATTAAACTTCCAACTCCTTTATCATACAAATAGAGAAACCGAGGTGACGAGTTGTCAAAATTGTCTACTTCTTCTTTTACTGAGCTGTCAAATGTTTGTGTTGTTGTTGTTGAGCAAAGAATGTCTGGATTAAAATTTGATCAGAAACAAACAATTAATTTAATTAATTTATACCGCGAATATGATTGCCTTTGGAATTTTCGCAGTCCATATTACAAAAGTAATGATTTAAAAAGAAAATCATGGGCCGAAATTGGGAAAATATTTAAATGCACCGGAGAAGATATTAAGAAAAAAGTGAAATATCTTCGTACTGCCTACATCGTGGAGAAAAAGAAATTTGATGATTCCAAAAGAAATGGGGATGTATATCAGCCCAGTCTGTTTTATTTCAAAGATTTTAATTATTTGGACAACACAATAATTTTAAAGAAAACAGATGCAAATTATGAAGAGGTTGGGTACATGTAATAATCAACTCTTTAGAGCAATTAATTTTATTATTTCCAATTCTTTTTACAGTTCAATAATAGCTGTAATGATGCAAGGCAAGATAGTGCATCATTTGAGGATCCTCTCGAGACGGAGACTAACACCGAAGATGGTACCAGCCTGCCTACGGCAATCTACAGCAAACGTAAAAAAACGGACAAGTGCGATGTAGTTAATGCTATGGCAGCTTTTGTAAACTTTGCTGTTAAAAATGTGCCTGCTCCTCCGCCTGTATCAGAGAACATATACGATATCTTCGGCAAAAGCATTGGAGTACAATTAAAAAACTTACCACGCGTAAATGCAGCACGGGCAATGGCACAAATTCAGGAAATTATTACTGAACATACTATTTCAGTATTGCAGGAGCAAGAGCTAATGTGCACTAAATTTAAGGCATCCGAGGATGTCGCATTATCATAATGAATTAGATGTTGACATTTGTGTTTTTGTATTATTCAAGAAAACAAATTTTTTAGATATATCTATATAGTTTGGAGGCATCATAATTTGATACATACAATCAGAAAAATGACTTTAGATTTAGTAAAATGAACCAATTCAACAGTAAATTAAATCAGAAATAGCGTTATGATTTTTCTTTTAAGTTATGAAATATTGGTCCATATATTAAAGACAATTTTCTTAAAATAAAGACTAAATTTGTTGATTTTTTATTCTTTAAACTGACATAATACAAATGAAAATTTCTGAATTTCAAACTAAAATTTTCTGAATTTTAATTGATGTCTTTTGAATTTCAAATGGAATTTCTGAATTTCAATTGATGTCTTGAATTTCAAATGGAATTTTTGAATTTCCATTGATGTCTTGAATTTCAAATGGAATTTCTGAATTTCAATTGGTGTCTTTTGAATTTCAAATGGAATTTCTGAATTTCAATTGGTGTCTTTTGAATTTCAAAACTTCTGAATTTCAATTGATGTCTTTTGAAATATAATTGGTCTTTTCTGAATTACATTTGTAAATGGTGTAGAAAAATCGAAAATGTTTCAAAATTGGCCCATTCTAAATCTCAGATATGAACTGTTTTTGAAAATTATAGTGCTGAAATTTTGTACATTTAACTGGTGTGGATATATCTGTGTTCTTAAGGCATATCAACATAACTCGACTTATGCTGTTATTATATGTTCTTTGTATTTACTTAAATATTGTCTCTAATTTTTGTATCAAAATATTTTTTTGTTCAGAAGGTCTTAGTCCAAAGCCTAATGGGCACATCTCTATTTGACACCACTTAATACATGGAATAACGACAGAGCTAGACGCTTTTAAAAAACTTTTCTTTCCATGAGGAAAAAATGAGTTATGCTGTTATGCCTTGAGAACACAGATATGATAATCCAGAAACCTCTGCCATTTAGGTACATTTCAAGGGAATTTATTTCCAGAAAACTATACGTGCGTTGTTTGCTGGTATATACAATATCGAAAAAGGGATAACGTAATTAAAAAAAGAATAAAAATAATATAAACTTTGGAAAATTAGTTTAAATCATTTTTTTATTCATTCTTTCACTTAAAAATTGAGAAAAACATTTAGATTGTGAATTGTCAAAATAGTCTTCTTCTTCTTTTACAGAGCTGTCAAATGTTGGCTTTGTTGTTGTTGAGCAAAGAATGTCTGGATTAAAACTTGATCACAAACAAACAATTAATTTAATTAATTTACACCGCGAATATGATTGTCTTTGGGATTTTCGCAGTCCAAATTACAAAAGTAATGATTTAAAAAGAAAAGCATGGGCCGAAATTGGAAAAATATTTAAATGCACCGGTGAAGATATTAAGAAAAAAGTGAAATATCTTCGTACTGCCTATGTCGTGGAGAAAAAGAAATCTGATGATTCCAAAAGAAGTGGCGAAGTTTATCAGTCCAGTCTGTTTTATTTCAATGATTTTAATTATTTGGACAACACAATAGTTTTAAGAAAACCAGATGCAAATTATGAAGAGGTTGGTTCAATTAATATTCAACCTTTTAGAGATAATAATTTTATTATTTCGAATTCGTTTTACAGTTCAATAATAGCTGTAATGATTCAAGGCAAGAAGGTGCATTATTTGAGGATCCTCTCGAAACGGAGACTAACACCGAAGATGGTGCAAGCCTGCCTACGGCAATCAACTGCAAACGTAAAAAAACGGACAAGTGCGATGCAGACGTCTCAAAAATTGATAATGCTATGGAAGCTATTATAAATTTTGCTACCAAAAATGTGCCTGCTCCGCCGCCTGTAACAGAGAACATGTACGATATTTTTGGCAAAAGCATTGGTGTACAATTAAAAAACTTGCCACGCGTAAATGCGGCACGTGCAATGGCTCAAATTCAGGAAATTATTACTGAACACACTATTTCAGTATTGCAAGGGCAAGAGCTAATATACACTAAACTTGAGGCATCCGAGGATGTCGCATTATCATAATGAATTAGATGTTGACGATTGTGTTTTTGTATTATGCAAGGAAACAATTTTTTTAAGATATATCTATTTAGTTTGGAGGCATCATAATTTGATACATACAATCAGAAAAATGACTTTAGATTTAGTAAAATGAACAAATTTAACAGAAAATTAAATCAGAAATAGCGTGATGTTTTTTCTTTTAAGTTATGAAATATTTTTATAATATTAAAGATTTTTTTTTATTTAAAAAGACTAAATTTGTTGAATTTTTTACATTATTTTATTATTTTAATTATCGATAATGTATCCATTTTATAAATGACATCATTTCGAAAAAAAATACACACTGTCTAAAATAAAATATCAACATTTATAAAAATAGAAGAAACAAATAATAAAACTTAAGTCTGACGCTATAGATTACAATGTATACTGCCCTAAATTTAGTAAGTAAAACCAGCGAAATAGTTTTATGTTTTGACGAAATTTGGTAAATATTTTAGTTGAATTTACATGAAAGCTGCAATATTTATTAACTTTTGTCTAATTGAAATATTTAACGATGCAAATTAAGTTCAATAAATTTTGTTAAAATGAAAAACAGATTTTATTCAAATTGAAGAAATCTGTCGATATAACGATTATTCTACAAACTGAAGAAACCATCTACAATCATATGCCAAATTTTGAATAAAGTATGATTTGCATTTACATTGCAGTTTTTTTTATTTCTTTAAATAAAATATTTGGTTTTTTATTGGAATTGGTTGAAATGTATGTATTTTAAAAAGAGGCAACAGAACTTTCATGGTTTAAACAACGTTTTACATTGTGGAAACACAAATAAATTGCAATCTATAGAATTCGAAAATGGTTCAAAATTGGAAAATTCTAAATCTCAGATATGAACTGTTTTTGAAAATTATAGTGCTGACATTTTGTACGTTTAACAGGTGTTTTTATTTATATGATATTCCAGAAACCTCTGCCATTTAGGTATATTTAAAGGGAATTTATTTCAAGAAAATTATTATGCATTGTTTGCTCTTTTAAAAAGGAATAACGTGATTAAAAAACGAATAAAAAAATAATATAAACTAAATTTCCAACTACATTCACCTAAAATTGAAGAAAACCATTTTAGATGGCGAGTTGTCACAATTGCCTTCTTCTTCTTCTTTTACTGAGCTGTCAAACGTTTGTTAGTTTTGTTGTTGTTGAGCAAAGAATGTCTGGATTAAAATTTGATCACAAACAAACAATTAATTTAATTAATTTACACCGCGAATATGATTGCCTCTGGGATTTTCGCAGTCCAAATTACAAAAGTAATGATTTAAAAAGAAAAGCATGGGCCGAAATTGGCAAAATATTTAAATGCACCGGTGAAGATATTAAGAAAAAAGTGAAACATCTTCGTACTTCCTATGTCGCGGAGAAAAAGAAATTGGATGACGCCAAAAGAAGTGGCGAACTGTATCAGCCCAATTTGTTTTATTTCAATGATTTTAATTATTTGGAGAACACAATATTTTTTAGGAGAGAAGCGAATTATGAAGAGGTTGGTACATTTAGTATTCAAGTTATTACAGCTATTAACTTTATTATTTCCATTATATTTTATAGTTCACTAATAGCTGTAATGATTCAAGGCAAGGAAGTGCAACATTTGAGGATCCTCTCGAGGCGGAGACTAACACCGAAGATGGGGACAGCCTGCCTATGGCAAACAACAGCAAACGTAAAAAAACGGACAAGTGCGATGCAGATGTCTCAAAATTTGATAATGCTATGGAAGTTATTGCAAACTTTGCTGTTAAAAATGTGCCTGCTCCGCCGCCTGAATCAGAGAACATGTACGATATCTTCGCCAAAAGTATTGGAGTTCAATTAAAAAACTTGCCACGCATTAATGCGGCACGTGCAATGGCTCAAATACAAGAAATTATTACTGAACATACTATTTCAGTATTGCAGGGGCAAGAGCCAATATGCAGCAATTAGAGGCATGCGAGGATAGCGCATTATTATGAGGAATTAGATATTGAAAATTGTGTTTTTTTTTTTGGGACATTCAATGAAAAGAAAATTAAGATATCTATATAGTTTATATATCTATTTGTAAGTTAAGGTAATTCGATTTATATAATCAGATAAAATTGAGCTTAGATTAAGTAAAATAGTGTGAAGTTTTTTCATTGAAGTTATGGAATATGTTCCATATATTAAAGAAAATTATGTATAAACCCTTAAATAAGAAAGACTAAATTTGTTTATATGAATTTTTCTTAATAACAAAATAAAATACATTTATATTTTTTCATTATTTTATTTTTTAAATTATCGATTATTATGTATCCATTTTATAAATGTCATTGAAAAAAAAACACTGTGTAAAATAAAATATTAACATTTATAAAAATAAAATAATGCATAATAAGCCTTAAAGTTTATGACATATTACATGGAATCTATATTTGGTATATAAAACTCTTGGTCCACCTGTCTGTTTGTTCAAGCATTACGTCTTAATCGCTGAACCGATTTGACTGATACACATGGATATTATGGAATACGGAGGGTGACTAGGCTATATATGAGCGGAATTGGACAAAGCAGTGTGGCACCTTCCATAGAACCTAAACTTTCAGAACTATATAACTCGACATTTACACCAGATACAAACATGAAACAAAAAAATTCAAATATAAAAAAATATTACAAAAGCAAACACACAAAGACACAAAAGAAAAACCAAAATGAAAAGAAAAAAGCTAAAACACAAAAGCAAAAACAAAGCAAAAGCGAAATTCAAAACAAACTCAAAACGAATGCTAAAACAAGAGCAACATCATAAAAAAAAACACCAAAAACAAGTCCAAAACACAAGCACTAAATTAAAAACACAAAATCAAAACAAAAATGCAAAACAAAATAAAAATCCAAACAATAGCAAAAACACAAAGTCAATCTCTAAATAAAAAACAGGAAGAAACAAATAAAAATGCAGAATCCTATTCTAGACTAGAGTACAGTTTTTTTGTCTCAAACAAACTCAAAACAAGAGCAACATCATAAACACAAAAAAAAACATCAAGAAAATCTATACAAATACAAATCCAAAACACAAGAGCAAAATCTAAATCAAAAATATAAGCAAAAGCATTAAATTAAAAACATAAAATCAAAAACACAAAATCAAAAACAAAAATGCAAAACAAAATAAAAATCAAAACAATAGCAAAAACACAAAATCAGTCAATCTCTAAATCAAAAACAAATAAAAATGCAAAAAAAATAAAATCAAAAGAATTGCAAAACAAAAAAAAAGAACAAAAACGGATAAAAACAAAAAAGGCCAAAACATAAATAAAAATAAATCGGAATAAGTGGCCGATTTTATACTGACGTGCTCTACCTCAAGTGCTTCAAAGTATGAAAAAAGTTTCAGAGTATATTTTTATTTTATGGAGAATCCTATGCCAGACTAGAGTGCAGTTTTTTTGTCATATCTATATTATTAATTGGAAAATCTCTTTGACCACATAAACGTCTTCGATTTTTAGAGCATCCAGGATTCAGATTTTTTTTATCTTGAATTTGAATAGAATTTGAATTATTTCGAATGTATAAACTGTAGTTCATATATTTGTTATTTTTATTTGTAGTTTGTAGTTATTGTGAATTTTTTGATTCCTTAATAAAAACCGTTATTAAAAAAAAAATACTTTAATTTTTTAGTTTACGAAATGCAAAATTTTATTGACTTGCATGCAAATGCGCGCGCGTGCGTGCCTATTCAATGCGCCTTTGCTAATTATTTATATTTTTTTTTGTTATAATAGTTGTAATTTTCGTGTATTTGAATATAATAATGTTATAATTAAAAAAATGTTTGATTGTGGCAATGCAAGCCAAAATTTATTTCTTTTTATCAGCATCTTCTTCCTTCTTCTTGCTATCTTTGCTCAGCGAGCCGACGGCATCGCGCACAGCCTCCGATTGTGGATCAACGCCAGGCAGATTCTCTAAAACGCTCTAAAAGAAAAAATTAATAAAATAAAAAAAAAATAAAAAACATAAGATAAAATAGAAAATAACTAAAAGCAAACCAACCTGTAGAAAAGCAGGATCGGCGATTACTTCTGAGTAGTCTTCGTCGACATCCATGGGAGCGGCATCTTCGGTTTTGGGACGTTTAGCTTGTTGGGTAACGGGTTCATCTGGGAGGAAGTTTATTTATTATATAATTTTTTTTTTAAATAAAAAAAATGTTAAATAATAAAAAATTAAATTGAAAAAAAGAATTTAAAAAAATGTATTAAAAAAAACATAATTTTAAAAATCAAACAAATATTTTTTTATTTCAAAAAAAAAATAATACGAGACAAATAAACTCAAAACAAAATAAATAATAAATAAAATTCTCATAGTAAAAATGATTTATAAAAACTAATATTTTAAAAATAAAATAATTAAAATAAATCTATATTAATTAAAAATAAAAATTAAAAGAAATAATTTAAAAAAAAATTAAAATAATAAAAAATAAATATATAAAACAAATAAAAATAACAAATATATAAAAAAAAATAACAAATATATAAATAAAAATAAAAAATATAATATAAAAAATGAAAAATAAAAAAATTATAATACAAAATAAAATAAATTAATGTAAAAAAAATTATAATTTAAACATAAAATTTTGTCAAAAAAATAACATAAAAATACCAAAAAAAAAAAAAAATAAAAAAAAAAAAATAAAAAGAAACAAAAAAAAAAATAATAAAATAAAAATAAATAAAAAAGAAACAAAAAAAAATCAAATTAAAAAATATAATAAATATACAAAACAATTAAACCGTAACAAAAACAAAATGTTGATAAATAAAGGGTTTTTCAAATGGGACGCTACAAAAGTAGAGCGACAGGGACAGCAAACGACGCCATATTTCTTGCCGCTCTTTGGACATTTCTCTTCAGTAAGGTTTGCCATTTCATGATGGAGAGATATACGAATTCGAATTTCGGTAGTAAATTTTAATAATTCCGACTCGTTGTTGGCTCGTATATCTTTCCATCATGAAATGGCAAACCTGTTGAAAAACCCTTGAAAACACTTTTGTAGCGCTCTTATTGAAAAACCCTTTAAAAACTAATATTTTAAAAATAAAATAATAAAAAAAAAATGAAAATAATAAAAAATAAATATATAAAACAAATAAAAATAACAAATATATAAAATAATAAAAAAATATAGTATAAAAAATGAAAAATAATAATTTAAAAATCAGAATTTTAAACATAAAATGTTGTCAAAAAAATAACATAAAAAATACCAAAAACAAAAAAAAAAAAATTAAATAAAAATAAATAAAAAAGAAACAAAAAAAAATCAAATTGAAAAATAGAATAAATATACAAAACAATTAAACCGTAACAAAAAAAAAAAAATTATAAATATTAAAACAATTTAATAAATAATAAATTAAATAAACATTTTAAAAATCAAATAATTTAAAATTAAAATTTAAAAAATATAAAATAATAATAAAAAAATTTATAAATTAAAAGATATTAGAAATAATTAAAAAATGAAAATAATAAAAATGAAATATATAAAAACGAATAAAAAAAACAAAAAAAAAACGAACAAAAATTAAAAAAAAATAATAATCTCAATTTTAAACAAATATTTTTGTCATATAAATCAAATTACTTCAAATAAAAATTTAAATTAAAAACAAAAATAAATAACTAAAAAAATTAAACAAAAAAAAATAATAAACAAAAAAAAAAATCAAGTAAAATCATAACACAAATAATAAAAAAAAATGTTGATGACAAAAATCAAAACAATTTTTAAAAAATCAATAATAAAAATGTAATGTATAAAACAAATAAAAAAAATGTAAAAATAAAACTAATATCAAAATAAAATAATATACAAAAAATCATATAAAAATACAATATAATAAAAAATTAAAATTAAATATATGAAAAAAAAAAATTAAATATATGAAAAAAAAAAATTAAATATATGAAAAAAAAAAATTAAAATTATATATATGAAAAAAAAAATTAAAATTAAATATATGATTTTTTTTTTAAATAAAATTAAATGAAATAAAAAAAAATCAAATACAGAATAATAAAAATTAAATGGTGCCCGGACTTAGCCACCACGGACATTTTTCATAACCGTCATTATAGAACACATTTCATTGCAATTACTGTCGCTCATTCCAAACGCCATATGTTGATCGTTAGCACACACTTCGATAAATTCATTAAACACATATTTCGATAAAACATAAACTCTATTAATATGGGGTTAATGTAACCTTCTGACCGCTTCTCAAGTGGTCATAAGCCCCAGAATTCGAATTCCAAAGATATGGGAATTAAATCCGAACATTTTTTTAATTTGCAAATCAAGATTAAAAGCAGAAATAAAAGTTTTTAAATAAATATTAGAAATAATTAAAGAAAAAAAAAATAAAAAATTATTAAATAAAATAAAAAAATAAAATTAAAAAAAATTATAAAAATTAAAAAATATATATATAAATATCTAATACTAACCTGCATCTTGCATAGACATTTGCATGGCAAAAGCAATTTGCTCCTCCTCGGTCATGTTGGCAAAGTCCGGCAAATTGTCTTCCGGCTTTAAAATATTTTTTTTATTGTTTTTATTTTTTTAATACTTCTTTTGAACACTTTTATATATTAAAATTCATTTTTTTTCACTCACTGTTTCCGTGGACAACGCTAGTGCGCGCTGCAGCATCGCCTCGTCAGAGTTGGGCTCATCGTCCATGGCTGCAATGCCACCAGCACCGCTGGCGCTAATCTTTTCAACACCACCACCAGCAGCAGCAGTTACTGCTGCACCCGCAACAGCCGCAGCAGCAGCACCACCGCCACCCGTGCTACGACCACCAGCATCGGCACCACCCTCGGTGGCATTCGAATCGGCCAACGCACGACGTTGTTCGTCCTCCTGTCGCTGACGTTGCTCCTCCATGGAGACACGCAAAGCCAGTGCCAACTCGGGATCCTCATTGGGATCAACGCCAAATTCAAAACCAGCACCACCAAGACCTGCACCACCCAGACCATCTTCACCCTGTATAATGGGCGATGAGAGTAAAGCATCCGAGAGACCAGAGCCGCGTGGTACGCTAACCAAATGTGAGCCAGTGCCATCTTTGCCATTGAGTGCATTCACAAAAACAGTGAGTATTTCATTGTTATTGCCGTGATCGCCGAAGCTGACAATGTCCACATTGACTTTTTCCTTCTTCAGACGTTTGGCCAATTTCACAAGGTCGCCCTCTTCGTTGTTGAGCGGCGAACCGACAAACACAACGATGCGCATTTTATGATTTTTACCCTGACGATGTTTGAGAACCAACTGGAGGGGACATTAAATGAGGAATACTATATTAGTAGAGAGTCTTTTAATGTCTGAAAATTGTTTTATTGTGAAGCAGCAATAGGCTACAATTATAAATTAATAGAAAAATTAAAAAGTATGTAGGTTTTGTAGTCAAATTAAGAGAAATAACCTAAAAATTAAACTAAAAAATGTTTTCGAACTTTGCCGATTTTTTACAGAACAACTACAACTTTTTAATATTTACAGTTAAATTCGCCAAACAACTACAATAATAGGCTACAAATATAAACTATAAAAATTAAAAAAAAAAGTATGCTCTGTACTAAAATTAGCGAAATAACCTAAAAAATCGACCTTAAACTGATTTCGAACTTTGCAAAATTTGAGTGCAAAAAATATAAACAAATTTTAGCTAATATATACATTAAATAGAGGCAGCATTAATCCAGCAAATATGAAATAATTCAGAAATACTAAAAGGTTTTAGAAACATGGAAAAAAAAATCAGCTTAGGAAAAGCGCAAATCTAAACTGTAACCACTGCTGTAAAAAGAAATTAAACTTATTAATTATTTGCCTACATGTGCAATGCGTATGCCCGTCAACAGATTAATTTCACCCTTTGGCTGCACCAGATGCATTTTGGAGAAGATGCGTCCCACATCACTGGTCAGTGTGGCCAAAACCTCGACGGTGCTACAGCGAAAATAAACAAATATTAAATAGAAATATTACAAATATAATAAACTATTAAAAACTACAATAATTGTTTTTGCAAACTCACTTGGAAATCGTCATCAGACCCACATTGTTCTCCGGATTCGAGCGCACCTTGGTCAAACAAACCAAGTTGATGCCATCCTTTTGCACATTGAGACGCGTCGGAAAGTAATCACCATTGCGCTGATAATCACTGTTATCAAAACTGCACAAAAATTATAACAAATGTAATTGATTTAAATTACAACAAAACCAATTTTTGCAAATCACAATCATTTCATAAACGAAAAAAAACAGACTCTTTCGACAATGCACAAACTTTGACATCACTTTAAAGCAGTAAATTAAATGCAAATTTGTCTACATTTATATTTAAATTGTAGCTTTAATTGTCCGCTTTCATTTTATATATTTTTATTTGTTTAATTAATTAATTTATCGCCTTTTTTGCGTATTTTACTTACCAGATCATAGTACTTTCCAGGACCATTTTTAATATTTTTGCTTGTCACTTAACCACTGAACTGTAATTCGGTTTTCAGTTCATTTGACAGTTGGGCTGTTGTGTATGTTCAGTGCGCATGAAGGCACTGCATATTTATAAAAATCAAAAAACAGTGTTGTATACAAATTACAAAATTATTGTGAAATAAATTTAAATTTTCAAAAATTATAGCTTTGTAAAGAGTTTCAAGATTTATTTATAACAATTTGAAATTATTATTGTTGTAATTGTAATTTTGCATATTCATTACTTAGTTCTTTTTCAATGTTTTATGCTATGCACATTAACTCACTCTAAATAGACGCTACCCAACACTGTCCACAGTTTGATCGATAAACTTTAGAACACCGTAAAGTTTGTCGTTCAATGAAATTTCAAATCGTTTAAATTTTTCAAAATTATTTTTGGCCGCAAAAAAAAGACAAATGCAAATATTGCATATTTAGATAACAAAATTTAAAGTTCAGCAAAAAGAAAAACTGCAGCAGGTGAAATAGTGGTTAACGGTTTGCCATGGCCAAGAAGGGAGGAGTGCAGCAGCTGCAAGCGGATCTCAGCACAGATGAGGATTTTGAAAGATTTCTGGAACGACCAGGACTTTTAGGTGAAAGGCAATTTTTTCCAAGTTTCCATTCTTTTATAATTTATTACCTATAAAACACAGTGATGGACATTTATTCGGATTGGTGCGGTCCTTGTCTTGGCATGGTAGGCAGTTTAAAGAAAATCAAACTTGAATTGGGTGGCGATAATCTGCAGCTGGCTATTGTAAGCATTAACAATTAAATAACTTTATGTAGATAACATGTTTTTTCTAATGCAGTGCAAATCGGACACGATCACACAATTGAAAAGGTTTAACAAACAAAGCGAACCCACATGGCTGTTTGTAACGGTAAGTTTAATTTGAAAAAATGGTTTAATAAATTCATCTCTACTCCTACCCAGAATGGCATGGCTGTCAACATGATGTACGGCACCAATGTACCGAAATTAATGAAACTAATTGCGACAGAGCTCACTATGCTAACCACTAAATCGAGTCGCAAACACTTTCAAATCACTGAACCACAACCAGAAGAGGTGGAGCGACGCCGCGTTAAAGAGGACGCTATTGCCGAGGCGATACGCATTGAAACCGCAGAGAAAACGAAAAAACGCAGGGATTATCTCAACTTTGTGACAGACACGGTGATTGAAAACTTACCCGACATTGGCGTCACAGTCTTTGGACCACAGGTGAATCGTGATATGTTCAAGAAGATCATGGAACCGGCCGATGTGCTCAAGATACAATGCAAAGATCGACGTGTTGTAGCGGTGACGCGTGAGAACTTTGATGTCATCAATTATGCCTGCAAGAATCCGCTCGACGAGGAAATAATTGAACAATTGGAGGGCAAAGAGTTGTTGGTATGCTTCTGGAAAATGGCCGAAGACTGTCGACAAAATGTTGCCGATGTGCTGGCAACATATGCACAAGATTTGACCAAATCTTCAACGATACCGGCGGAAGATGGCGAAGGCGACGATGTGGTGGTGCCACCCATACTGGCGCCAATGAAGGTCAAGATAGAGATCGAACTGGCCGATGGCGAAGAATGGGAAGAAGAGCCCGAGGAGGAAGAAATTGATGAGAGTAAGTCACGTAAAACGACATCGGGACAGCCGGCAGACGATGCGGATGGCGCAGCCGATGATGCGGCGGAGGAGGAAGCCACAGAGGAAACTGAAGCCGCACCAGAAATAGTTATGCCAGACTTTGGTGTGGACATGGGCGATTTAGGCTTGGATGGTGAGGAAGAAGATGAATTGGATAAACCACCGGAATTAGTGGTGACGCTACCACCGCCAAAACGTACACGCATGAAGACCATTATCTTGCCGCCCGTCTGGGTGGCGAATAATCATCGAACGCATGCGGCACTCATCTATGTCTTCTTTCGACCGCAAACGGCGCCGTTTCTACCACCCGATCCGGTGCCGGAGCCGCCGCACATTATCATGGCATTCGATGCGTATAAAAAGCGGGATCTCATTAGCTTGGCGCAGCGGCATCCGGACGATGTGCCGCTCTACGGATTCTTTACGAGCGACGAGGTGGAGGATGCGAAGTTTATTGCGAATTCAGCGCAATCGTATGCGAACAGGACGCATACAGCGTAAGTTTAATAAAACGTTTTTCAAAAGAAAGTAAAATAATACAAGGAAAAAGATAAAAAAACATAGATAAGAGTAACGTAAAAATAACTTTAAAGATGGAAAAGTTAACAAAGAATTGAAATAAAAACTAATTTTGAAATTTTAAAAACGTTTAATTTAAATGATTAACAAATTTCAAACGTTTTTAAAAGAAAATATAAAATATAATGGAGTAATATTTCCATTTTAAACTTTAAATTTGGGGACTGTTTCGGGGAAAAATAGAATTGTCTGGAAAAAAATTGTACAGGGAAGAATTGGACGGGCAATATTTATTTCACGGTAGAATTATCTTAAAGAATAATTGTCTCCGGGAAGAATTTTTAAATATTTTATCGAAGCAAATAAAAAAATACTTTCCTATATGTTAAAACATTTTACCTCAAATACTCTGCATCACATTTCAGCTCTGACAAGATCGTCTTCAAGGTCTCCAAACAAACATCGCACACCATGCTTTCGCTGGCCACTTATGGTCCGAGTTATGTCAGTCCCAACACTGTTATCGGCAAGGAGGAGGCGCTCAAATTCTTCCCCGTTGACTACAAGACCGCCGAGCAAGAGGCGCTCGAAAGAGCCGAATTGGAAGCTATGGAACCTCAAGGACGCAAGAAGGTTTGTTTAAAATTTATTTTATTTAATTGGTGATTTTTTTTTATAAAATATAAATTTTACTTGCAGAGTAAAAAGTCTTTGGGCGCTGCAGAGGCAACCAAAGAAGCGGCCAAGGAAAAGGCCAGGGCCGAAGAAGGTACGTTTCTGAATTTGTTTTGTGATTTTGCATTAAAATTTGTGTATATTAATAAATTAAAATGTTCAATAAATATTTCTTTTACTTTTGTTCCAGAAGCTGCAGAGGAAGACGCCACCCCTACGAGCGGCGAGGACAGTGGCGACAGCATGCCTGCCGAAGGCGACGAGGCAGCAGAAGGTGGCGAAGCGGCACCAGCAGAAGATGGTGCAGAGCCTACGGAGGAAGGCGCCGAACCTACAGATGCGCCGCTGGATGATGCAGTGGCAGCAGAAGGAGAAACAGCAGCAGCAGCACCGGAGGCACCTCCAGCAGCTGAGGAAGCACCAGCAGCTGAGGCAGCACCCGCCGAGGCACCACCAGCAGCTGTGGAAGCACCAGCAGAACCAGCGCCAGCCGCGGAAGAACCGCCAGCATAATTCTTTACAACTAAAAAATAAAAAAAAAACGAAAAAATATGGCCACTTAAAAATCGCTTTGCAGCACACAAAAGTAAAAGTTATACATTTTTGATTTATTTATTTTATTTTTTGTATTCTAAAAATATTTAATACTTTTAAGCTGAACGCGCTTGTACAGTAAATAGTCGCCAGACTAATAAAAAATTCATGGTTAACAATAAAATCTACAAAATTTGTTTTTAATTTTTATAAAATACCTTAAAATTTAGAAAATTCAATTTCAACTGTCGAAACCGACCGCTCGACCGATATAAATAGTTTATAGCATAACAATTTTAGTTTATAATTTAGGTTTTTCTCAGAAGCTCTCATGGTCATCAGCACCTCTGTTGCTTAATTAGTTTTAAATAGAACTAAACATAGCTTAACATTTAAAAGTTGAATTTACACTTTGTACAGCAGAGTTTTTATACAAAAAGAATAAAGTAAAAAGAACAGAAAAGGAAAGTAAAAGAGTAGTAAAAGAATAGATAAAATTACACTATTAAACATCGAAATAATCATTGCGATTAGTGTTGATAATGCGCAGGAAACCGTTCTCATAACCATAGGCAATCAGATTACGCGTCTGCGAGTTCAGATTACAGCTGAGGCTGTTGATGCGCGTGTAGCGTATCAGATTCTTGGGTGGCACACGTCGTTTGCTGCTGTAAATCACCACCTCGGTGCCGCCAACCTGTAAAAAGACGTAAAATGATTTTTTTTTATAGTTATATTTAGCAATAATTGGAAGAAATTGAAATCACCCGAGACAAAATTTCTGGCGTTTTTCTAATATATTTGCGACATATTTTTTTTGACAAACACTGGTAAATGTAAAATTTTTCATAAACGTATTAAAATATTGTTTAATTTTAAAGACACATTCCGACATATTCTGGGTATGTAAAGAATATAGGCAGCATTTGATACAAATTCCGCATTTGTCGCATCTTTGCATACAACCTCCGCATTTGTCGCATCTTTGGATACAAAGTTTCGTAAGTGCCCTGAGCCTCCCAAAAATGTTGTCTTGGAAATCTCTGTAATGACGATGACTACAGTGTGAACGGGGGAAAACACAAAGAAACCCAACATCCAATATCCAATAATTTAGTTCGGAATTATATGTTTATGAGATTTAGTTACTATGTTCATTTTGTCACTTTATGACCACAAACAGTGTTGCATTTAGCGGACACTTTGGGTATTTAGCAGTTCAATCCTATGCCGTGCACCGCTAGTTCGTCACCAG
Organism: Dryomyza anilis; assembly: GCA_951804985.1. Taxonomy (NCBI): domain Eukaryota; kingdom Metazoa; phylum Arthropoda; class Insecta; order Diptera; family Dryomyzidae; genus Dryomyza; species Dryomyza anilis. Next base: position 9,330,842 of record OX638134.1, read on the forward strand.
AGAATTAGATGGCTCCATACGACAATTTCTGTGGGTGAATTTCGTACTAAGTACTTTTTATTTGTTTTGAAATTTCGTAATATGTTTTTGTTTAAAAGTACGATATTTCTTTTGTTTTGGTTCGACCAGAGATTATATATTTGATATAGAGTTTCCATTCAGGTGGTTTCGCTGCCACTTTTATAAATAAATTCAAACATTGTTTATGTGGAAATTGAAACGAAAATGTAGTCAACAGAGACATTTTCAAATCAATATTCTGATGTTTTATGCCACATTTTTGGCCATAAAAATAATTAAAATTTATAAGGCGTTGGAATGCAATATATCTTGGTAAGTTTGGTTGTTAATAATCCTGCGGACAGATCCAGTTTTGTGCACTGTTTTCCGCTGTTAACATCAAACTGAAAAATTTCTCCATATAACCAATGTTTTCGGCAGCGACGCCAGCAAACTCGGAAGGAATCTCTTTTATAAATTTTTTATAAATATTAATATTTTTTTTAATGTGTATAATTTCATGATTAATTTTATATTTTGCCCTATTTTCTTATATCGCAATGCAACACTGACCACGAGCTGACAAGATTTAATATATAGCAATAAATTATAGCAATGCTGCATACTTTTCGGGGCACTCAGTAACATTCAAACAAATGCTATAATCATATAGTTCAGAGGTACTTTCTTAGAGAATATCTGCAGTCGCAAACACTACGGCTGTTTGTGAATATATGCAATACACTATATTTCCTTTAGTATAGTTAAGAAAAAAAAACAAAATAAGGGAACAACGAAAATTAGCGTTGAAAAAAGAAAAGGGAGAGGAACAAAAGTATTTATATTAAAAAAAAAGTATTTAAAAAAATGCTGATTACCTTGATCAATGGTGCAAACACCACACCATATTTCTGCTTGTAGTCCTGCTCAAACATTTCCATTGTGTGCTTTTCTACGCCGGACGCAGCGGCAGTGGCGGCGGCAGCGTCGTCACCAACTTTAGCATTGATTTCTGTACACGATTGTTTTACTACATCATCGCCAAGACATTTAATGTCCATGCCCGCCCACATGCGATTCTTCATTATGCCCCTCGCGTCACGTGAATTAACATCGTAGTGCAACTCACGCATGCCGTGCAGCAAAAGATCGCCATTTTCGGTGGCACTGGCAAAAGCATGATGCCACGGATTGTATTTGACCAGATTGACGCCGGTCAACATATTGTCAATTTTGGAATGTGTATAATGCATTTGCAGAGGACTGCGTATGTACAAGCATTCGCCATCTGTGTGGTGAGTAATAATTAAATAAATTAGTATAAAAAGTTCTTTTTTTATAGAATAAAAATTTCGTACTATTTGGTATCGCATCACCCATGCTCACGGCAAAGTTCTCCCACATTACGGGCCATTCGAGGGCAGCGGTTATATTCTTGGCGACGTCGTCACGCAGCACAGATGGTTGCGACAAATCGCGCAGATCGTAAATGACGACGCGACGTGCAAACGAGCAGACGGCTAGCCAACGTGGTCCGGCGGTATCGTAATGTAGAGCCATATCTGAAATATTTAAAAAGAGGTATTTTTTATGGAGATTTATAGATTTAGGTAATGTTAAAAACATTTTATTTAAATTCTTTATTAGTGGTTGAACGTTTTTTTTATATTTATTTATTAAAAATAGCACTTACCACGCACACCCTTTTCGCCACAGAAGAAATACGTCAATGGCACAAAATGCCGCACCTCATTGATGACAAAACGATTGAGATTATCAGTGGCCTGCTCGCTTATGTCCCAGATGCCGACGAAACCATTGGCGAAGCCCGCAAAAAGATAATTATGTTCTTGAAACTAAATCGCATAAAATAAAAAATAAATCAAACAATAGACATTCAAATACGTCGCCTCCCAACTAACCTCTGACCACTTTAGACGCATACACTGCCTACTGCCGCCCCAATGTTCACTGTCCGACGTAGCACCGACATCATTTATATCTAAAATCAGCACAAAAGCTGGCGCTAAATTAAGCACCTGACATTTTTGTGATGTTGTTTTAAATTCCTCTTTCATTTCTTCAACCTTTTTTGATATTTCTTCTTCTTTATTCGCTTCAATCTCCAAGGGCAATGCATAGGCACTAATGCCGGCAGCAGTGCCCACCGCAAGCAAACCCAAACGATTGGCGCTCGGTGCATAACCACCGCTGGGCAAGAATTCCAAACAATGCACCGGCGCATCGGATATTTGCAGCGCATAGTGTAATTGAATTTTGTCGTCGCAGGTTTTTGTCGTCACTTTATAGATTAATATTAAAGTTGAGTATATTTTTGGATTCAGATAGCGCGTGAATTTATCGAGATCTTGGCGATATGAAACGGCCAGAAATTGCGACGCGCTGTCGCAGTCTTTGGGCTGTGGCGCCCAGGCAAGTGACTTGATGGGTGCGCCAATGAAGGCGCAGTGTTCATCTGCAATAAATAATGCAATTTATAAACGAAGGAACAAATTTATAAAAGCATAAAAAATTAAAAAAATATTTGAAAAAATTATAAATCAATTAATAAATACTATTAATTATAAAAATAGTAACCTTTCATTGTCAACGTCTCGAAACGTTGGAACTGTCGCCATTCCGTAGCCACAGCAGTGGCACCAAAAGTACAAGACGGACATTTTCTGTCTGCAGCATAGTTTAATTTCATAGATTCGCGTTCTCGCGGCAATAAATGCTCCAAATTAACATCGTCCGTTAAGCCATGCAGACTGTAGCTGACACGAGCGTAGTCATAAAGCATATCAGTTGTGTAGTTGCCTGTGAGGCTGCAAGATTTAAGCAATTAATAAATATGATAGATTATGAATTGTATAAATAAAATAAATAAAAACAATTTTAAAACTTACAAATGCTTCCATTTAACATAAGACTCCAGTTTGACTGCAGCAGAACGCACGGGAAATACTAAAAAAAAAAAAACAAATTAAACCAAAAAATTACAATAAATATTAAATAAAATTACACCATTTTATTAATTCTTACATGTCTTGCGATCCAAACATTGACGCACAATAAATGAATTATGATTATTTCGTATTTTCAACTTTTTCATTAATTTCTTCGTTCTTTTGCTGGTATCCATACTTCTGACAGATGCACCATCACCACCTACTTCTCCATCTTCCTCTTCGTTGGAATTTACACCCGACGAGCCCTCATCATCTGATGATTCACTCTCACCATCTAGATTACAATCGGAACTGTCGCCCTCGAAATCCTCATCACGCGGTCTATGTGTGGATTCTACATGCTCGAGCGCTGCTTCTCGCGTCGCATAGACTTTCGCTACCGACTTGAAACATGCCGTACAGTGATAACCAGGTTTTGGTATAAATTTACATGACTCCATATGTAGCTGCATGGTCACCAGATCGGTTGCGGTAAATCTACATGATTTTTGTACACAGAAACCCTTGTCGAAACTTTGCAAATCCTCAGCGAACTTTGTGGGAAAGTCCTCAGTGATGGGTGGATGGTATTTTATGAACTGTTATAAGAAAATAAGTCATTTAGAATAAAACGGCTGATAGGTATAGGTAACATTTTGTGAAAATTATTATTTAGTTAATAAAAAAGTGATTAACAAAAGTTTTATGTACAAGCTTTTTAAAAAAAATGTTTGAAAAAGCTTTTTTTTAATTTTCAGAACAGTTTTTTGCAAAAATAAATGTTTAGAAAAAGCTTTTTGTAAAAAAAAAACTTTTTAGAAAAAGCTTTAGGTAAAAAAAAAATTCTTAGAAAAAGCTTTTTGTAAAAAAAAACTTTTTAGAAAAAGCTTTTTGTAAAAAAAAATTTTTTAGAAAAAGCTTTTCGTAAAAAAAACTTTTTAGAAAAAGCTTTTTGTAAAAAAAAGACTTTTTAGAAAAAGCTTTTAAAAAAAAAACTTTTTAGAAAAATTAAATTAATTTATTAAAGCTTTTATAAAAAAGAAAATGTTTATAAAAATATTATAAAATATTATATTTAAAAATGTTGTTTGAAAAGCTTTTTGTAAAAGCTTTTTTTATTTTAAAAATATGTAAAAAAAAATTAGTAAGTTTTTTGAAAAAGTTTTTTTTAGAAACAGATTTTTGTAAAAAATTTTCTTTTTAAAATAATATTTCTGAAAAACTTTCTAATTTATTAAATATGTTTGTAAATCTTTTAATTTACCATAATATCTTTTTTTATATCCAATATTGTGTATTGCATAAGGTTTTAATATAAACTAAAAATTTAAATAATAAAACAAATTTTTAATAAAATGAAAGTAAATCTAAATACTTTACTAAAAGCTCTTTAGAAAAAATGAAAATTACTAAAACTTTTTACGGCAAAGCTTTTTTTGCAAAAGCCATTTTAGTATAAAAGCTTTTAGTTCAAAGCATTTATATAAAAGCTTTTAGTACAAAGCGTTTATATAAAAGCTTTTAGTTCAAAGCATTTATATAAAAGCTTTTAGTTCAAAGCATTTATATAAAAGCTTTTAGTTCAAATCTTTTGTATAAAATCTTTTAGAAAAAATTAAAATAAAATTTAAAAAAAAGAGAAACTAACTCACCCGATAAGCATCAAATTCCGCTGCCGCTGCACTTAACGAATCCTCTTCAATTTTTTTCAAACTAGTTTCCGCTCTGCAAATTAACGACACCATTAATTACAGTTAATATTTAAAATTTTAATTTATTTTTAAATAAAACTCACTTCATTACAGACACCCGCTTGACGCGGCCCACATTATTGAGCACCTCTGCGGATGAGTTCAGATCGGCAGTAGACTCATTGAGCGCCGCAGCCGCAGCAGCCTCCTCATTTATGGTGGCCAAGCGCACAGGACAGGTGCGCACATGCACGGGCAGCGTTAATTTGGCATAACTATTTTCGCAATATGGACAATTGAGACGCGTCTTTTTAAGTTCCTCCGCCGAAATACCACACGTATCTAAATGCAACAACAGTCCCAGACCGGATCGATAAAGCCGCCCGCAGAGTCGACAAGTGAGACCCTTCACTTTGGTGCTTTTATAGAAATTAATAATGGCCGTTAGGACAACCGAACGCAAAGATATATCCTGCAATATATATGAATATTTTTAATAAAAGTTTAAAGTTTTATTTTACCTTGCAAAAGTAAAACACCGCTTTTTATACAATAATATTTTGATCAATATGATAACCATTTAAAAAGCAGCATTGTACTTTTACAACGCCTTTTTACTGAAAATACACATACCATAGCTGGCTGTTTGCCATGCTCCCAACCGATGCCGTAATGTTCACTCAAATGACTAATCCATTTGCCCTTTGTCGTTTTGGCCATACAGAGACCACATTGCAGTAGACCTGCCGTCGCTGCACCCTCCGGTTTGCTCACTGTAAGCGCTTCATCCGTATCCAATTGTTCCCGTTTGGTTATTAGCAGCAAACGTGGATTATATGGTTCATGTATAACTTCCCTTTTTATGGACTTCTCCGTTGTATCATCCAGTTGACTCGCAATCAGCATCAAATTTTTTGGTTTGCGTCCACGTTTTTTAGGTCCAACAACTGGTGTTTCATTGGTTGTGGAGTCGACTGCATCCGAAAGATTCGCTTTGCCAGCAGTCGAATTAAGTTCACTGCATGCTGTGCCTTCTAATTTGATTTTTGGTTTACGTCCACGTTTCTTTGGACCAGCAGTGGTGCTGACATCACATTCTTTTTCAATCTCTACTTCTTCATCTACTGGGTGTGCTGATTCAAGAATCAGCGAGTCATCAGAGAGTATACGACGTTTACGTCCACGTTTCTTTGGACCAGCTTCTTTTTCTATTTCTTCATCTACTGGTTTAGATGATTCAATCTGAATCAGTTTGTCCGGCAAGTCTTCAGAGAGTATTTTACGTTTACGTCCACGTTTTTTTGGTTCCACAGACGTAGCGACTTTGTCCACGGATAATGTGCTCGTTTTAGAAAAATCTTTCTCAACAGCTTTATTTGATTTAATGTCGTCTGTATTTTCGGAAATCTTGTCAGAAGTGTCTGCAAAAGAAATTTTAGGTTTGCTGCGCTCAATTTCGCAGACATCTTTCTGCATTTGTTCCGCAGTTGCGATTTGATTCTTTTCATTGCAGTCTTTTAGCGAAACCTCTGTAGTATGCGAAATATCATCTTCTTTATCTGTATTGCTGCTACTTATAACCCGCTTTCTTTTAAGACCAGTCTTTTTATGCTCTACACTAAGTTTTACTTTGGATTTTTTCTCATCTGTTGACAACTCTTTTATAAATATTTCAGGCGCATGCTCCACTGTTTTCGTTGTGCTACTTGTTGCTTTTGTTTCCGTCTCACTACTTTTTGTTGGTTTTGATTTTATATTCGTTGTGAAAAACTCAATTATAGACTTTGGCGACTTTCGTCTACTACGACCTTCCAAGGAATTATTATCTATCACAGATTTTTCTATGTTCGCTTTGCGACCACGTTTTTTAATCACTATTGGTGTCGTCGTCGTTGTTGTTGTTGGCGTACTCTCCTTTGTCATCGACAAGTCACTTTGTGCTTTTGACTCAGACTCAGCTAACACGGGGCTATTCATGTCCAGTTCCTCATCAGTAACTTCATGTAGCCTAGATGAACGTTTACGTGTTTTTCTTTGTTCGGGTGTCAACGTCTTTTCTGGAATTGGCTTCAATGGTGCAGCTTTATTTGGAGTAGATGTTAATGTTATATCCTCGAAGAAGTTCTTTGGTTTTCGACCACGTTTTCTAGGCAAAGGAGTTTCAATCGTTGTCTCATTCTCAGAATCTGTAAATTTCTTTGCAGCAACTACGTCAACTGGTTCCAAAAGAACATCCTCAACTTGGTTTGGCTTCTCTTGTGCGTCTACTTTTAGTGGACTTATTAAACTCTCTGTGTTCAGAGTAGACTGTAGAGTTATGTCAGTAATGGAAGTCTTTGGCTTTCGTCCACGTTTTTTTGTCAATGGCGTTTCTTTAGTTGTTTCGCGGTCAGAATCTGAAACGTTCTTCGCAGCTAGAACGCCAACTGCTTCCACAATAACATCATCAACCTCTTTTGGGATCTCTATTGATTGTGTGTCTACTTTCACTGGACTTAATGTCTCTGCATTTGCATTAGACGTTGATGTAATGTCATCGAATAATATCTTAGGTTTTCGTCCACGTTTCTTAGCCAACGTAGTTTCTTCTGTTGTTTCATTCTCGGAATCTGTAATGTTCTTTACAGCAGGTGCGACAACTGGTTTCAAAAGGACATCATCAACTTGTTTTGGTATCTCTGTTGATTGTGTGTCTGTTTTCACTGGACTTAAACTCTCTGTATTTGCAGTAGACGGTGTTGGAGTAGACGTTGATGTTAAGTCGTTAAAGAATTTCTTTTGTTTTCGTCCACGTTTTTTAGTCAACGTAGTTTCTTCCGTTGTTTCATTCTCGGAATCGGTAACGTTCTTTACAGCATATGGGACAACTGGTTTCAAAAGGACATCATCTACTTGTTTTTTGATCTCTGTTGATTGTGTGTCTACTTTCACTGGACTTAAATTCTCTACATTTACAGTAGACGGTGTTGAAGTAGACGTTGGTGTTATGTCATCAAAGAATTTCTTAGGTTTTCGTTCACGTTTTTTAGTCAACGAAGTTTCTTCTGTTGTTTCATTCTCGGAATCTGTAACGTTCTTTACTAATGCTTCCACAATAGCATCATCAATCTGTTTTGGAATCTCTGTTGATTGTGTGTCTATTTTCACTGGATTGAAAATCTCTACAGTTGCAGTAGACGGTGTTGGAGTAGAGGTTGATGTAATGTCATCGAAGAATTTCTTAGGTTTTCGTCCACGTTTTTTAGTCAACGACGTTTCATTTGTGGTTTCGCTGTCTGAATCTGAAACGTGCTTCACAGTTTGATCGACAACTGGTTCCACAATAACATCATCAACTTGTTTTGGACTCTCTATTGTTTGTGTCACCACTTTTAGTGGACTTAAATTCTCTGTGTGTTGAAATGGATTATATATTATTTCAGTAACACTACTTGAATCATTTAATTTCAAGGGTTGTGGTTCAACAAAGACGTGTTCTTTATTTACAACGTCCACAGGTTCTTTTTGCAAGATGTCTACGCTATCAGCCTTCAGTTGCTTTGTCGTTTCTTTCTTCTCATCACTCATATTCGAATATGTTCTTTTATTAGAATTTTTATTGGCTAACTCTTTGAAAGAACTATTAATGTTAGTATCTTGTCGATTATCTAGCACATCATCATCATCGTCGTCTGCTGGTGATGTATCATCTGTGATGTCCGTTTCGTCAGGCACTGTTTTCTGCGCCAACTCCCAACGTTTTTTCAGTGGCATTGTCTTTTTTGTTGTTGCAACTTTTTTCTGCATATTCTGCTTTACCAATGCTTCGTGTTTTGCTGTCGTCGGTGCTGCTGCTTTACCCGTAGTCAACCATTCTTCTAACATGCCAGTCGCAGATTTATTAATTGTCGTATCTCGACGTTCTATCTCATTGTTTGGTAGTCTCTCATTACAGCTTTCGTCTTCTTCCTCTTCGGCGCTTGTAGCTGCTATAAGTATTTGCAAATTCTTCTGCAATTTACTTGCATTTGGTGATGTTTCATCAAAACCGAGAAATTCTGTTACGCCTTCATCGGCATCTATTACATCACGTTCGTCATCAGAATCTGTTTCTGTATCCAATGGATTATGACCGCCCCACCGTTTGATGTCATCCATAGTTTTACGCAAACGTTTGCGACACGTCGTTTTACTAGCCAACATATCCTGTGAACTCTCCTCTTTGGCAGTCTCGTCCAAAGATTCTCGTGCGGTACTGCTCTGATCAAGATCACTTTGTGTGTCCGCAGATGGGTTTGATTCAAGCTTTGACCTCCTCGCATAGAACTTCTTTTGTGGTGTTTTGCACATACTTTCAGGATTTATTTGCACTGAATCTTTGGCAAGTGTATCAAAAATCGTTGAAGAATTTGCAATTTCAATGTCTTTACTAATTGTTGTCTCTAGATTGTGCTGTGTTAATGTGCTTGAATCAGTAGGCTTTAATTCTCTTTCAGCCGTTCGAGATTTTGAACGTCGTGTAAGTATTTTCTTTTTATTGGAGTATTTGGTAACTTCTGTTGTATCAGTTGAAATATTGGTTTGACTTAATTCTAACGTTTCAGTTTTCTTAGAATCGGAGATATTGCTTATATTTACGGTATTTACTAATTCTACATCGAGATTTTTTGAATTAGAGCATCTTTTCTCTTTATTATTGTTCTCATTTTCTTTCGTGACATCAATTAAAGTACTTTCTGCACTCAACAATGAAGGAATATTTTTTTCAGTATCTGTGATAGTTGAACTATTATCCAAACTCTCTAATTCTCTTTCGACAGTACGAAATTTGGAGCGTCGTGATAGTTTTGTTTCATTTTCCATTTTTTGAGTTTTCCCCGAGTCTTGTACGTTGATTTGAGATTCCATGTTTTGAAAGGTACTTGTCGTATCATCAGCTACTTTTGTGTTATCAATTTCTGCCGATTGATTGCTCTTGTTCGTAGCTTTGTCTATGGTCTTCTCTAAATCATCTTGACTTTTACTAAGCACTATTTTCTTGACCGTTTTTTCAGTTTCCAAACTGTCGACAACCACTTTGCTTGTATTTGCTGACAAATTACCGATAGAACTTGTCTTACTCTTCTCTAAATTTGTAGTATCTGTACTGTTAAGAGATTTCTCTAAAAGCTCTTTATTCGTCTGCTCACTAGAGTCTTCCTTAGGTTTAATATCATTTTCTAATTGCTTAACCAATGCCTTAATTCCCAACGTCGAAACTTCCACGGGCTTAATCGTTTCTAGTGATTGTCGCTTAAATGGTATCTTAGGCAACTCCAAAATTCTCTCCTCATCGTCTTTTGGTGGCTGTATAAGAGAAACTAAAGCCTTTGCAGCCTCAGTTTCATCGTTTGCTTGTTGTTGATCTTCATCAATATTTTTGGATGATTTCAACAATCTTTTGAGTTTAATAGGTGTTGTGGTTTTTGGATATGTGAGTACTTTTAATACATGTTGATGTGCTGCTTTATTTACGGGCTCTGTTGTTAAAGTTGTAGGTGGTTCATTTTCCTTTGTTATTACTTCAGGCATTTCTATGGACGGATTTTCTAAATCTTCATTAATTTGTGCGTTTACTAAGGACTCATTTACCACTGTAACTACTTCAACAGCGGCTTGATTAATAATTATTTTCTTTTCTTTACTAGCATCTGCTGATGTCTCGGTTGTTCTTTTACGTTGTACTAAATTTATTTTACCTTTTTTAAGTCGGGGCAGTCGTTTAGCAACATTGCTTAATGTCTCAGTAGAAATATTACTTGATTTCTCTGTAGTTTCATCATTGGAAACTTTTCTTTTCGTTGTTGATAACTGTACGTTGTTGGTATTATCGGTAGCTAAAAGCTGAGTTGTTTTTTCTAGATCAGTAGCATTATCTACGCTTTTTTGTGTTAACTGTTTGACTGCTACGGTATCTTGCTTTTCATCGATTGTAATTAGTATTGGATCGTCCTTTTCGTTGTCTTTACTATGAGCTTCTACGGGGTCAACAACGCAGACATGGGTTAAATTCTTTATTTCTTCGTCCGCATTTTTGTTCTGTGCATTGTTTACTGAATGCTCGTCTAAGATTGTATTCTCCGTTGCATCTTTGATATTTAAAGTTGAAGCCTTTATGTTTTCTAAACTGTTTGGATTATTTGTAAAATCCTTAGTAAGAGCTTCATTCGCGTTCGTTTTAGATTCCTCTATGCGGACATTACTTGTGCTCTCTGTAGACTCAATCTTGAGAACTTTGATTATGGTCGTTTTATACTCTTTCTTACCGACACTGTTTGATATAGTTGGGAACTCCTCGTCGCCTTCATTTATTGAACTCTTTTCAGACTTCGCATTGTCGACTGTAATTGAACTGTCTGAAGGCTTTTTCATAAAGACTTTGCTTGTGGTCTTTGCAGAGTCTACATCCTTTTTGATGTCTTTGTTCTTTGTCTCTACTTCCTCGATGATTGTAGTATTTTCAGAATCCACGATGCCGGCTTCATTCGAAGCCTTTCTATTGACATGAATCAAAATTTTCCCCGTGCTGTTGTCGACTTGGGCTGCTTCTATTTCAGACACATCGTTTGGCTTTTCAGCGTCTTTTGGCGCAATTATTTTCGTTATTTCTGTTACTTTATTCAATGTATCGGATATTTTAGAAGTTATTTCAATCTCCTGTGAGTTAACTGTTTCTTTGTTGGACTGTTTTATCCTATCTTCTTTTAGAGTATCTTTGCAAGCCACCTTTTCTATAATCTTCGAAAAGCTGCCATCTATAATTGGTTCTTTCTTCAGACTAGCTAAGGGTTGATACTTATCTGCTGTAGCAATTATTTGTGGTCCTTCTTCTATTGCTATGGTCTCTTGCTTTTCTACCATTATTTGTGTCATTATCGCTGTTGCGTCCAGAGATTGGCTGGCTATATTTGCTGTGCTACTCCGCCTTACACCGCCTGTGCTCATCCGAACAACAGATCTTTTTGGCATTTGTATTGCTGAAGTTGACAACTGTTTTGACACAGTACAATTCTTCGGCATAGGTGCTGCCTCATTTAGTTCTGCCAATGTTGGCTGCAGGACAGGCGATTCACTAAATAAGGCAAGTGAAGCAATAAAATCCACAGCCGACAATGTAGAATCCGTTGGTGGATTATCGTATATACAAACGGCAGCAGCTTTTTTTCTAATTGGAATTTTTGGCAACCTCGAAGTACCAACATCTTCCAGTTTGATCAAAGGAGCTGCTACTACTTCAACATGTGCCTTAGCAGCCTCCAATTTTGAAGTACTTGGAAGACTTTCAGTTTTAATAGGCGGTGTGCTCAACGCATTTGAATCCAAAACTTGTGTCTCTATTTTTGGCTCAATTTTAATTTTTGTCGCTTGTAAGTTATTTGAACTTGGTTGCTTTTTAACAAGTAAAATATTTTGAGGCTTTTTCGAGACGTCTTTTTCAGGTTTAACTAAACTGATAGTGTTTATCATAGATTTATCATCGACGACAATAATCTTGGTACCTGCTAAATTCTCTCCAGCAGTTTGCACCGGCTTGGCGACTATATTTGACATGTGTTTGTTGTCACTGCTTGATTCTGTTTTAATAATTGCTTCCGTCGGTTGTGTCTCAATCGCTTCCTGTTTTATTTTCTGTTTGAGTTGTGTCTTTTGTACCGCTTGTGATTTTATTTGTCTCGCCAGCGCAGCCATTTTCTCCTTGGACATGCGTAATTTATCCGCGGCAACAATGAATTTTTTTGGTTGCATTGCATTTACCACGACCACGCTTTGTTGCGGATCTGTGCTGACAGTGGCACCGATGGCGGGCAGTTCGGTGGTTTCCGTTTTTTCCAGCTTGATTTCGATGGGACGTGGAAAATGTATGGGACGTGTAGCTTTTTGTGCTGTGGCATTTGTCGATTTCATTTCACCTGGTTGACCCAAACCAAAGACGGTTAAATCAATTTTTTCATCCTGCGAAAGCACTTTGTCCTCGAGCACAATGAGACTCTTAGAATGGAGAGGTTTAACGTCGCTTTTTATAGGTGGTTGTGGGTCAGAATGTTGCTGAGGTGGTTGTGGTTGTTCAGGAAGTTGTTGCGGTTGATCAGATAGTTGTTGCGGTTCTGTTTTTTGTTGTTGTAATTGTTGTTCTTGTTGCGGTTGTTGTTCTTGCTGTTGAAGTTGTTGCTTTCCTGATTGTTGTTGTGCTGATTGTTGCTGTTGTGATTGTTGCTGTGCTGAGTGTTGTTGTGCTGATTGTTGCTGTAGTTGCGGAATTTGAAAGTGTTGTCGTTGCAAACGTTGCTGTTGTTGCTCATAAAATAGCTGCTGCAATTGTTGCTGACGAAGTTGTTGCTGATGTCGATGTTGTTGTGACTGTGGATGTTGTTGTTGTTGTATTTCCTCTTGTGATTGTTTTGTTTGTAGCTGTGGATGCTGTTGTTGCTCTGACTGTTCTTGTAGATGTTGTTGTGGATCTGTATCTTGTTGTGGATGTTGTTGGTGTGCTGGTTCTTCCTGTGGTTGTTGTGGGCATGCCATAGTAACAAAATATTGCTGAAATGACGACACATTTTGCTCAGTTTTTAGTGGAGAATTTTGATTTTGCATAGCAAATGGTACTTTTAAAGTGGAGATTTTTGGCAATGGCGCTTCCGGCGGCAACGTTGCATTCGGATAATAGCTTTTGAGTGGTGAGAAATCGACAAATTGCGACGCCTGTGTAGACTTTGCTGCCGAATAATGACAGCGAATAGAAGCCTTCGGAATGTTCGCTGTATTTGTGGAGACATCTTTAGTGACATCTTTAGAGACATTTTTAGCGACATCTTTAGCGACATCTTGAGAGACTTTCTCAAGAGGCTTTAATAAAATGGAAGAAGAAGAAGGAGGAGTGTTTAACCATGCAGCAATAGCAGAAGGAGTGGGAGATGTTGAAGTAACTTTTGTTGGACTTTCACATTTCGTCGGCATAGTTGTAGGCAATTTGATCGGTGATAACGTTCGGCTGACGCTACTGCGAATAGAAGCCTTCGGAATGTCCGCTGAATTTTTGGTGACATCTTGAGAGATTTTCTCAAGAGGCTTTAATAAAATGGATGAACGAGAAGAAGAAGAAGGAGGAGTGTTTAACCATGCAGAAATAGCAGGGGAAGTAGTAGATGTTGAAGTAACTTGTGTTAGACGTTCACAATTCGTCGGCATATTTGTTGGCACTTCAATGTGTGGTAACGTTCGGCTGCCGCTACTACTGCTGCCACTACTGCTGCCACTACTGCTGCTACTACTGCTGCCACTACTGCTAAAATCTAAAACACGCGAAATTTCTTGTGGTGTTTTAGGTGGCGTACGTTTCAACGGAAGTTGCAGCGGTTTTGTATCTAGAACAGTCGCAGGTGATTTCATTGGTGTTGCTTTTGGCAACAGACGTTTGAGAGTTGTTGCGACTTTTGGCGTCTCATCGGCAGGCATTTTCAAAATCAAATATTGTTTGGAAGTTGATGCAGCAGCGCAAGTTCGGGTTTTTTTTGGTACTTTATGTGTTGCTTTTGATGTTCCTGTTCCTTTTGTTGTAGCTGCTTTTGTTCTGCTGACTGCATCTGTTGTCATTGCAGACGCTGTTGTCGTTGGCAATTTGGCGAATGTGGGTGATGTTGGTGCTTTTGTGAGCAATTTTTCTTTTAGCATTTGTTTAACGTGTTGCATGCGTTCAGCGAATGATAAATTTTGCAGGAATTCTGCAGTTGCTTCTGGTGTTTTTTCGATATTTGGTTTTGAAACTGTAAGTGAAATAAAATTAATAAAAAAATAATACTTATATGAAACAATTGAGTATAAAAATCACAAAAAATATTAATAAAAATATTTAAAAATAAAAAAAAAATATTTAAAATTATTTCTGATAACAAAAATCTATTGCATTTTAAAGGTGCTTGTATCAAAAATGTGAATTTCACAAATTAAATAAAAAATAAATCGCTCATACTTAGTAGCATTTCAATGGAGAATAAAGCCGTTAAATGAATTGATCCCATTCAAAGAGATCTCAGGTTCAAAATAAGTGTCGCAAAAATTATATTTTTTTATTATGAAAATATGATAGGCACTTGTATTTTAAATGCAAATAAAAGACGTAAAACAATTTAATTTAAAACAAATATTTTCAACATAAAATTAAAAACAATTTTATAATAGCTATGTTCCCGTAGTTTTTGATCCTTATCCGCTGTTTAATTTTTCTCGCCCATAATTCATTATATGGAAGACATTAAACTGTAGGTCCCACCAAATGCAAATATAACACGCACAGCTCAAAATGGTGAGAGAGCTCGGTCTAAGTTCTTATAGGACTGTAGCGCCTAACTATTATTAATAGACAAGAGTTCACGGCAGCGAACGGATGGGAAGGAATAACATTAAAACTCGATAAATCCAATTGAAATTATGTTATTTATAAAAAAAAAACTAATAAAATCCAACAAAAAAAAAATTCAATAAAAACCAAAAAATACGGTGTTGATTTAAAAAAAAATCCGTTTTTTTTTCCAGCCCTGCCTAAACCACTTTTGTATAGAGTCGAACAAAATAAAAAAAGAATCAATCAGTCGGGCGTGTTCCTCGGCGTTATGCTCTGGGCACACACAGATTTAAATTATTTCAATTTTACACCTTGACTTCTTGTTCTGGTTTGGAATGGTATATCGTCACTATCATGCCAATTGCGTTTTTTTACATTTTTGAATGTAGTTTATCCTCAAGTATGCTGTGCGAAAATCGCGTGTCATTTTGTTGGGTATT
Organism: Dryomyza anilis; assembly: GCA_951804985.1. Classification (NCBI taxonomy): domain Eukaryota; kingdom Metazoa; phylum Arthropoda; class Insecta; order Diptera; family Dryomyzidae; genus Dryomyza; species Dryomyza anilis. Next base: position 9,346,281 of record OX638134.1, read on the forward strand.
TCTAGCCACAAAAGACAAAACCAAAAGGGCGAATTTGAAAAATTGAAAATCTTGTCATGCCAAAAGGGGAATCTTTTCGTTTTTTCGCTATAACTTTTTATTGGTATAAGATAAAATAGTGGTGTAAAAGCATTTATTATTTGTTTTGAAAACACCTATCGAACTGCATCATTATTTAAAAATATGTTGCCAAACATTTTTTTCCTGCTAATAACAAATGGCAAATTAATGTTTGACAAAATATTTTTAATTAATGATGCAGATCGATAGGTGCTTTAAAAACAAAAAATAAATGCCTTCACATCACTATTTTATCTTGTACCATTAAAGAGTTATAGCAAAAAATGAAAAGATTCGCCCTTTTGGCATGACAAGATTTTCAATTTTTCCAATTTCTTCGTTTTTTTGCTATAATTTTTTTATTGGTGCAACATATAATAGTGGTGTTTAGGTATTAATTTTTTGTCTCAAAGCCGATCTAAATAATTTGTAAATAACTTGATATTTAGGGCTGTGATATTTCTGGTAACCATCTTTGTTTACTTAGTGTGCATTCCATATATTTAGAACTAGTTATAAAAGACCATTGTACATTGTACCATTAAATAAAATTAATTAAAAATAAAAAATAAAACGTGACCATTGCCGGGATTCGAACCGTCTTCCAGCGTGTGCGTGTAAAAAGTTATGATCGACATTTTACACACTCAGCCACATACACAATTCTATCAATACATACAAATAAACTACTATAGATACATTTTTTGATAACAAAAAGTTTTTTTTATAAAATTTTAACTTTTCAAGTTAAAATTTTATAATTTGTTATAACAAAAAATTATAAAACAAAATTAAACTTATTTAAAAAATATATAAAAAATATAAAAAATATATAAAAATATATAAAAAAATATATAAAATATATATAAAATATATATAAAAAATATATAAAAAATATATAAAAAATATATAAAAAATATATTAAAAATATATAAAAAAATATATAAAAAAATATATAAAAAATATATAAAAAATTTATAAAAAATATATAAGAAATATATAAGAAATATATAAAAAATATATAAAAAATATATAAAAAATATATAAAAAATATATAAAAAATTTATAAAAAATATATAAAAATTATGTCTTGGATTGCATTATGTCTTGGTAAGTTTGGTTGTTAATTATGCGCGACAGATCCAGTTTTGTGCACTGTTTTCCTCTGTTAACTACAATCTGTAAAATTCCACTTCCACATAACCAATGTTTTCGGCAGCGACGCCAGTAAACTCGGAAGTAATCTCTATTAAAAATGTATACTCTCTGGTAGAACAAAAAAAAAAAAAAAACAAATACATTTCTATGAAATTCTTAAATTTCAACTTTTTTTTGTAATTGGTATTGTGAAAATGTAGTTGGTGACTTTAAGTTCTACAAACGACGATTTATACAAAAAATATAAAAAAATTTTAAAAATTAAAAAAAAAAAAAGAAAAAAAAACTTTATAAAATTATAAAAAAAAAATAAAAAATATAAAACAAAATTATAAAGTCAGTAGTAAAATTGTCCAGCAGAAGCCCTGCTATAACATCTTAGCATGCTCAATAAACATTCTGACATCAAAAGCCTTCTTAGCACCAATCGATTTGTTGACTATTTCTAATATTTTTCATATACAAAAGCACAAAGCACACCTTCTACGGAATGCTAACAGTAATGAGTTCAACTATTTTGTGAGACCTTCTTTGAGAAACGTATGGAGAAGTCTTGAAAAAATGTTCATTTCATACAAAAAAGAACGAAGTAAATCATTTAGTCGGGAAGTGCTAGGGATTTAGTGCTAGCAGTGCTTCTTACGTCTGAATTTTATCGTCGTTGTAGAACTAAAGGTCACCAAATACATTTTTATGAAAAACTTAAATTTTAACTTTGTTAGTAATTATTACAAAAAGTAATTGATCTATTTTTAAAGTTAAAATACCAATTGATAAATACACATTTTTTTATTATTTGGTAAAAATATTGAGCTAATTGATCAGATATTGCGGGATATATAAAGATTTTTGTAAATGAATTATTGGCATTTTAAAAATGTAGTTGGTGACTTTTACTGCTACAACGACGATTTGTAAAGCAAAAACGCTTTTGTCTATTTTAGGTTATTAAAAAAAAACAATTTCGAAAGCAAGTATTGAAATATATGGCTTATGTCTTTTTAAGGTTAAAATGAAAATGCGTTTAGAATGAATATATCTTCGCAATTGAAGTAAAACTCAGCATTATATTTTAAAAACTTGCAAATTTTATATGAACTGAATACATTTTTAACAAAAACTTAATTTTTTCAGTTTATTGCATTTTTTTTTTACAAAAAATAGTTGATGAATTTTAAGATTTGAAATACCATTCTTTTTATTTCTCATTATTTGTTCCAAATATTAACGTAAATATACTTAATTCCGACACCTTAAGGAAATTCAATTTTGAACCAAAAAAAAAATTATAAAAAAATAAAAATATAATAATTATTTTAGTCATGAAATGTTCAATCAATTTTGTAATAAAATTCTGAAATGTTCGAATAAGGATCAGGTGCCGGAGTTGCTGATCGTTAAGTTTGTACCCCAGACAAAATAATTGATAGGGTCGAGACAGTTTAGAAACATTTCCTCGACATATTTCAAACAGAAAAAGGCGGGGTTTGTATCACAAGCTCTTTGTTTACTGCACGTTCTCGAAATATTCAGTGAATATGCCTTTTTAATTCCCCCAAATTTACAACTTGCTATACACACCCCAAAATATTCCATTTTGATTTTTTTATGGAAAAACTATATTTTTGAAAATTTATTTTCAACATTAAAGGTGTTATTTGCATTATTAAAAAAAGTATTTTATGTAATTAAATTTATTATTTAATCTTATTACATTGATATACAAATATTAATACAAAAGAAAATAAAAATGTTTGCTAAAAATAAAACAGCTATAAATAAATAAAGTGAGGTTATAAAGAATAATTTTTGGTTTATAACTGTAAAAGGATTTAATAGATATGATGTAAATTTTTAAATTTAATTTTGTTAAAAACCTTTATTGAAATTACATTTTTTTTGTAACAATAAAAATTGCAAGTTTTCGAAAAGAAAAAATGTAGCAATGTAGGACACACCGCCGTCGCGGGCGTGACTCGAACCCGCGTAACTTCAGTTTTGAAGAACAAACACTCTACCCCTTAACCACGAACGCGTGTTATATATAGTTGTCAAACGTTTAACAAGAGACAATTATGTGAAAAATATTTTAAAAAATAAATAATTGTTATTGCAAAATTTTAATATGCAAAAGTACGCGGTAACTGAAATAACTACCTGTGGATGTTGTAGAGGGTCCGAAATCAGTTTTGGAAGGTGGTAAATCTGTTGTATAGATACCGTATGCTATTGTAGTACAACCGCTCGCTGTGGTAGATGTTTCGTTAACTGTTACTGCTGCTTCCGATGCTGCTATTGGGGTTTTAAATGTTGCGCTTGCCTTTTTGGAAGCTTCTATTGTGCTGCCTGCTATGTTTAAGGGTCTCTCAATAGTTTTTAGTTGGCTGCCAACTGTTTTTAAGTTTTGTTTCGATGTTGTAGAGGTGGCCGTAGCTATTGCAGTGGTGCCCTTGGCTATTGCCGAGGTACTTGCAGTTACCGTGCGTTCTACAGTTGTTGCTGAAGTTCCAGCTATTACTGGAACACTTTCTGCAGCATCAGGCACGGTGCCAACGGCTTTTACTGTTGTTCCTGCCGCTGCAGAGTCTGTGCTGCGCTGCTTCACTGTCAATTTTTGTCTGCTAAGCGCCTCCGCTATGCGACGATCTAGTCCAGCCTGTTGCAACTTCTTCGGATCGATTATTCTGATAATGCGTTGCTGCGACGTCGGTGCGGCGGTGGCAACCTTGGGCGTAGCCTCATCCATTTGATGCAGTTGCACCTTTGCAATGCGGGCAGCAACTTCAATACCATATTTCGGTACTGTTGTTGATGCTGCCAATTTAGGTGCTCTTGGACGTGGAGCACACCAAAGTGTAGCATTTTTGCTAGTGTCTGCAGAAGCAGCACTTTTATCCTCTGTTTTATCCTCTTGCATTTTATATGCAACAATTTAATAAAACAGAATTTTTAAAATAATTTATATATAAAATTGCTCATGCTGTAGACGAAAAATCTTAAAATCACTGCAAATTCACATTTTCTTTTTTGTTCGCGACACACACAGAGGCACAGGCGATAATTGAAATATTTGAAAATTGAAATTTTTTTTACACTCGTTTAAATTACTTATTGTGTGCACTTTTTTTCAATTAAATAATGCATTCGACAATTTGTTGTTGTTATGCACTTTATTCACTTTGTTGTAATGCAGTTAAATTGCAAATTTCATCACTTTAATTCGATTTTTCAAACACCTCGTTTTTCTCAGACATCGAAAAAAAATCGCATGAAAATGCGTTGAAATGTCTCAGCTGTCAAAATGTATTTTTATCAATTTGACAGTTGTGGGCACAAAATGTCAGAGGCTGTCGGAGTGTTGCCAGCATCAAATCATTGCAATGAAAACAATTTCAATTTAAATGTTTTGCATTAATTTAATTTTAAAAAATTATATTTTATTCATCATGTAAATATTTAGCAAATTTTTTATTATTAAACGTACCAAAAATTGTGATAAAAATTAATTTAAAACATATAAAAATATATTTATTACAAAAAAATAGTATTTTTTTATTTAAACTCACTTTTATGTAAAAAGAACGAATGTGTTTATTTCAATATGTGAAATTCGATTAAGTGAAAAATATTGACATAACAATCAAATACAAATTTCATTGATTGTTATGTTAAAAGTAAAATATATATAACAAGTTATAAAACCAAAAGTACATTTTTAACACCCCCTCTCAATTATAAAATTCAAAGAATTTCTAATTGTTCTTAAACTTGTTATTTCTAATGATTTTGTAAATATTCCTTGCTTTGTTGGTACTTCCGTGTGTTTGAAGTTTTGGCGACGGAGGCGGCCCTCGATCCACCAGCGTATATCGAGGTGGTCCATCATCAATTCTTTTCGTCTTTTCACTGCGACAAGAGATGTCTTTGCTCTTTGTCTTCATATCACTGAGGACCTGTTGCACTTGACTGTTCTTCTCTTCCGCCAGTGTCAAATGCTCGCGCAGCACTTGTTTGCAGCTGTTATAGGTTGGCGCTGCACTGTTTTGTTCAGTTTTGAATAGATTTCCCGAGTTAAAAGTGTGACCATCACTTTCGATTGAATTACCACGGTCGATTTCAAAAGATTTTCCTCTGTTTCTTTTTGCTCTTATTCCACCACATGAGGTATGTTTTGAAATGACTGACGCTGTAGTGCGTTCATCATCCTCACCAATAATTCTCTTCTGGCCATTCTTTGAGATGGTGCCTGATGTTGATGCTGTCTCATCTGTATCAACATGTGTCTCACTGACCGTTGCACTATTCTTGTACAGCAACGCCGAAACATGTTTCTTCTTTTCTTGTATTTTGTCCGACACTTTATACGTCATCGAGTCCATGGCGTTTCTGATGTTGTTCGCTGCCTTCGTGAAAACATTGCATGTTCTGCATCACGAACTCCTGTAGCCATCTTCTTGGCATTTTCTCCAGCAGCCTCAACTGCGCCACTTGCGCCTGTTGCCACACTATTCGACAAATTCTCGATTGGTTTTTTGTACAACGGCATTCCCTCCTCCATAACACACTTGATCAGCTCGTGCTTTATCACCGCATCCGGCTCTGATGAAATAACCAAATCACGATCATCCAGCGTTTGGATCACTCGCTGAAAATCGCACAAAGCCTCGATCAACTGCACCGGAATCTTCATCTTTAAATCGGGACCCACATGTACATGCGACACATGTTCCTTCTCGTCCAACAATGTAATAATATCGCCCAGTTGTGATTCTGGCTCATTATCACCTTCGCCCGTGTATATAATCTTCTGTTCGTCACGTATGCCCTTCTCAATGTGCACCTCGAGTACTTTACGTTCGCTCACGGTTTTGCTGCACTGGTTGCAAGCAGCATTCTCCGAAATCATCTCACAAATGCCTATACATTTGCGACATAACTGCTCGATCTGCTGCACGAAGCCAGGACCAATGTGCTGAACGCGTCTCTCGTCATCATTACCGCGACACTGCATACATTTCTCGATGGAAGGTCCCACGACGATATCTGGTGCCACGACTATATCGTTCGAAATGTCATTATCTTCATCCCCCTCTTGATCGTTTCGGTGTATGGTTTTGATCTTCGTCTCTTCCTGCACATCATCATTGTGTCCGATTCTCGTATGCCACAAGGCGCCTTCTTTTGATGTAGTTAAGTTGGCTACAGAATAGATTGCTTGCATTTTAATCTCGAATAAATTTCCACTGCGCCTTGCAGTTGCGATAACTTGACCATCTTTCTCCAACGTTACATTGCTTTTCTTGAACTGCACGTTGATACCAGCCTTCACCATCTTGCTAACTGAAAGCAGGTTTTCACGAAGTTGTGGGCTGTATAAGACATTCTTTAATAGCAATTCGGTTCCAGTATCGCTTAATCCACGGATCTCTCCAACTGCAGATACTTCAATACTTGCATCTGCTTTTGCTACGTTGATATAACGCGGACTTGACAAATATTGCAGTTTGTAAAACAATTTATCATCATTTACAAAATGATCCGTCGCTCCAGAATCCAATGCAAACGCAACTTCATTTTTCGTTGCAATGGATTTTTGCTGATTGCCATTGTCAGCCATGAAACTTACAGCAGGTTTACTTTCTGCCGAATACCTAGCATCCTTAGACCGACAATCCTTCTTCATGTGCCCATATTTTCCGCACTTATGGCAGTTTCCATTGAAGCGATTGTTTGGAACTGAGTGTGTATTGTTGAACCGATCTCCATTTCGCTGCGATGTAAAAGCAGTAACCTTTTCTACAGCTTCATCTACATAACGGTTCTTCTTTTTGGACTCCTCTGCTAAGAGGCGTGGCTTCACCGCTGCCAATGTTAATTCTTCTTCCTTCATGTTTTCTAAGGCGGTCACTACTGCATCATATGTTTCAGGCAGGGTCAAAAAGAGCTGCGATACTAAATCAGCCTCTTCTGGTTTTGCACCCGCCGTCTTTAGCTGCCGTATTAGAGAATCGAATTTAAGTAGATGTGCACTTAAATCTTCTCCATCTCTCAGTCGAAGATTTGCCAGCTCTTTTCGCACAATTGTTTGGCATTGTGGTGATTTACGTGCGAATGTAGCGACCAATGCATTCCACATCTCTTTTGCGGTTGATTTGTCCCTTATGTATTCCAGGTAATCATCGTGGACTAAGCTGGTTATGATGTCCTGCGCCTTCGCATCTTTCCTTTGAAAATCGTCCGGTACCGCCGTAGACACGCTGCTTCCTGATGCTGTTCCTGGAGCTGACTGCTTTACAGCTTCCAGGCAACCCGCTGAAGCCAGATGCTTCTCCACACGAAATTTCCAATTTTCAAAGTTTGCTCCTGCAAACTGTGCAATTCCCGAAGATTTTTCGTTGGTGCCCATAACCTTTTATTTAAACTCACTTTTATGTAAAAAGAACGAATGTGTTTATTTCAATATGTGAAATTCGATTAAGTGAAAAATATTGACATAACAATCAAATACAAATTTCATTGATTGTTATGTTAAAAGTAAAATATATATAACAAGTTATAAAACCAAAAGTACATTTTTAACATATTTGATATGAAAGGCGAACCACGTGACCTTTAGGTAATATTTTTCTTTATTAGTAATTTTAGAAGATTATTTCACGGCTCGTGAGAATTTTTAATACAAATAAATTAATCAATAAATAAATTAATGTAAATAATAAATTATTAAATAAATAAATAAATAAATAAATAAATAAATAAATAAATAAATAAATAAATAAATAAATAAATAAATAAATAAATAAGTAAATAAATAAATAAAGAAAGAGAGAAAGAAAGAAAGAAAGAAACAAACAAATACATAATAAAATAAACAAATTAATAAATAAATAAATAAATAAATAAATAATAAAATAAACAAATTAATAAATAAATAAATAAATAAATAAATAAATAAATAATAAAATAAATTTATAATTAAATAATTTTTCCAAAATAAATATTAAATAAACATATAAATAAATAAATAAATAAATAAATAAATAAATAAATAAATAAATAAATAAATAAACAAATAAATAAATAATTAATACATAATTTAAAAAAAAAAATACAAATTAATTGAAAAGAACATGTCCCTCGATAATCCACAAATACCACTAATAGTTTTTTAACGACCCTGGCAACCCTAAAACATGCAAACATCGATTTGACAGAACGCACGCAGACTTTCCACAAATTTTTACGCTTTTTACCTGGTAAGTTTTTGTTTAATATAACATATGTATTTAAAACAACCAACTATAATTCAAAATTTTATTAAAGTCAACTAGGCAACAGCCGACACAACAACCATGGATTTCCAAAATCGCGCTGGCGGCAAAACCGGCAGCGGCGGTGTCGCCTCCTGGTCGGAGACGAATCGCGATCGCAAGGAGCGCCTACGGCAGCTGGCGCTCGAAACAATCGATCTGAATAAAGATCCCTACTTTATGAAGAATCATTTGGGTTCGTACGAGTGCAAACTGTGTCTGACGCTGCACAACAATGAGGGTAGCTACTTGGCGCATACGCAGGGTAAAAAACATCAAGAAAATCTGGCGCGTCGTGCGGCCAAAGAGGCCAAAGAGGCACCATCAATGTTGGCACCCGAAAAACCACGCGTCGAACCGAAAAAATTTGTTAAGATCGGTCGACCCGGTTATCGTGTGACCAAACAACGTGATCCCGATAATGGGCAGCAATCCTTGTTGTTTCAAATTGATTATCCAGAAATTACGGAGACTATAATACCGCGTCATCGTTTTATGTCCGCGTACGAACAGAAAATTGAGCCACCAGATCGTAAGTGGCAATATTTGCTGTTTGCCGCCGAACCCTATGAGACGATTGCGTTTAAGGTGCCGTCGCGTGAGGTCGAAAAGACGGAGGGCAAATTCTGGACGCACTGGAATCGCGATACCAAGCAGTTCTTTTTGCAGTTTTCGTTCAAGTTTGAGCCGAAAATACAGATACCACCGCCGCCGCCACAGTTGCATCGTGCACTGGGGCCGCCGGGTTTTGCGATGCCGGGACCACCACGGCCGCATCATATGTTCAACGGTATGCCACCACCGCCGCCGATGGGCGTGTTGCCGGTGCCGCCGCCACCAATGTGAGAACACGATATTCAGTAAATAAAATGTAAAACTTTCAATAAAACAATTTTTTAAAATAATAAAAGTTTTCTTTTTATTTGATGCCGTTACTTATACAGTACATATTATATTTATAGTTTCTCATACATAATATTATTGCAAGGTAACACAATAAGAAACTTACTTAATAAGTATTGTTAATATTAACAACATTTCCTTTTTTTTACGTCTAAATGTTGAAATGAAATATTTAGCTGTAGCGTCAACATATTTTTATAAAATACGTTGTTCGTCGTTCTTAATGCCGCAAATATTTAAAATGTTACTTAAAATTATTACATTTTTGTTGAGCGAATTATTTAAAAATATTTTTAAAAAATTTTGAATTTTTTTTAGTTCAAATATATTAATTTTAATTAAATATAAACTAATGCATATTTATAATTTGTGGTTGTTGCGCGCCTGCGTACATTTAATTGAATTCCAGAATTGATTTAGACTTTCTCACGTTTTTTGAAATTGCGCTTGGACGCACAACGATGTATGATGTCCGAAATGTGCGATTTGTGTTCAAAGATTTTCATGATTTGATTTTGTGCTTCATTGACGCCATCGACAATGATTTTGCTGCGCTGCATGTTACCCTGTAAGAAAAATTGAATTTTAGTTAAACAAAATGAATTTTGAGTGAGACAATCAAATCTTTAGTTAAAATTTGAATTTTAAGTGAATTTTGAACTTTTTTTTTAGATAAAAAATAAATTTTTAGTAAAAAATTAATTTTTAGTTAAAATTTAATTTTAAGTTAAAAATTGAAATTTTAGTATAAAATTGAATTTTTACTAAAATATAATTTTTAGTGAAAAATAAATTTTTAGTGAAAAATTAATTTTTACTGAAAAAGTAAATTTTAGTTAAAAATTTAATTTATAGTGAAAAAAGGAATTTTTAGTTAAAAATTTAATTTTTAGATAAAAATTTTTGAGTTAAAAATTTATTTTTTAGTTCAAATTTTAATTATTAGTGAAAAAATAATTTTTATTTGAGTTAAAAATTTATTTTTTAGTTAAAATTTTAATTATTAGTGAAAAATTTTGATTTTTAGTTAAAAATTAAATTTTTGTTAAAAATTGAATTGTTAAAAAAAATTAATTTTTAGTTAAAAATTTAATATTTAGTTAAAAATTGAATTTTTAGTTAAAAATTGAATTTTTAGTGAAAAATTAAATTTTTGTTAAAAATTGAATTTTAAGTTAAAAATTGAATTTTAGTTAAAAATTGAATTTTTAGTTAAAAATTGAATTTTAGTTAAACAAAATGAATTTTGAGTGAGAAAATCAAATTTTTAGTTAAAAATTGAATTTTTAGTTAAAAATTGAATTTTTAGTTAATAATTGAATTTTTAGTTAAAAATTGAATTTTTAGTTAAAAATTGTATTTTTAGTTAATAATTTAAAAAAAAAAAAATTTTTAGTTAAAATTTTGAATTTTTAGTTAAAAATTGAATTTTTAGTTAAAAATTGAATTTTAGTTAAAAATTGAATTTTTAGTTAAAAATTGAATTTTAGTTAAACAAAATGAATTTTGAGTGAGAAAATCAAATTTTTAGTTAAAAATTGAATTTTTAGTTAAAAATTGAATTTTTAGTTAATAATTGAATTTTTAGTTAAAAATTGAATTTTTAGTTAAAAATTGTATTTTTAGTTAATAATTTAAAAAAAAAAAAATTTTTAGTTAAAATTTTGAATTTTTAGTTAAAAATTGAATTTTTAGTTAAAAATTGAATTTTTGTTAAAAATAAAATTTTTAGTTAAAAATTGAATTTTTAGTGAAAAATTAATTTTAAGTTAAAAATTGAATTTTTAGTTAAAAATTAATTTTTGGTTAAAAATTTAATTTTAGTATTTTGTATTTTAAATAATTTTTTTTTGTTCAAACTTCAATTTTTAATAAAAATTCAAATTTTTAAAAATATTTAAAACATTTTGTTAATAAAACCCACCTTCAACAATTCACTAATACGATGAATTTCCGGATTATCGCCATGCGTCTCCATTTGCTTGAGCATGACCGATAGTTTATCCAAACCCAGAGACTCATTTTCACACTGTGTTTAGAGTAAAGAAATAAAATTTATCAATATAAAACCCATCAAAAACCATACACTTTAAAACTAACCAAATCCTCCATTTGTGAGCGCAAATGATAGATCTTCCAACCGTTAATTTTGCCCAAGACATTAGCTTGATTTGCCAAATCGATAACCGTCGGCCGGCGCTCCTCGCGGGGCTTGATGTCGGTGTAACGTTGGAAATGATTGTTGGCCGCCTTCCAATTTTGTTTGTAGGTCTATTAAACAAAATGCCAAGGCAATAATTTATAGAATAATCAAATATTTATGCATTTTTTTATGCTTACATGGAGCAGCGTACAATTGCGTGGCTTGCGCAAAACATATTCCGTAGGTTTAGTGTTTTCCTTGTACTCGGCGGCGGCTGTTGTTATTTGATTAATATTATTCGATTTGTGTTGGGCGGCGGCTGCGACGGTGGCGGCGCTGGTGATGTTATTCAGCTCATGACCTGGAGCTGGCAACATGACGGTGCCATTGCCACTGCTGGCTAAAACGGTGCTGCCGCCGCTGGTACTGCTGCCACCAGAGCCATGTGTCATATTGTTGGCATTGCCGGTGGGTGGCGGCAGCGAGAGTGAGGCCTGACTTTGTGTAGAGTGTTGACTGTCATTGCTGAGGTAGACAAAAGAGAGAATAATTAAATTATTTAAAAAAAATTATATTTGAGTTTATTGCTTAGTATCACAAAAAGTAATAGAATTTTAAATGTTTATAAATCATTCGATGAATCAATTGATGCTCATCATTTGGTAAACATTTGATTTCATTGATTATAAAATATCCAACATCTGATTTTTGTCAAGCAATTATTGAAATTTTTTAAATAAAATTTGTAATTTTTACTACTATCACAACGAAAACAAAAAGCATTGCCCATGTATGGCGTGCCAGGCCTGATCACGGGCTAAAGACGCAGCCATCGTTGACAGACTAAGTACTACACACAAGGCGCACTACTTGTTGCCAAGTCTCAACCCTTTGTCAATCCCGGAAATCCTGGCTATTAAGCTTGTGACAGACAGAATTGTGTATTTTTGACGTAAGATTGGGCAAAAGTTTTGCACATATTTTTCTCTTCTACATGTGTAGCACAATGACTATATTGTAATTAAATCAATAGCCCTATTTAACTTACGTTGAACGTCTTGATTTTTTGCGTGGCGGACAATCAATGACGCCACCATTTAGGAGCTGCTGATGCGCAGCGCTTGCATGCGGCTGATGGTCCAATGAGTTGCGCGACGAGGCCGGCGTCGAGGGCAGATTATGTTGCTGATTAGCAGCGGCTGCATGATGATTGGAGTACAGCTGTAATGAAAATAAAATGTTTAAAAAATATTAATTAAAACATATATAACTAGTATTTAGTACACGCAATGTTTTGTTTATACTATTTATTTAAAAACCTAACAACTATTACAAACTTTTAAAAGTACACTTAGTAATTTAATTGTAAGGGGTTTTTTTAACAGGGACGCTACAAAAGTAGAGCGACAAGGACAGCAAACGACGCCATATTTCTTGCCGCTCTTTTGACATTTTTCTTCAGTAAGGTTTGCCATTTCATGATTTTTTTTAATTGTATTTTTATTTTGATTTAGATATTTTGCTTATAATTTTGCATTTTTTTTTGGTGGATTTTGGCTAATGATTTTGATTTCGTGCTTTTTCTTCTACTTTTTCTTTTTTTTGTTTTTAATTTCGTGTTTCTGCTTTTATTTTGTTATTATGTATTTCATTTCATTTTGTGTTTTTATTTTTGATTTTGTGTTAATGCTTTTGCGTTTGATTTTGAATTTTTTTCTTGTTACAATTTAGTTTTTGGTTTTGATTGTGTATTTCGTTTGATTTTGTATTTTGTTGTGATTTTGGGTTTTAGTTTGTTTTGTTCTTTTTATTTTTACGATTGTGTTTTTCTTCTAATTTTTTGTTTTTGATTATTCTTTTTTTTAGTTTTGATTTTTTATTTTTTTTCTTCTTTTTAATTTAGTGTTTTTTGCTATTTTTCTATTTTGTTTTTCATTTGATTTTTGTTTTTTTTTTCATATTTTCAAATGAACAACAAGAATATAAAAATTTTGCTTTTGACTTGTTTTTCATTTGATTTTGTGCTATTGCTTTTCGTTTTTGTTCTTTTTAATTTAATTTTGTTTTTTTTTTCAATTTTTCAAATTGAAAACAAAAATATAAAAATTTTGCTTTTGATTTGTTTTTGGTTTGTTTTTGTATTTTATTTTTTTTTTTTGATTTTTAGTTTTTCTTTTGGGTTTTATTTTAGTGTTTTTTGTTTTGTTTATGCGATTGACTTTATGTTTTTGTTGGTACAAGTTTTTTCTTGTTTTTTTTTGCTTATTTGTGTTTGTATTTTGTTTTTATTTAGTTTGACTTTGTATTTACTTTTTTACTTTTTTTTATTTTCGGTTTTGAGTTTATGCTTTTGCTTTTCTGTTCTGTTCTTTTTTTTTTATTTGATTTTGTGTTTTTCTTCTGATTTTATGTTTTTGCCATTGTGTTTTTGCGATTGAATTTGTGTTTTTACTTGTTTTTACTATTGCATTTGGATTTTTTTTGGTTAGTTAGTTTTTATTTTTGCTTTTCTTTTGTGTTTTTCTTTTGATATTGTATTTTTGCGTTTGACTTTGTATTTTGAATATGATTTTCAGGTTTTGTTTTTTTGTGTTTGTTTTTATTTTCTGCATTAGGTTATGTGTGTTTTTTTTACTGTGTTTTTTCCCTTGTGTTTTTGCGTTTGAATTTGTGTTTTTGTTTATACTTGTTTTCCTATAGCTTTTGGATTGTTTTTGCTTAGTTAGAGTTTTTATTTTTTGTTTTTGAGTTTTTTCTTTTGTGTTTATTTTTGATTTTTGTATTTTTAATTTGATTTTCAGGTTTTGTTTTTTTTTTTGTTGTTTTTATTTTTGCATTTGATTATATGTGTTTTTTTACTATGTTTTTGAATTTCTGTTATTCTTTTAATTTTTGAATTCCTTAATTTTTTTGCGTTTGACTTTTTATTTCTTTTTCTTTAGATTTGTTTTTTATTTTGTATTTTTTCTATTGTGTGTATCTTTTGATTTTATGTTTTTGGCTTTTAATTTGTGTTATTGCCTTTACTTTTATTTTTTTGCGTTTGACTTTCTGTTTTTATTTCTTTATCTTCAGATTTTTTGATTTTATATTTTTTGTTTTTCTCTATTGTGTGTATCTTTTGAATTTATGTTTTTGCTTTTGATTTGTGTTGCCTTTATTTTTGCTTTTTTTGCATGTGACTTTGTGTCTTTGTCATTTCTTTTTCTTTAGATTTTTTTTATTTTGAATTTTTTCTATTGTGTGTATCTTTTGATTTTATGTTTTTGCTTTTGATTTGCGTAATTGCTTTTGTTTGTTTTTTGTTGTGTTTTTGCTTTTGTTTTGTTATATTTATTTTTATTTGAGTTTTTATTTCATGTTCGTAGCGACTGTAAATGCTGTTTTGTAAATGCGTTTTGAAAATTTAAGTTGTTTGAGAGGTGCCACAACCCATTGTCCAATCCCACCCATATATAGCATAGTCACTCCCCGAATTTGAAAGTACCGTCGTGTAAAATTTCATTCAAATCGGTTCAGCGGTTTTGACGTGATGCTGAAACAAACAGGCCGACAGAAAGACGGACGCACCAAGAGTTTTAAATACAAAGATAGATAAATAGATAGATAGGTAGATAGATGATTGATATAAAATAAATATCCCCTGATTTTGTATTTCCATATGAAAACGATATGGCCGGCCTACAATTCGTACAATTTTTCAAATTATTATTGCTGAGTTTTACTTCCAGAATAACTTTTTATAAATATAAAATGAAATATATTAAAAACATTAATAATAATGAATAAAATACTCACATCGTTAATGGGATTGAAATGCGTCGAGTCATTGGAGCCGGCGGCCATGCGATTGATGACCATGTTGTTGTCCTGTATCTGCTGCTCAATCCCAGGTGACGAATTGGCCGACACCGTAGTCGAGCCATCGGACGAGGCGGGCGAGACAGCACGCGACGAACGTGTCGAAGCCATGGTAACACCACTGCCGCCGCCACCTACTTTCTTAGACAACGCCTCTGCGACGTTGAGAGCAGCCACATTTGCGGCATTGTTTACAGCAGCCACCGCTGCGTTGGCCGCATTAAACGCATTGCATGCTGACGCCGATGACGATGAAGAAGATGATGACGCGGTGGAGATTTGTGCAGGACTAATGGCCGCACCAACAACATTTGAATTCATCGAGAGAAAAGTGGGCGCCAAATTTTTAGCAGCACGCACCGGCGAACCATCTGAAGCTTCGCGTTTGCGCAAAAAATTCGAAACAACCGCAGAGGAGGTGGCGCCGACGCCACCAATGCCAGAGGTAGCAATGCCTGATGTCAACTTGATTGAAGTCTGCAACGGTATCACCATGTGTTGTGGCTGTTGTGTTGTTTGTGGTGCCGGCAACAAAAGTTGTTGTCCAGCACTGGCGACAATTTGTGTTGTAGCTGTTACCGCTTGGGAGGAGGATGGCGCCGCCGCTGCCAAAGCAATGTGTGCGCCGCCCGCGCCATCGGCGCTAAAACGTACAGGCACCGCATGTAGTTGAGCGCTGCCGCTGACAGGCAGCTGTAGCTGGCCAATGGTGCGCACGCTCGACGATGGCACAACGGTGAAGGTGGCCGTAGAGCTGGGTGCATGCGCAGAATATGGCAATGAAGTGATGGCCAAATTGGAGGATAAATTGTTGGACAAATTGTTGTTGTTGTTCGCATTGTTGGACATATTGTTTAAATTGTTGGCATTGTTGCCGGCAGCCGTGGTCATTTGTTGCTGCGACATGGTGCTGCTCGTCACCGTGGTCGTCGTGAGCGAAAGCACGCCGGTCGAAACCTGCACGGAGCTGGCGTTGACCGACTCATAGTAATAGGTGCTGCCGGGTGGTAAAAATGCGCTCGTCGCGTTACCACTATTATTGTTGTTGCTGTTAGCGGCTGCAGTGTTAATATTGCCGCCAATACGTTGTGCTGCTGACTGATGTATAAAAACACTATTGCTGTTGCTGCTCTGTTCGTTTTGATTGCCGCCACCTCCGCTTAGTTGCGCCTGCGACATAACTTTGCCCACAGTGATGCCATTTTTAATAGGCGTTATTGTGCCGGTTAAAATGTTGCCACCCGCACCACCGCGTGTTGTTATTGCCAGCGGCACCACGGTAGTGCCGGCTCCAGAGACGGCAACATTTTGTGTGGCCAACAGTTGACCGTTGGCGCCTTGTGTGACGTTTAACAGTTGGGTGGTGGTGGTGCCACCGGTGACCGATGTTAAATTGTTGCTGGAAAGCGTAGGTGATGCTGCTGATGCATTGTTGTTATTATTAACATTGTTTAAGGACTGCAAATTTTGCTGTTGTTGCTGCAATGAAGCGGCTGCTGCTGCAGCGCCTGGCAATTTGCCAATGCCCAGCTGTGTTATGGTGAGCGAGGGTTGCACCTTTGTGGCCATGCTGACGGGTGGGCGGATGCCTAAAACATGTGTAGAATATTTCACCATTAGTTAAAACACAAAAATTGATAATGCTAATAAAAGAAAATAATGCAGCGAACACGTAGAACATGCTATAACGTATAACAGCAGCAGTAAAATCGACTGACTCGTGAGTATTGCAATTGGCGTTGCAGATAACGAAACATGCTCAAAGTTTTGTTAAGTGAGTCATTCACATTTGATACCCGAGCACAAAAACAACAACAGACAGAGAGACAGACAGAGTGACTGTGAGGCAGACCGACCGACAGGGGAGGCATTAATATATATACAGTAGCTGCCCAGCGAATTGTGACATTTGTAAAACAAAGAATTTCCGACATTTTATATACAACATTTCTTCAAACTGTTTTTGGAATAGGTCGAGGCAGTTTTGAAACATTTTTTCGACATATTTCAAACAGACAAAGACAGAGTTTGTATCACAAGCTGTCTGTTTTTTGTTCGTACCCAAAATATGCCGTGAATCTGCCAATGAAATTCCACATAATGTGACACCCTGCTATATACTTCCCAAAATATTCCATTTATCTGTGTGTTTGCAGGAATATGCCCGAAATATCCCAGATAAATGCAAATATTCCAGAAAAATGCAGGGTCGAGGTAGTTTTGAAACATTTTTTAGACATATTTTAAACAGTCAAAGGCGGAGTTTGTATCAAAAGCTGTCTGTTTTCTGCCCGTTCCCCAAATATGTCTTGAATCTGCTATAAAAATCCCACCCTACTACTATACACTTTCCTAAATATTCTATTTATCTGTGCGTTTGCCAGAAATATTCCAGAAAAATGCCAAACATTATGTCTCAGGCAGGTTCGGGGCAGCAGGCAAAGGCTGAATTTGTATCACATGTTGTCTGTTTTCTGCCCCTACTCAAACTATGCCATGAATATGCCAATAAAATTCCACAAAATTTTGTCTCAGACTGTCTGTTTTCTGCCCGTACTCAAACTATGCCGTGAATATGCCAATAAAATTCCACAAAATTTGACAACCTCCCCACAACACAATTTCTGTAATTTTTCTAAAATATTTCAGGCATATTTCCGGCAAGCACACAGTTGGGAAGTGTATAGAAGATTATAAATGTGTGTGGAATTTTAATGGCAAATTCACGACATATTTTGTGAACGGGCAGAAAACAGACAACTTGTGATACAAACTACACCGCCTTCCATATTTTTGTTTGCGGTCATTCAATTTACTTCAATCTAGATTGCGCGAAAATTTGCTAAACTGAATAGTAAAACTGCACTAACGTCAAAATTTAGTGTTGTTTTAAATTTAGACAAACTCGCACCCACCCTTAATACATATTTTCATTTTTCTTATCGTTCACAATTCGCTGGGCAGCTACTGTACTTGCAGACAGCTGTGTCGTGTCGATTATCGCGCAGTGCAAAATGTTTTCTGTTGGTTTTTTTTTAATTTATTTATTTTTTACAAAGTATATAAAGTAAATATAAGCCTGCCTTTGTTTTTATGATGTATAGCTTTTCGTTACTCTTTTGCGTATCATTGTAAATTTTTGTTTATAGTAGGAATATGCTGTGACCAGCTGTTATCTGGAGCGCGCAAAGAAGACGCTAATTGAATTTCGAGCTGTGTATTTGTAAAATGCACTTGTGGCATATTTTGTGAACTAATTAGTGCAATAATAATTTTGTTTTTTTAGAGCACAACAATGGTGGATAGAAATGCTCAATATAAACTTAAGAAATAAAGAAAAACAAAGGAAAGGATGAAAATGTCACCAACTACATTTTGAAAATTTCAAAAATTGGTTCACAAAAACATTTATACACATTTTCGCATCGATATGGTGCAAAATTGTGTCTACCAATGAGAATATGTTAATATTTTTAGTGTCATATCAAAATATCAATTCAAGTAATACTTTTTATAAAATTAATCAATAAAAGGAGAAAAATATATTCGAAAAATTGTATTTGGTTAGTTTTACTTTTACAACGACGATATCTAATATAAAAATTTAAAACTTTTCAATATAATTTCTAAAATATATAGAAAAACAAGTGAAAATAATACTGCCTCACAAAACAAGTGAAAATAATACTGCCTCACAAATTTAGAAAATGTTTAACATATTGTGTCATATTTATTTTTTTACATTCAGATTAAGGTTTAGTTTTTAATACAAGTTTAAACTCAGTTTAAACTTTGACGATATAACGAGTTTAAACTATGTTGAAATAGAAAATAAAACTATCACTGTAACCAACAAATTAACCAACGCTCAGGGGATGCCCCCTATACGTGTAATGCACAGTGTTGATCGTAAGAAGGGATGATAGGTTAAAGGGAGGGGGGAAAGATGGAGTAGTGTCGGTGAATGTTTGTTTTGAACTTGCCAATATCGAAAATGTCGGGAAAAACATACGCAGGGAGATTGTTCCACAAACGTGTCGTGCGACTGAAGAACGAATTCTCTCTGTAATGCGTGGTTCTGTTGGGAACCGTCTGGACTACGAAGGGGTGGACTTGGTTCGATGCCCTATTAGAACGAGAGAACACACGACCTATGTTGAAATTGAAAATGTGACTAAAAAATCTATCACTGTAAAAGGTAGTTTAACTCGATTTGTGGGTTAAACGTAGTTTAATCTCAGTATTCAGTTTTAGTGACTTTAATGCTTTGTTTAAAATGATTTAAAACGGGTTATATTAATGCTTTAAACTTTGTTTAAAATTTTTAATGTTTTGACAGATAATTTATTTAAAAAATTTGCTTTTTTTGGAACTGTGCGTTCACTTTCTTCGTTTATCGTCCTCAAATTGTTCGTCTGGCCTTTTTGGTTCTGTTTGTTTTCGTATATTTTAGTACTGTATGAATCAAACTTGCCTCCTTTATTTATATACTTAGTTTAAACTTTAGACATCGAGTTTAAACTAAGTTGATTTTGAAAATGTGACTGAAAAACTACCAATCTAAAAGGTAGTTTAACTCGACTGTGTGTTAAACGTAGTTTAATCTCAGAATTCAATTTTACAGTGCCTTCAATTTAATGTCGTTTAAGCTTTATTTCGAAACGTACGTCAACGTTATTGGTTTTTCGTCGCCAAATTGTCCGTTTGCGCGTTTGGGTTATGTTTGTTTTCTTATATTACAGGTCTGTATAAATCAAACGTATATCCTCACATGTACTGGAGTATCTCGATCTTCTTTTTATTCATCATATTTCATTTATCATTCTTGATTTGTGAAATTTTCGTATATAAATATGAGAGAAAATGACAACTGACACAAAAATCTGTATAAGTAGATTATCATGATTCAGGCTGATTGATATTTATTTATTTTCCTACCACATAAATGTTTTAAGAAGAACGAATCTCAATTTCAGACCTATCGATAACGGTTTTTGGATTAAACAAATTGCAAAACATTACAAAACCAGTTTTCTTTAACCTCGAATATCTTTTAATTGTCTAAGCTAATTTTAATATATTAAAATTAGCCCATACAATTTCAATAAAAATTTAGTTTAAAGTTTTTTTTTAACTATTTTAGCAAAATTTTTAAATTTATTTTTCTAAAAAGTGTCGGAAAGGTGTCTGAAATTTCGAAATGCAATTTTCTTAAAACCGATACTTAATAGGTAAAACCAGCATATGTAGTTAAAATCCAAATAATGTATGGAATGCTCAAAAGAAATATGAAAATCTTATACGACGACATCGTACTAAAGAAGATGTTCAAATTTTAGATAATGAACTCTGTCTCGTATGTTTAAATAAAACTTAAATGCAAAAAAACACCAAAATATAGTAATTCTACTTTGAAAACATAAAGCGTTAAAGGGTTAATAAATTTCAATATAATTAAAAAAAAAATGAAATAGTGACCTTTCCAAAACTCACCAATTTTGCCGCCCGCTGTTGCATTCACAATTATCGGCTGCAGCATAACATTATTGGTGAGTCGTCCCGTCGGTCCGATCAGCTGTTGTGTACCGCCACCCGGTTGCTGTTGCAGCTGTATTATACGCGTTGTAGACAAATTTGTCGTTGGTATAACATTGCCTGCCGTACCGCCAACCGTTGTGCTGCGTGGTGAATTTGCCGCCGAGACATTTGTGCCAAGTGTTGGTGTCAATTGTGGCAAATTAGGTGAACGTATGCTGATGCTTGTGGTGTTTAGTTTTGTGGCCGAAAATGATTTTGGCAAAGAGATGGGACGTATTTGACGTGGTGCCGAACCATTGCCAGCACCAGCATTCAATGGTGTAGCAACGGCAAAACGTTGCCCGGTGACGGTGGAATTGAATTGATGCGGTTGCGTTTGTTGTGATTGCGGCGATTGTTGTGCGCCGCCCGTTACATTGTTGGAGGAATAGACAAGTGTTGCGGTTTGCTGACGTGGCGGCAATACTGTGGCCAAGGTGGCAACGTAGGTTTGTTGCTGTGATTGTTGCGAAGAGACGACGGCCTGAATGTTGGCTGTTGAAATTTAAGAAAAAAAATTACAAAATTAAATATTAGAAAAATGCAAATTTTTAGTATAAAATGTTTTAATAAATAAAATAAAAATAAATAAATTTAATTATAATATTTAAGAATTCGTCTGTAGTCAATCCATACAACATTTCTTTATGATTCGCTGATTGAAATTCAGAAATTCCTTTTGATATTCCAAAGGATGTCAATTGTAATTCAGAAATTCCATTTTAATTACATAGACGTCAATTGTAATTCTGAAAATCCATTTGAAATTCAAAAGACATCAATTGTAATTCAGAAATTTCATTTAAAATATAAAGAGACATCAATTGTAATTCAAATATTCCATTTGAAATACATAAGACATCAATTGTAATTCAGAAATTCCATTTGAAAATGAAAAGACATCAATTGTAATTCAGAAATTCTATTTGACATTCAAAAGACATCAACTGTAATTCAGAAAATCCATTTCAAATTCAAATGACATCAATTATAATTCAGAAATTCCATTTGAATTTCAAAAGACGTCAATTGTAATTCAGAAATTCTATTTGACATTCAAAAGACATCTATTGTAATTAAAAAAATCCATTTGAAAATGAAAAGACATCAACTGTAATTCAGAAAATCCATTTGAAATTCAAAAGACGTCAATTGTAATTCAGAAATTTTATTTAAAATTCAAAAGACGTTAATTGTAAATCAGAAATTCTATTTAAAATTCAGAAGACGTCAATTGTAATTCAAAAATTCCATTTAAATTACAAAAAAACTCAACTATTATTCAGAAATTCCATTTGAAACTAAAAAAAGACATCAATTGAAATTCAGAAATTCCATTTGAAAATGAAAAGACATCAATTGTAATTCAGAAATTCTATTTGACATTCAAAAAACGTAAATTGTAATTCAGAAAATCCATTTGCAATACAAAGGACGTCAATTGTAATTCAGAAAGTCTATTTGAAATTTAAAAAACACTTGATATTCATTAATTTCAATGATGTATGAAATGCCTGGAATTATTTTCTCGTTGTCGAGTTATCAACCTTATTGAAAACTTCATCATTTACGTACCTTGATTGACGAGCGCCTGTTGCTGCTGCTGCGAGGCCGCCGCTTGTGCCAACGTCGCCGTAGTAGCGACCACCGTGCCACTAGTGGCGGTGCCACCAGCAACACTGCTAATACCATGCGTCGTAATCAAACGCTGCCGCTGCGTCTGTGGTATAGCGCGTATCAACTGCACCTGCCCAGTGTTCGAAGCCATCCAAGTAGTACTAGTTGCAGGCGAAATAACCGTCGATGCTGGCGACGAACTCTGACGACTGACAGAAGTGCTGCGCACAAAACTGCCGGCCGCAGTGAGCCCCGTTACAGTAGTGGCACCGCCACCTGTTGCTGTACCACCAACAACTCCACCAGTTGTTGTGCGTATAGGTGTCACCAAGCGTTGAGTGCCACCAATGGTAGCATTGCCTACCGTACCGCCGCTCATTTGCGCTGCATTCACACCACCGACACCGGTAGTAGCGCGTGGCAAATATGTAGTTTGTGTCACCGGACGTGTGACAGTTATTGAAGTATTTGAAACAGTGCGTGCACCCGAAGCTGGTATTGCTGTGATTTGTGTGCGACCCGCAGAGGCGGCTGCTGCAGCCGCAGCTGCGCCCTCCAATTGTTTAATCATCGATTGTGGCATAATTGTGCCGGGTGGCATTATGGTGCCGGATGGCATCATAACGCGCAATTGCGTCGATTGACCGCCAGCGCCAATAGCACGAAATGCGGTGCCTGCTTGTGATGTATTCAGCGCAATGGTGTTGTTTACGGTGTTGGTAGCGGAGACTTTAATGCCACCACCGCTGACGCCACCGCTAGTCATAATAGTGCCAATGCCTAAACCGCTGACGCCGCCAACTACACTGGCGCCGCTGCCATCAATGGTGGTCGTCTTGACGTGTGTGATTTTTGCAGCAACTGTATTTAGAGAAAATGTTGAATTTGTGAGATTTTTCATTTGTATTGTGGGGTGAATTGTATGCGGGGTGGTTGTGGTATTTTGTGTTGTTGCAATTGTTGTTGTATTTTGTGTTAGGTTTTTAATAGTGTTTGTTGTGGTTGTAGATGGTGGTGTTGTTGTAATGATGGATGGTGATGATGAATGTGGTGAATGATTTAATTGTTGCAAGAGTTGGTGAGCGTTCAACTGTTGCTGTTGTTGTAGCGTTGGTGTATGTGGTATTAATTGGGTTTTAATGATTTTCAGTTCTGCGAATGAAAGCGATTTAGGCGAAAATGATAAAAAAATTAAAATAAATTTAAAAAACTTTAGAATTTAATTAAAATAAGACAAAAGGAATTTAAAAAAAAAAAAAACATAAAAATTAAATAAAAATAAAAGACATAAAAATATACTAAAAAATATGGTAATTAAAAAAAAAAGAAATAAAAAGTGTTGGGCCGTAAGTGATATCTTTCAAAATTGTTTTATATATAAAATCCAACCGAATACCAGTAACCGACCAGTTCTTAGCCAGTTTTACTGGCATGGATCTACTCTTCAAATCCCTACCAGTAACCGACCAGTTTTTGACAAGTTTTAATGGAGAGAGACCAGTTTTTGACTAGTATTACTGTCAGGGATCTACTCTTTAAATCCCTACCAGTAACCGACCAGTTTTTGACAAGTTTTACTGCAGACAGACCTGTTTTTGACAAGTTTTACTGTCATGGATCAACTCTTCAAATCCAGTTTTTGACTATTTTTTACTGGCGGGGATATACTATTCAAATCCCTACCAATAACCAACCAGTTTTTGACTAGTTTTACTGTCAGGGATCTACTCTTTAAATCCCTACCAGTAACCGACCAGTTTTTGACAAGTTTTACTGCAGACAGACCTGTTTTTGACAAGTTTTACTGTCATGGATCAACTCTTCAAATCCAGTTTTTGACTATTTTTTACTGGCGGGGATATACTATTCAAATCCCTACCAATAACCAACCAGTTTTTGACTAGTTTTACTGTCAGGGATCTACTCGTCAAATCCCTACCAGTAACCGACCAGTTTTTGACTAGTTTTACTGTTTACTGTTACAGGATTAGGGTTAAAACACCTATGAAAAAACCTTACAGAGATCAACAATTTTTAATACTTTAAATTATATCTTTATTTTATTTTTTGGTTAAATAAAAAATTAAAAATATATATAAAATAAAATAATATTTTTTTTTGTTTTTACTTAATTCATTGAAAATATATTAAAAAACTAGCAGAAATAAATGAGTCTATTTTCAAGATGCTGAAATTGTAAATGTGTTTTTTAGTTAAATTGTAGCAAAATATCAATTTTTGAAATTTTATATCAAAAACCATAAATTCCCTATTTATTATTACAGAAAAACTACAACTAAATGAAAAATAAAATGACGCAAAATTACAGTAATAAAAATATAAATAAAGCACAAAAATAAAATTAATGTACAGCACAAGACATAAAATTAACACAATGTTTTTTATTTTATTTTTATTAACTTAAAAATAATTGGCCACACTAAATACAAAAAATTAAAAATAACTCAAAATTAGGGAAATGTCAAATTATATAAAACACAAAAATAATACTAATGTACAGCACAAGAACTAATTTAAAACATATTTTTTTTTTTTATTTTTTATTTATTTTAAAATAGTTGGCCACACCAAATACCCTAACACAACACGAACAAAAAAAAAAATACCCCACACGACAACACAAAATGCAACACTGCCACACGAACACAATAAGAAAATAGAATACATAAGAATGATGGGAATAGGCGAAAGTTCAAAAAATATAGAAAATATTGAACACATGAAAAGTAACGCAATTTTTTTCACTTTTTTTTTTTGTAAATTTTTTTAAAATTTTCATTTGGAAATAATTTCAATGTAAGCAAACTTACCGCCTGTTACGCCACCGCTGGAGACGACGACATTGGAGCCACCAACACCGCCGCCTCCACCAGGTCCAGGAGCACCGCCGCCACCAGTGCCGCCACTCGCATCCCCAGTATTCATCTTATTGAGAAACGCAGTATATTTGTTGATAAAAATGCTGTGAATTCGAAAACGAAAAACGTTGCTCTATAAATTGACTTTTACGCTGTAAGTATTTCAGTTTTTCACTGCAAACAAAAAGGTTTTTCTCGTTGTTTTTTTTTTAATTTTTGATTCGTCTTATCTTCGTCTGGCACTTAACCTTATTTTCACTTATTTCACCTAGGTATTTCAAACACCTTACCTTGCTTTTTATGTGACCGAAATGTTGAAATATTTTTGGGGCTTCGTTTTGTCGCCTTTAATTGATGCACTTTGCTGAATTTCTTTTGAACTTTATTTTATTTTCGGGAAATGGTTGTACTTTTCTTCACCCTTTTTTTCGCTATTTGTGTGAATATATATGGTGCACGAATAAAAATGTCTTCCGCGGATCAAGAAACACAAAGTTAAAATGAAAATTGAATCGAACAAAAAAGTTGTAGCACAAAACGAAATAAGCTGATAAATGGAGTGAAAGGTGTGAAGTTGATAGTAAATAGCAGAGATTACTAGATGCCACCTTATAGGATAATTTTCGAAATTGGGATTTTTAATGAAGTGTGGTAATGTATTTTCCATGGGATTTTTCTTTTAGGATAATTTCCAAAATTGGAATAATGAAATGTGAAAATGTACTTTCCATGGGATTTTTCACTTTGAATGGTATTTATAAATAGAATTTTATTAGCTGAACTTTAATTTATAGACCCAGTCGTAATTCACAAAAAAGGGTCATACCCTCCTAAATGTGAGGAAGGTGAGAAACAAACATGTTCTACCGACCTAGAATCAACGAAGTGATTTCTTTTACTTACTGTAGAAATAAATATTTTTGTGTGCTTTATTTAATTGTTGATGCTAATTTTACAGAAGCTGAAGCTTAACAACCAAATTTGAAATTGATATTATTTTTTCGAATTTTCCCATTAAATAAAATTGCAATTAATTGGAATTTTAGTTTTTGTGGAAGTTGTAGGTGGCAACTATGCACTGATTTCTTTTATTGCTTTGGTTCTCGTCAGTGTCGCCAGATGAAATTCTCACACGAAATATCTTTTTCCCTCATGAAATTCTCACAAAATCTCTCGTAGGAAAATTCTCACAAATTCTCTCAAAATTCTCACAAATACCTCAAATTCTCACAATTTCTCAAATTCTCACAATTTTCCGCAAAATCCATTAAATTCTCACAGTATCTCAATTAAAATTATATAATATTTTTATAAATCTATTTTCAAGAGAATGAGAATGAGATTCCGTTATTTCTGTCTTCCTTTTTTTACCAGCAGTGTGTTTTCTCGTGCAGGAAATATCGCTTTTGTGAGAATTTTTTTCTCACGCGAGAGACTTTTCTCTTTCGAGAGAAAAAAAATTCTCTCAAGGGAAAAAGAATCTCAATATAGTGTGAGAATTCTCATATCCCGCAAATGCTAAAAATTCTCATAAACAGTATTTTTCCTACAAAACTGGCAACGTTGGTTCTTGTATTCCTCTCTTTATACTTTGGTTCGTAAAAGGGTATTAACACAATGTATAAAATTATGAAAAATACGCTTTGTTCTATGGAAATTATGTAAAAAATGTTTGAAGCCTTATAAATTTATTAAAATAATATCGATTTCTTGATTTAATTTTAATTGATAATTATTTCTTCCATTACTTTCTATTTCGTCGATGCAGTACAATAACATAGTACTTCACATAACATCCAGCTTCTAGAAGTAAAATTCAGCAAAAAATATGGCAATTAAAAAAGTAAATATATTCTTTATAAAAATTTATAAAAAAAAACTACACAATTTCCAACTGAAATTGAAAAAAAAAATTAAATGAAATTGGAATTTTCAATTTAAAATTCAGAAATTTCCATATGATGAAATTTGAATTTACCAAAATAATTTCAAATTAAATTAATATTTTACATCAATGTTAGAATTTTT
The DNA here is from genome assembly GCA_951804985.1 of Dryomyza anilis. Classification (NCBI taxonomy): domain Eukaryota; kingdom Metazoa; phylum Arthropoda; class Insecta; order Diptera; family Dryomyzidae; genus Dryomyza; species Dryomyza anilis. The sequence continues at coordinate 9,373,817 of OX638134.1, forward strand.
CCCATATTTTTTTGTATATTTCTGAATTTCAAATTACAGATTTTTATTTTATTTTGAGGTTTTTGAATTTTTAATGAACAATTTTATTTAGAAATATTTTAGTTTGAAATCGAAAAATCTAAATTTAATATTAAAAATTTTCTCAGTTTCAAATAGAAAGCTCTAGATTTCAATTGGAAATATTGTAAACAGGTCGACCTGTATATAGACTTGCCATTAGTCTATGGGACGACTTTTCAAAAAAATACGTTATACCCTGCTACTTTTTAGAATTTGGAACGACTTTTTATTTTAATTACTTTTTATTTTAATTATAAATTATGAACAAAAATATTGTTCGGATTTTCTGCTTTTACAAATAATTTTGTATAAAAACGCAATACAAATCATTTTCACGTAAAAATAAAATCGATTTCAAATGGAATACCCGACCCCGGAAATTACCCACTGCAAAACAATTAAAAATTACCCACTTTATCCCATTTAAATGTTTTTTACCCAATTTATTTGTTTGGAAAATGCATCACTGCACTGCACTGAGGTGAAAATGTCATTCGTTTGACAGTTATCGTTTATTCTTCGTCGAAGGTGGAACAATTTATTAACCGATTATACGTTTTTCCTGATTTTTTTTCTATTAATCCAACGAAAAAAGCAAATAAATTAATTTATTGTTTTCGAAAAAATTAACATTTCACAATGCTTATTAAAAGTGTGACGTGTTGTTTGTGAAAAATGCCGGCTACTTGCATAGAAATTCCAACAATTGCGTGCAAAAGTTAAAAATTTCAAGTTTTTTTTGCTGCTGAAAAAGACGGCGAAAGTCTGAACACGAAAAAAAAAAAGTTTTGTGCAAACATCAAAAGGCGGATAAACGACGACGACGTCGACGAAGAACCAAGTGAGTTAATGGAGCAAAACGCAGTAGTTTCGAGTAGCATTTCTTTTTTTTTTTGCTAAATTACCTATAAAATTAAAAAGCATAAAATTTTTAATAATAGTAAAAAAAAATGCAATTTTGCTAAATTTGAAGACAATTAAAAAAAAGTAGTGATTGCAGCGACAGAGACGTCGACGCAGACGCCATTGAGGACAGTTCGTTCATTTGTTTGTTATTATTTTTTGCACAATTTTTTTTTGTTATATTTGTTTTTTTTTTTTATTTAAATTTTTTTGCTTTTTTTATATCAAGCTAAAGTCGTCGACATTTTTTGTGCTGTAGCTTATTTCTTATCGTTGTGTGCTAGGCAATGCCGTCGACAGCGCTGCGTTTAACACTTGACTGCCGTTAGGGGTTGGCGGCGACACACTTGTTGCTGTTTTGTGGAAATCTTTAATATTTCGATTTCGAGGGAGATTCACAAAATGAATACATCGAAAATGATAGCTCCACTAGATCTACATTCTCAAAAAATTTAAATTTATAAAAATTCACCTAAAGATAATTCACACGGACTAAATATAAATTTTAGTAATATTTCATAGTACAAAATCCAAGTTATTTTGAAGTAATATTGCTTGTTTTTAAAAGTAAATTTAACAATTTTTCAAAAACTACAACGTTTGGCTGAAAATAATAGAAAATAATTAATAGATTTATAAAAATCAATGTCGAAGGACAGACAAATAATGAATTCCTATCATAGGTGACTACGATATGAAGGCTTCTTACCGCAGTTGTGCCTGCCATAATTGCCTGAAAGCTGCCAATTCTGTATCCACTAACAACAGCATAGAATGATAAAGATTAATCCAGCTATGTTTGGTGTTAATTATAAATTTGTTTTTAATGTGAATTAAATATAAAATCATATAAAGGGTTTTTCAATAAGAGCGCTACAAAAGTTTTTTTCAAGGGTTTTTCAAGGTTTGCCATATCATGATGAAAAAATAAACGAGCCAACAACGAGTCGAAATAATTAAAATTTACTACCGAAATTCGAATTCGTATATCTTTCCATCATGAAATGGCAAACCTTACTGAAGAGAAATGTCAAAAGAGCGGCAAGAAATATGGCGTCGTTTGCTGTCCCTGTCGCTCTACTTTTGTAGCGTCCCTGTTGAAAAACCCTTTACAGATAATTTGGAATTATCCGATCAGTTTTTTTTAAATTTATATTCAGAGTTCGTATCCGATGACTTAACACAATGCATACAATTTGCAATTATCCGATGAGTTTCTAATATGATGACATTTTATCCGGATATGATTTTTATGCTAAATTCATATTCAACCACGTTAAACAGTGCATAAAATCTTCATACAACATTTTTTTTTGTAATTATCCGCTCTGTTACTAATATAAATATATTTTATCCGGCTACTTTTTTTATTTTAAATTAATATCCAACGACTTTATATAATGTTTAAAATTATATACAAATATATTATAATTATCCGCTCCGTTTCTCATATGAATAAATATTATCCGGATTTATTTTATTTTCTAAATTCGTCTTGGATGACTTTTAATAATAAATAAAATAATATCCGGACATTTTTCAATTATCCGAACAGTTTCTCATATGCATAAGTATTATCCGGTCATATTTATTGTTCTAAATTTGTATGCGACGACTTTTAACAATAACTAAAATTATATCTAGACATTTTCTCGATCAGTTTATCATATGTATAAATATTACCCGTTTTTTTTTGTTTTAAATTTGTATCCCACGACTTAAAACCATTAAATAAAATCTTATCCAGACATTTTTCAATTATCCGTTCTGTTTTCAATACTAATTATATGTATTCTGAACATGAAACCGACGAATTGCAACAATAAATAATATTTTGTTATTATCCAAACAATTTATGAAATGTATAATATATATCCGTATATATTTTTTTTTTCTAAATTTGTATCCAACGACATTTACAAATAAATATTCTTTATAATCTTCTTTATATATTTTGTAATTATCCGAATGTTTTTTTTATTATCCGCTTAGTTTATTACATGAATAAATTTTATCCGGATATATTTTTTTTATTGGAAATTAGTTTAACACATTCATATATGGATATTTTGTAATTATCCGAATAATTTATTACATGAATAAATTTTATCCGGACTTTTTTTTTTACTCAAGATTCGTATCCGAGGATTTGAAAATTTTCCAATTAGTTTATTAAGTGAATAAATTTTATCCGGACATATTTTTTTTACTCAAAATTCGTATCCGAGAATTTAGAATAAATCATATATGGATATTTTGTAATTATCTCTTATATGAATATATGTTATCCGGACATTTTTTTATATTTTAAATTCGTATTCGAGGATTTAAAAAAATCATATATGGATATTTTGTAATTATCCACTCATTTTATTACATGAATAAATTTTATACGTTTATATGTTTTATTTTAAATTCATATCCTAGGATTAAATAATCATAAATTTTATCCGTACATATTTTTTTTTTCTTCGTAATTCGTAACAGAGTAGTTAAAAAAATCATATATGGATATTTTGTTGTTATCCGCTTAGTTTATTACATGAATAAATTTTATCCGATTATATTATTCTTCTAAATTCGTTATCCTAGGATTTAAAATTCATATAAGGATATTTTGTTATTATCCGTTTATTTTTTTACATGAATAAATTTTATCCGGCCATATTTTTTTTATTCTAAATTGGTATTAAGTATTCATAAATTTTATCCGGACATATTTTTTCTTCGAAATTCTTAACCGAGTAGTTAAAAATATTCATATATGGATATATTGTAGTTATCCGCTTAGTTTATAACATGAATAATTTTTATCCGGACATATTTTTTCTTCGAAATTCTTAACCAAATAGTTAAAAATATTCATATATGGATATTTTGTAGTTATCCGCTTAGTTTATTACATGAATACATTTTATCCGGCCATATTTTTGAATCTAAATTCGTATCCGACGAGTTTTCATAATGCATAAACTCATATCCAGATATTTTATCCTTATCCGATTCAATTTGAATTAACTTCAACATGGTATAAATGGTTTTTCAATAAGAGCGCTACCAAAGTTTTTTCAAGGGTTTTTCAACAGGGACGCTACAAAAGTAGAGCGACAGGGACAGCAAACGACGCCATATTTCTTGCCGCTCTTTTGACATTTCTCTTCAGTAAGGTTTGCCATTTCTTGATGGAAAGATATACAAGCCAACATCGAGTCGAAATTATTAAAATTTACTACCGAAATTCGAATTCGTATATCTTTCCATCATGAAATGGCAAACCTTACTGAAGAGAAATGTCAAAAGAGCGGCAAGAAATATGGAGTCGTTTGCTGTCCCTGTCGCTCTTCTTTTGTAGCGTTCCTGTTGAAAAACCCTTTAAATAAATATAAAAATATTTTACAATTGCCCGACAAGTGTCTAATGTATTTTAATTTTATCTGAATATTATTTTTTATAAATTTAAATAAATTTATATTATTTATATTTAATAAAATTTATATTAAAATTTTATCAAAACATTTTTTTTATTATTCGCTCAATTTTTAAACATGTTTTAATGATATTTGTATTGACCGAGAAGTTTCTAATATTTGTTTTATCATATTCAGTTACATTTCTCTAAATTCAAATATAAAAAAAATGTAAAATTTGTATGTATTACGTTCCACGCCATTCGCCAAACACCATAAACGACGCATATCACAAGTGCGCCTTGCACTTGTGTGTGGGAGTGAGATTTAGCGCGCTCCATTGCCTGACTGACTGCCTGCTTGAGCAGCCAACTTTTAAGAAGCCATGTAGCAACGCGTTTGTCGCGCCAACATAAAAACGCGTATAAAATACAATAAATTCTTGTCGTTGGTGTTTTTTTTTTGTTGTTGTTCTTGTTTTGTTGTTATCAACATGGCATTAAATCGAAAAGTTGTCATTTCCTTTTTAGTCTTTTTTTTAGGCTTTAGTTGTTACTTTAAAACTATTTAAGGTCTGCTCACAATTGTTGTGCTGAATGTTTGTGGTGGCTTTAACTGCAGCAGCACAATTTTATGTCTGTCACCCATGGAACAAACGAATAACGCGTCGCACAAGTTCATTGTTTGACGGCGTCATCATCAATGTGGCCGTCGTTTTTCACTTATTATATAGTTTTATTTTATAATCGTTCTTGTTTTTCTTATATATTTTTTTCGTTGTATTTTTTATTGTGTTTAAAGGCGTCATATTGCACACAGAAAATTTCAGTTTTGTTTGTTTATTTAATTCGTTGCTATCTATCATTTTCGTTTGCTTTCCTCCTTCAATGTCTTGATATCCGTTGAACTTTGTATAGAGCGTATACACTAAATTATTTCGCTGCATTACCTTTTTAATTTTTTAATATGGTACTTGTTGCATTTTGTAAAGTGAATTTTTAGTAAAACTTTCATTTTTTTTTTTTGTGAAAATTGGTATTTTTAGTGAAAAAATTGAATTTGAATATTTATAAAAAAAAAAATTAGTGAAATATTTAATTTTTAGTGAAAAGTAGAATTTTAGTGAAAAATAGAATTTTATTGAAAAATAGAATTTTTAGTGAAAATTTGATTTTACTGAAAATTTGAATTTTTAGAGAAAATTTCAATTTTTAGTGAAAAATTTAATTTTTAGTGATAATTTGAATTTTTAGTGAAAAATTGAATTTTTGGTGAAAATTTGAATTTTTAGTGAAAAATTGAATTTTTAGTGAAAAATTGAATTTTTAGTGAAAATTTGAATTTTTAGTGAAAAATTGAATTTTTAGTGAAAATTTGAATTTTAAGCGAAAAATTAAATTTTTAGTGAAAATTTTAATTTTTAGTGAAAATTTGAATTTTTAGTGAAAAATTTAATTTTTAGTGAAAATTTAATTTTTAGTGAAAATTTATTTTTTTTAATTTAATTACATTTATTAAATGATTAAATTTTTAGTGAAAAATTGAATATTTATTAAAAATTTGATTTTTTAGTGAAAATTTTTTAATATTTTTAGTGAAAATTGAATTTTTTGTGAAAAATTGAATTCTAAGTGAAAAATTGAATTTTTAGTTAAAAATTGAATTTTTAGTGAAAATTTAATTTTTTTAATTTAATTGACTTTTATTGAATAATTAAATTTTTAGTGAAAAATTGAATTTTTAGTGAACATTTGTATTATTAGTGAAAATTTGTATTATTAGTGAAAATTGAATTTTTAGTGAAAATTTGAATTTTTAGTGAAAATTTGAATTTTAGTGAAAAATTGAATTTATAGTGAAAAATTGAATTTTTAGTAAAAATTAAATTTTTAGTGAAAAATTAAATTTTTAGTGAAAATTTGATATATAGTGAAAATTTTAATCTTTATTGAAAATTTATATTTTTAGTGAAAAATTGAATTTTAAGTGAAAATTGGTATTTTTAGTGAAAATTTTAATCTATAGTGAAAATTTGAATTTTTCGTGAACATTTTAATTTCTAGTGAAAATTTGAATTTTTAGGGAAAATTTTAAATTCAATTTTTAGTGAAAAATTTAATTTTAGTGAAAAATTCAATTGTTTGTGAAAAATTTAATTTTAGTGAAAAATTCAATTGTTTGTAAAAATTTTAATTTTAGTAAAAAATTGAATTTTAGTGAAAATTTGAATTTTATTGAAAAATTTAATTTTTAGTGAAATATTGAATTTTTAGTGAAAAATTGAATTTTATTGAAAATTTTGAATTTTTAGTGAAAATTTAAAAAATTTTTGAATTATTAGTGAAAATTTGAATTTCGGTAAAAAAAAATAATTATAAAAAAATGATTTTATTAATTTACTTCCTTATCTATTTGTCTTTAATTTTCTTGCACCTAAAATTTTTGAGCTCTTCTACTTTTTTTTTTTTGATATGCGTCAAATCAACTTCTAGGTTCGTTTTATTGATTTTTTTGTTGGCTTTTTTAACTTTTGTATTTACGCGTTTGCTGGTAATCGTTCAATCAATCAAGCAAGCTATAAATAAACCTCTTTTAAAATGTACAACTCAGTGATGATTCATGCAATTTTTTTTGATGTCCATACAAAATTATCAATATTTTGAATAAATCATTGTTCTAACAATATGTTAACAAAAGACACGACAAAGAACTTTTTTAATATTTTTTAAAAATAATGATTACAATGTATAAATCACCTAAAGTAGATAGTTTATAAAGTACCATAGTACGGAAAGTACAAAAGTACGGAAAGTACAAAAGTACGGAAAGTACAAAAATACTAAAGGTACCAGAGTACGTAAAATACCAAAGCACGACTAGCTAAATATATAAAATAAAGTATAATATTTTGTAAAATACTTAAGTACGTCAAGTACAAAGTAGAGTAAAATAGTACGTAGAGAATAACAATACTTGAATCACAATACTACGTGAAGTACAATAGTACGTTAAGTACGTAAAATCCAAAAGCACGTATAGTACAATAGTGCGGGAAGAACGAAAGTACGGAAAATTAAAGAGTAAGTAAAGTACTTATTTAGTACTTAAAGCACAATAAAGAGTAGGGTACAATAGAGTAGAAACATTAGTAAATGAAGCAGAATAGTACGTGAATCACAATAGTTTGTGATTCGTCATCATCAGAGGACCATAACAACAATAGTACGTATATCATAATAGTACTTTTAGCACAATAAAGTACAATAGTACTTAAAGTACGTAATGTGAAATAGTACATAAAGTACAAAAGTACATAAAGTGCAATAGTACAGAAAGTACAATAGTACATAAAGTACAATAGTTCATAAAGTACAATAGTACGTAAAGTGTACCATAGCACGTAAGGTGCTAAAGTACGTACCATAATATGGTTCATTAATTATATTTGTACGGAAATAAAACTGGTACGTTTAAAAATACGCTTTATACATGAATGCAGCAAATTGATTTTTTTGTTGCATTTTTGAAAATTGCTACTAATCAGTTTTCGACCGACTCACATTTTTTATTAATTTTATTGTATTTTTACGTGCTCACCTTATCAACAAATTTGAATGCATAAAAGATAAATAAAAACATTATCACTGACAGCGTAATTCGACGTCTGAATTAACGACGATGTGCGCACTAAATTATTTCACAATTTCTTCTTTTTTTCTAATTTTTTATTAATATTTGTAAAAATAAAATATACAAATAGTACATAAAACAGAAAAATAAAAAAAAATTCGACATAAAAAATAAAATAAATAAAAAGATTTAGAACTAAAAATACAGTTAGCAAAATAATTTGTAAAAAATAAACAAATATTGAAAAATTTACTAACAAAAAATGTACTAAAAAAAATATTTAAAAAGTAGGTACAAAATTGTGTTACTTAATATTTAGTATTATAAATAAATACCAAAAATTTAATATTAAATATCAAGTACTAAAAATTTAATTAAAAAAATTCAATACGAAAACTTGAGTACTAAAACTAGAGCAATAAAATTTAAAATTTAGTACTAAAAAAAGTACTAAAAATTTAGTATTAAAAATTAAGTATAAAAAATTTAGTACTAAAAATTTAATAATAAAAAAATAAGTACTAAAAATTGAATAATAAAAAAATAAGTACTAAAAGTTGAGAACTAAAAGTAAAGTACTAAAAATTTAGTACTACAAATTTGGTACACAAAATTATGTACTAAAAATACAATACATTTAATCGTGTATTAAAAATCGATAATATAAATTACTAAAAAATTAAATACTAAAAATTGAGAACTAAAAATAGAGTACTAAGAATTAAGTGCTATAAATTTAATACGAAAAATTGAGTATTTCAAATTGAGTTCTAAAAATTAGTACTAAAAATTTAGTACTAAAAATTTAGTACTAAAAATTTAGTACTAAAAATTTAGTACTAAAAATTTAGTACTAAAAATTTAATACTAAAAATTTAGTTCTGAAAGTTTTAATTTAGTTTAAATTTAGTATTAAATATTTAGTACAAAAAATTGTGTACTAAAAATTGAATTCAATAAATTGTGTATTAAAAATCGAATAATAGAATTGAATACTAAAAAATTAAGTACTAAAAATTGAGAACTATAAATAGAGTACTAAAAATTTAATACAATAAATTGTGTATTAAAAATCGAATTATAGAATTTAAATAAGTAGTAAAAATTGAGAACTAAAAATAGAATACTAAAAATTAAGTACTACAAATTTAATACGAAAAATTGAGTACCTAAAACTGAATTCTAAAAATTTAGTGCTAAAAAATTAGTACTAAAAATTTGACACTAAAAATTTAGTACTAAAAATTGAGTATTAAAAGTTTAGTATTAAAAATTGTATACTAAAAAATTAATACAAACAACAACAAAAAATGAGTACTAAAAATGTAATTCCAAAACTTGAGTACTAAAAATTTTATAAAAATTAGTACTCACAAGAAAGTTAAAAAAAAAAATGTGATAAAATTTAGTATTTTAAAATTTTTAGTAGTCAAAATTGAGTATTGACATTTACTACTATAACTTTCTTAGTACTAATTTTAATACAAAATTTATTATTATTACATTAAATTTTTTAGTACACATTTTTTAATTTTTTTTTTTTAACGCAATCCTTTTTTCTTACTTTTCTCTTACTAATATTTTTGAACATTGGTTTTTTTTTCAGTTTTTATAAGTATTAACAAAAAGACACACCCACACAAGTCAACAAAATGTCCAACCAGGCAGAGCTCGACTACGAGAAACAATTCCAAGATGACCTGGCCAAGGCCACCGCCTTGAGTTTAGAACAAGAAGCACTCGACGAATATAGACGCACCAAAATATATGGCAACACTGCTGCGTCCTACAGCAGCAACAATGTCAACATTAGCAACCGCAATTTTAGCAGCAGCAACTCTGCCAGCGGTTACTATGAACGCGCACAATACGCTGCCGCACAGGACAACAACAGCAACATCAATAATAGCACGGCCTACTATGCAACGCGTCAACGTCCTGTTGGTTGGCGCAGTGGCTCCACAGAACTTGCAACGCCACCTGTTTTAGCAGCACCACCACCGATAACAGCGGCAGCCGCAACTGCCGCACTACGTCGTCACTCGGAGGTTAGCGGCAACAGCAGCCTAACAGCAACTGCAGCGGTGCAACGCTCTAAAACGCCGCCACCACCTGAAAATGATTTAATTTCTTTTGCCAGTCCCACCGCCAAAAAGGCAGAACAATCAACGTTTGAGCGTTTAATCGAAGATTTGCAAAAAATGCAAACGAGTAATATGCCTCTGGCTGCGGTTGCAACAGCGGCACAACCAACGGCAGCGCATAGCTATTATGCGCCATCAGTTGGTGCTGCTTTTGCGCCGCAATATAATCCACAAGTTGTTGCTGGCGCGGCTGCCACCGCAGGATCTATGCAATTGGTGCCTTTTACGCCAGCGCCGCAACAACAAAAAGTGCCGCTCACACAACAAGAGCTGCAAAAACTCTATAATATGCCGCATCAGCAGCAGCAGCTACAACATCAAACCGCGTATGCAACGCCGCCGCCACAACATATGGGCTTTGTCACGCCAACAACTGCCGTCGCAGCTACCGCCGGCTTGCCTTATATACATGCGCCGCATCAAGTCGCTGCCGTCTATCCACAAAGCGCACCTGCTAATGCGGCGTTTATGCCGCCGCAATATCCAACACATTATGGTTTTCAATATGGTGGCGTTGGCGCCACCTCTACAACCCCAGGCAACAATTATTACTATCCAACAAACACTGCCGCCGCCGTTTCGTTGGCACCACAAACAGCACCTGCTGCCTTGGAACTTGTGCCGTTGCCCAAGTCACAGTCGGCTTCAGTTGCGGTTGGACATGCGCCAAATGGTGCTGCCGCCCTAATGAGCGCAACTTCGAGCAGCAATTTGCGGCGCAATACGCCGCCGTCGCGTAAACGTACAGGCGATGATCTCATCGATTTGCGGCATGGGGATGAGTGCGTCTTAATTTGATTTAATTTGTGTTCATTTTAATTTTTCTCACTTTTCGTTTTGTTTGCAGTTCACGCGTCAGTGTTTTGGAGGCCTTTGATCCGCTGCATCAGGACGATGAGGATGATTACGGTGAGCAGGAAAATAAAAAAAATAATTTAATATAGTTTATGCTAGATATGGTTATTACTACTGGTGTTTGTTAATGTCCTAGATGTGTTTTTATTTTGAAATTTTTATTTTTGAACAATTTGTGTGGTATTTTTTCAAGTCATCATTGTTCGAAAAGTCCATAAACTCTTTTAGCCCTTCTGCTATTTCCATATAAAGGTCAAATTTATAAAAAATTTAGTACTGAAATTAAAATAAATATTAAAAATTTAGTACCAAAAATTTAGTACTAAAAATTTAGTACTAAAAATTTAGTACTAAAAATTGAGGACTAAAAATTGAGGACAAAAAATTATGTACTAAAAGTACTAATGTACTAAACATTGAGTATTAAACATTGAATACTAAACATTGAGTACTAAACATTGAGTACATTAAATAGAGTATTAATAATTAAGTACTAAAAATTCAGTACTAAAAATTGAATACTTAAAATTTAATTATAATAACTGACTACTAAAAATTGAGTACTAAAATTTTAGTACTTAATGTTGAATATATAATATTGAGTACTAAAAATTTAATGCTAAAAATTGTGTGTACTAAAAATTAAGTACTACATATTATGTACTAAAAATTACGTACTAAATAGTAAGTACTAAAAATTGAGTATTTTAAATTGAGTACTAAAAATTAAGTACTAAAAGTTGAGTACTTTAAGTTGAGTACTAAAAATTAACTACTAAAAATTGAGTACTAAAAACTAAGTTATAAAAATTGCATACTAAATATTGAATGTTAAAAAATGAGTACTATAAGTACTAAAAATTTAGTACTATATATTAAGTACTAAAAATTAAGTACTCAAAAATTGAGTACATTAAATAGAGTATTAAAAATGAAGTACTAAAAATTGAGTACTAAAAATTGAGTACTAAAAATTATGTACTATAAGTACAAAACATTGAGTACTATAAGTACTAAACATTGAGTACTAAACATTGAGTACTAAAAATTGAGTATTAAAAATTGAGTACTAAAAATTCAGTACTAAAAATTGAATACTTAAAATTTAATTCTAATAACTGACTAATACAAATTGAGTTCTTAAATTTTAGTACTTAATGTTGAATATATGAAATTGAGTACTAAAAATTTAATGCTAAAAATTGTGTGTACTAAAAATTTAGTACTACTACTATTATGTACTAAAAATTAAGTACTAAATATTGAGTACTAAAAATTGAGTATTTTAAATTAAGTACTAAAAATAGAGTACTAAAAGTTGAGTACTTTAAGTTGAGTACTAAAAATTAACTACTAAAAATTGAGTACTAAAAACTAAGTTATAAAAATGTATACTAAATATTGAATGTTAAAAATTGAGTACTATAAGTACTAAAAATTGAGTACTATAAGTACTAAAAATTTAGTACTATAAGTACTAAAAATTTAGTACTATAAATTAAGTACTAAAAATTAAGTACTCAAAAATTGAGTACATTAAATAGAGTATTAAAAATGAAGTACTAAAATATGAGTACTAAAAAATGGGTACTAAAAATTGAGTACTAAAAATTTAGTACTAAAAATTGAGTATTAAAAATTGAGTACTATAAATTGAGTTCTAAAAATATAGTACCAAAAATTTAGTACTGAAAAGTTAGTACAAAAAAATTTAGTACTAAAAATTTAGTACTAAAAATTTAGTACTAAAAATTTAGTACTAAAAATTTAGTACTAAAAAATTTAATATTAAAAAATGGAATACTAAAAATTTAATATTAAAAATTAAGTACTTAAAATTTAGTATTAATTCTCGAAATGTAGTACTAAAAATTTAGAACTAAAAATTAAGTTTACAAAATTTAGTACTAAAAATTTACTTTTTTTAATTTTTAAGTTCACAAAATGTAGTACTAAAAATTTAATATTATATACAAATTGCATAACGAATTTTTGCAATCAAATTTAGTTCTTTAGTTTTAAATATGTGTTTCTTTATTTTAAATTTCAAATGTTGTTTAACTATTCTGTAATTAAATTACTTTATAAATCAACAGTAGTTTTTTTTGTTGTTCTGAAATTCAACTAGTTAGCTTTGTGTATTTAGTACCTGTCTGTCATTGTCGTCTGCTCATTTTGCCTTCTTAATTCCTTCCTTCACTCTTTTGCAAATGTGTTATAAACAATTTTAAAATATGATTTTTCTTTATTTCTCTATTCTTCCAGTGTGGAAAAAATAACCAACACAAATTCACACACAAAATCAAAAAAGTTAAAATAAAAAAACTTCTATTGAACATCACTCGTTCGTTCGTTAAGTTCACTTATTATTTTGGGCGCACTTCACCTACTTCTAACCAAAAACGACTTCTACTACATACTACTACTAATCTTGTCAACTTGCTAACTTTAACTAAAACTGTAATTGATAAATTGACTGATTGAAGGAAGCACTCATAAAATGTTGCAGCAAATTAACAACAACAACCAATTATAGTATTTATTAAATTAAATTAAAAATGAAAAACAATTTTATCATTAACTTTAATTCAAATTGTATTCACAGAAGAACAATTCAATTATGTATTAAAAACAAAACAATATTTTATTCAGTTTTTAGTTAATAAATAAATGCGTTTTAAACGTTTGACTTGATTGCAACAGAACAAAAATACTTAGTTTGTTTTATTGTTGGGTTTTGTAATTGGGTTGTCAATAAAAAAACATTTTCTTTTAAATGTTTTTCACGCGTATCACTTGTACATCAATCGCATTTTAAGTTTTCGTGTGTTTGAAAAGGTATTTTAATTTTTTTTTTCAAACACGCTATTTAATACATACTTTAAATTGTTGTTGTTATTTGTTGTTGCCATTTTTAATGCATCTTACTAAATATTACAAAGGTTTTTAGCTTTCTCTAAGCTAAATTTGTCTTTTGTAAAAAACATTTTTTGAAATTTCATCATTTAAAATCGTTGACATTTTAATTTATTTAAAATTTATATTAAATTTATTTTAAATTTCTTTTAATTTATTTTTAATTTCTTTTAATTTATTTTTAAATTTATTTTAAATTTCTTTTAATTTCTTTTAAATTGTTTAAGATTTATTTTAAATTTCTTTTAATTTATTTAAAAATTACTTAAAATATGGATATTTTACAATATCCCTAAAACTCTGCTAAACTTTTGCATTTTTAGAATCATCTATTTTTATTTTTATAATTTCTAATCATTCATTAAAAAAATATAACAAATGTTTAGCACAAATGCCTCATTAAATATATTCGTTTAAATGTTCACTAAATGGTCACAGTATCAGCTGTTTTTGTTGTGCCTTGCTGTCGTTCTATAGACTAATAATAACACACATATTTTTCGCTGCATAAATATTGGAACGGCAATCGTCAACACGTAGTTGCTAAAAACAAATAGGCTACTTTACGAGACATAAAACCAAATATATATAAACAAAAAGAAAGAATGAAAAAAACTGTGTAAAAATAAACACAAAACTGCTAATTTAAAAACCTCGTTGTGCAGACAGCGTAGCCATTTAAATGTGATTTTTTTTTAATTATTAATGGGTGTTATTTTAAACGACTTCCGGAATATTAAAAAATATTAAAAATATTCAAGTTTTTATTTCTATAAAAGCTGATTTTGTAGAAATAGTGTATAAAAAAAAGCTTTAAGCTCTTAAAAATTTAATGAAAAAGCTCATTTCTAAAACTTTTATGAAAAAGCTTTTATTTTCCATTTCTTTTTAAAGAAAAAGCTTTTATTTTGTAAAACTTTTCATATAAATGCATTTTGTAAAAAAATTTTAAAATTTTTTATAAAAAATCTTTTTGAAAAAACTTTTATAAAATCTTTTTATAAAAGCTTGTACAAAATATCTTTATAAAAAGCTTGCATAAAATCTTTTTGTAAAAAGCTTTTATAAAATCTTGTTGTAAAAGCTTGTATAAAAACTTTTTGTAAAAGCTTGTGTAAAATCCTTTTGTAAAAAGCTTTCATAAAATCTTTTTGTTAAAGCTTTTATAACACCTTTGTGTAAAAGCTTTTATAAAATATTTGTGTAAAAGCTTTTCTAAAATATTGTTGTATAAGCTTTTATATTTTTTTTTCGTAAAAGCTTTAATAAAATATGATTGTAAAAGCTTTTATAAAATCTTTGTGTAAAAGCTTTTATAAAAACTTTTTGTATTTAAAAAAATCTTTTAGTAAAAGCATTTATAATATCGTTTAGTAAAAGCTTTTATAAAATCTGTTTGTTAAAGTTTTTATAAAATCTTTTGTAAAAGCTTTAATATATTCTTTTTGTAAAAAAAAACTTTTATAAACAAAAAAAAAGTTTGTTAAAGCTTTTATGAAAAGCTTTTATAATAAAAAAATGCTAAAATAAAATAAGCTATTTTGAAAAAATATTTGTGTCATTTTTAATAGACACATTTTTAGCGTATACTTTTTTTAAAAGTTTTTATTTAAAACTTTTTTTAAAAGTTTTTATTTAAAACTTTTTTAAAAGTTTTTATTTAAAACTTTTTATTTAAAACTTTTTTTTTAAGTTTTTATTTAAAACTTTTTAATTTTTTAAAATATTTAATATAAAACTTATTTATATATTTCTTTGAAGAAATTTTAATTTTTATAAATTCACGAAATTTTATAAAACTTTCAAGTTAAAACTTTGAATTTAATTTTTTTTTATTTCATTTATAATTATTTTTGTAAAAGCTTTCACGTAAAACCTTTTTGGGGAAGCTTTTTATAAAACATTTGTTTAGATTTTTTTTATTTAAGTTTTAAAAATGTATTTTAAATAAATATTTTTGGGGTCTTAAAGGAATTTTTGCATTAAAGCTTTGACGTAAAACATTCTTGAAAAAGCTTTTCTGGAAATACTTCTAGGTGAGAGTTTTTTTTTTTAAATTTGGGGGAGAGCTTTTTATAAAATATTTGTTTAGAGTTTTTTTTTTAAGTTTTATTGTTATTCATATTTTTTAAAGCTTTAATATTTGGTTAAAAAAATTATATTTTAAATTTAAAATATATTTTTATGGATGCTTCTTAAAGGAATTTTTGAATTTAAAGCTTTCATTAAAAAGTTTTTTGTAAAAGTTTTCAAGGAGTATTTTTTATAAAATAATTCGTATAAAAGATAAAATCTGAAAATTTTTAAACGGTTTTGTGTCACATCTTTTCGTATGTACAAAGTTAGTTGGATTTACTCTGATCTTTACAGAATATCTTTAGCTTTTAAGCTTTGGTTTTTAAAAATTTTAATTTAAATCTTTTAAGAAAAAAGTTTTTAGGAAAGCTTTTTGTAAAAACTTCTTGTAAAAGCTTTCCCAAAAAACTTTTTTAAAGCTTTCGTGTAAAATCTTTTTTTTGTTTTTTTTTTAATTTTGTGTAAAGCTTTTTATATTTTTTTTATAATGCTTTATATATATATTTTTTTATAATGCTTTCGTAAAAGCTTTTTTTTTAAATTTGATAGATATTTTTATAAATCTTTTTTTTATATTCGATATGCAATCATACAGATGTTTTATGTATTTTAAAAAGTTTATTAGCACAGTCACTTCAATTGTTTTGTCACACATAAAGGTGGCCACACCAAATGTACAGCGGCAATTTGTTCACGGTCGTCATCAGCACACACCGTGTTCAATGAAAGCGAACGTCGTCTTCTCCTTCGCGTCTCAACTACATCGCTCGCGTGTCTGTCTAGTGATTCAACAAATTCGAAAAGAAATTTTCAAAAATTTCTTAATACAAATATTTATATCTTTACAAATTTAAAATCACACGAGTCACAAATAGCAGAAAAACAAAAACAAAAATAATAATTAAAATTTTATTATTATTTATTTTTGCGACGACAAAACGCTGAACGAGAAATGCTTTGCTGTTTAGTTTTAATTTTGGGTACAAAGTGGGCGCCTCCGCCAAATATGTTTTCTTCCGCATAGCGTTCGTTGTTCGATGCTGTTGTATACAAAATTTAAAATTATTTAATATTTTCGTGCTTTCTTAGACAAAATCTTGTAATAGTTATGCATTCATTACTTGCAGGCAGCGACGACAATGCCTCAGATTGTCCCTCCTACTATCCGGAATACGATCCATTCGATTATTTGTATAGCGGCGGCACACAGTATTCGGATCCCGTCTATGAGGCTGTAAATAAATTGGATCATTCGGTGGTCAGTTCGAATGGTAAGTGAAAATGAATGAAAATATTTTTGTATGCTTTATTAATGCTAAATTTTTATAGTTACCGCTATTGGTTGGCGTCAGGAATTTAGTAACGACGATGATTTACCATCTACATCGTACTATGCACGCGGACAAACTGCACCGCCACCATTGCCACCGCGTAATAGTGGTAGTGGTCAACAATTCGATTACAATAACATCACCAATAACAACAACAACAACAATTTATATAGCAACTCTTATACTACGCCGGCAGTGCCTTCGCACCTTGTGCTCGATCGTCGAAAAACTTGTAGCCGCCTCTATGAATTGGTTACAGATCAACGTACCGCGGACCCCGAACTGCTTGAATTCTACTACATGGTCAAGGAGTTGCGTTCGCGTTATCTGTACGATGATGAGCAAACAAATGTGGGTCACATAATTGCATCCGAGTTCAATTATCATTATGCTCCGAATACAAGCATCAAGATTTTGGTGCATCCTGCATTGAGTTCATTGCATCCGCATTCGGAGGCGGCGCTGGCGGCTATACGTGGCGGCCAGTTGAAGGGCTATGGCACGCCTGTGATTTTTACGTGTGATAGTAAGTTTGGATATAAATTAAATTATTTTTTTATGGCATTTAAAATCATTTTTTTTTTTGGAAAACGTTGAATGTATAATTTATGAATTTTAATTAATCTTTAAATTTTAAATCATAAATATCTTTTGGTTTTGTAAATGACAAACTAATATTAGAGAAAATTGTAAAAGCTTTAAAATTTAATATCCTTAATTTTTGGTTTTGTAAAAACCTTTAATTGCCAGAAAAATATGAGAAAGCTTTAAATTTGATTTGCCTAAAAAAGCTTTTTTATGAAAGCTTTTCTTGAAATAATTTTTGTTAATATTATTTGATTTTTCTTAAAGCTTAAAATTGCTTTAGCAAATATATATTATCAGAGCTTTCATTTCATTTAATTTATTTCTTTCAAAAACTTTAATCAATGTTGAAAATATTATTTATGAATTTTAATTAGTCTTTAAATTTTAAATCATAAATATCCTTTGGTTTTGCAAAATAAGTAAATGACAAAATAATATTAGAGAAATTTGTAAAATCTTTAAAATTTAATGTTTTTTTTTTTATAAAACCAAAAAATTAAGGATAATTTTGGTTTTATAAAAAGTTTTAATTGCCAAAATAATATGAGAGCTTTAAATTTGACATGCTAAAAAACCTTTTTTTATGAAAGCTTTTCTTGAACTAATTTTTATTAATATTATTTAGTTTTTCTTGAAGCTTAAGAATGATTTAGCACTAACATATTATCAAAGCTTTCATTTAATTTATTTATTTTTATTTTTTTCAAAAACTTTAATCAATGTTTTGTCTAAAAAAGCTTTTTTAATGAAAGCTTTTCTTTAATTAATTTTTCTTAATATTATTTAGTTTTTCTTGAAGCTTACAATTGCTTAAGCATTTACATATTAACAGAGCTTTCATTTAATTTCTTTTTTTTCTTTATTTATTTATTTCAAAAACTTTAATCAATGTTTTTATTTTTTGAAATAAGTTTTAAATCTTTTTATGATATAATTTAATAAAAATATTGTTCCTTATTTTTTTTCTAAAAATTTGGTTTATTTATTTTAAAAATTTTTGCTTAGTATAAAAGCTTTGACATATGCAAACTTTTAATTTTATTTTAAATGGTTGTATATTTTTTTAAAGACTTGTTTTTCAAGCATTTTTAATATATTTTAATTGGAACTGTTGAAAAACCTATAAATAAAAATGATTTCGCAAAAGCTTTTATACAAAACTTTGAAAAGAGCTTTGACGGAATGTAAACTATATGACAGATAGTTGAGAAAGCTCTTTATAAAAGCTTTTTATGAAAGCTCTTAATAATAGCATTTATAAAATCTGAGGAAAGACTGAAATTGAATGTTAACTTGTTTTATTATGAAAGTATATATAACAAAAGTGTTATTTTGAAAGCTTTTTACAGACATTTTTGGTATATACAATTTACAGCTTTTTTATTAAATGTGTTTAATATAACTTGATATCAAACTTTAACTATATAAGCTTTTTATGAAGCTTGTAATAAAAGCTTATATGAAATTTTGTAAATTTAATGTTTGTGCTTTATTAGTAATCTATACTTAAAGATTAATGTTTTGTTTTTTAATACTTAAGCTTCCTGAAATTAAATATAAGCTTTTGTAAAAGCTTTTATATAAACTTTATGAAAGTTTATATGCTTTTTATGAACGATTTTATTTAAGATTTTTATGAAGGCTTCCATTTAAGCTTTTATTAACGCTCTTATATAAATTATTTTTATAAAAAAGCTTTTTTATAAGATTTTTTTTTAATGAAAGCTTTTATGTAAGCTTTTTTTTAATGAAAGCTTTTATGTAAGCTTTTAATGAAAGCATTTATGTACGCTTTTTATGGAAGCTTTTATGTAAGCTTTTTATGAAACCTTTTTATGAATCATTTCATATAAGTTTTTTATGAAAGGTTTCATATATGCTTTTATTAAAGCTTTTTAGGAAACTTTATAAAAGCTTTCATATAAGCATTTTTGAAAGCTTAAATTGTGTATATTGTTTTTTTTTTTTATTTTTGATTATAATTATAAATTTTATTTATATGTAATTGTTTTTGTTTTTTTTATACATAGTTACCACAGCCGTGGAAATGGTAATTGGCCAAGCCTTTTGTTCTTTGGAGGGACAAATTAAAGCTACTGTCAACGATTATGTAGTGAAGGTAAGTTTATGATGGTGCAATTTAATTTAATTTTTTTGTCTTTTTATAATTCGTATTATATTTGTATTTCTTTCCATTTTTTTTTATTTTGTTTCGTCGACTTTTGATTAATGACACTGATTTAATTATTTTTAATATTTGGATTTCTTATTAATTTATATACCGTTGTTGTAGAACGAAAAGTCACCTAATACATTTTTATGAAAAACATAAATTTTGAGTTTGTTGTTTAATATTATAAAAAGTAATTGATACATTTTTTAAGTTGAAATAGCAATTGATAGATTTACATATTCTTAACATGTGGTAAAAAAATTGAGAACACCGATTAACAATTGACAGATATATAAAGATTTTTGTAAATGAATATTTGGCATATTGAAAATGTATTTGGTGACTTTTCGTTTTACACCGACGATATATATTTTTTTGATTTATTAATATAACGTGTAATGACGCTTTAGCGATTTATTATTTCAATATGTTTGTTGATTTCTTTGCTATATTGATTACGTTTTTTGATGATTTATTTAATTATTGATTTCTGGTTTCATTGTATATTGATTTAAATTTTACCTGATTTGTTAATTTAATTTAAATTTTAGATTTAATGATTGAATGATTTTTAATTTTTAAAATTTATATTTTCTATATATTTATTTAATTTCCTTTCCTTTATTTAATTTTAATTTTTTAAATAATAATTATAATTTCATTTATAGCCCATTGGCGTCTCCGAATGGCTGTCGCCCACCTCGAAACTCAGTCAGCTGGAGTGCGTGCACAACAGCCTCAAGCTGGAGCGCGATGTGTCGCTAGGTCTCTGCCTGAAGACCGATGAAAACATGCGTGTCATTGCGCGCACCCAGCTCGATGATACGCGCGATGCGGAACTGCGTCCCGAGGATGTGTTGCCCAATGAAATGGCCACCACTATAACCTATGACAGCATGATGATACTAATAGGTTTAAAGAGAAACTATAAATGTTAAACATATCAATTTATATAATTAATTTTGTCACTTAGAAACGCTTGAAACCGAAATTGATAAACTGGAATCATGCGCCAGCGATACCGCCAACAACCCACGCAACATACTCTCCTGCAGCGGTGTCGTACAGGGTGTCAAAGCAATTTGCGCGCTACTCGGTTCCATTGACACCATTGAACTTGCGAATTGTGTTAATGATTTGCGACGCATTTGCGATGAGGGACAATTGAAATATAATGGTGGTAATGCTGCCACCACAGGCGGCGTCGGTGCAGCGCAAACAAATCCGGAAATAGTCAGCGATTGTGGTGATTATGCGGAGGTGTGTTTGCGACCACGTTCGCTGCTCGAACAAATCAAAGTGAAATGTAATCTGTTGCGTGATGCAGTGCAGGAGCTGATTGAGCTGTATGCGCATGTTTTTCGTGTGGGTTTCTCAGTGAAGAGTATTGACTATGCGACAAGTAGGTTTTTTTTCTGTTTAAGACTTTTTAAGTTTTTATAAAATATACTAATTACGATTTACAGCGCCAATACCCATTTCCTGCGTACTCAAACCCATTGTGGTCAGCATCAATTGTCTGCATCGCCCACCGCCGCAGTGGAAATACGACGACTACTCGCTGGGCGTGCAAATCAACTACGGCACACGTTTTATCTCCGATCCTGTTGTTACCAAATGCTCTAATGACACCAGCGGCGGCCTCTTCCCACGTCTGAACTTTTCGGCATGGATTACATTTGAGAAAAATCCAATTTGCACATTGCCGCGTGAATCACGTCTCATTTTTGTGCTTTACGGCACGCAGACCGCTGAGAACACTGGCGGCGACAATAATGATGCCAATGGCGAACGACGCCAGATCACCACCGAACTTGGCTGGTGCGCTGTACAACTTTTCGATCATCGCCGCGAAATGATTTGTGGCGCCTATTTGTTGTCTGTCTGGCCTGCGACAGCTGATAAATTCCTCGGGCCAGCGCCTGCGCGTGGCTGTCATCCACAGCCGGACATCTGTCCGGTGTTGAGCATCGAAGTGCCGCCCTATGGCGGTCGCATACAATTTCCAGCGCCCGCGGAAAGCTTGCCGCCTGCGCCACGTTATGATTTTCAATCATTGGATACAAATTTGCAACAAGAGCTGCTCGATACCGCGGAACAAGGTTATCCGGGTGCCACGGATAAACGTGAGGTCTTCTGGGAGAAACGTCTCTATCTGCAAAGTTTTCCTTATGCACTGCCTAAAGTTTTACATGCTGCGCACAGTTGGGACTATGCAAGTCTCATGGATCTGCATGCTTTGCTGCGTTCCTGGTCGCCACTGTCGCCGCTGCAGGCACTCGAACTATTGCTGCCACGTTATCCGGATGCCAAAGTGCGCGAAAAGGCGGTCGATTGGATTTCACAGCTGCCCAACGATCAGCTGGTCGATTATTTGCCACAATTGCTGCAGGCTCTGAAACATGACACCTATGAGGCATCATCGATGGCGCGTTTCTTGCTCTGCAAGTGTCTGGAATCGCCACGTATTGCACATCATATGTATTGGTTGTTGGTGCACAGTTTGCCTGGTGATGATCCGCAGAATTCTATCGATGATACCTCGTTGCCCACCGAGTTGGATGAGTCTTTGATTACGCAAGCGCGTTATTATCGGCGCAATAAAATGATGCTGCGCGCCTTGCTTGCCGTGTGCGGTGAGCGACTGTTGGCGCGGTTTTTGCGTCAGAATATGATGTGCAAAAATCTGGCGGCCATTGCGGACAACGTCAAGGAGGCCAAGGAGTCGCAGCGTCAGAAGGCTTTGTGCTATGGCATGGATTCGGTGCATCAGGAGTTGATTGATAAGCCGACGTCGTTGCCGTTGGGGCCGGAGCTGGAGGTGACGGGCGTCAATGTGCGCAATTGCAGCTATTTTAATTCGAATACGTTGCCGTTGAAGATATCGTACGTGGGGCCGGATGCGGAGTTGTTGCCGGCTATTTTTAAGGTCAGTACCTTTTTGTTTATGTAACAAGTGTAGTTGAGGTGAAAACAAATATAAAAGTTATAGAAAATGTATAGATAATTTAATTAAATCCTTTATTTAATACAAAATTCACTTCCTCCACAGTCCGGCGACGACTTGCAGCAGGACATGTTAACCATCCAACTGATACGCATCATGAATAAGATGTGGCTCGCCGAGGGACTCGATCTCAAAATGGTCACCTTCAATTGTGTGCCGACGGGCTATAAGAAGGGCATGATTGAATTGGTCTCCGATGCAGAGACACTGCGCAAAATACAAGTTGAATATGGTTTGACGGGCTCCTTCAAAGATCGACCCATTGCAGAATGGTTGGCCAAACAAAATCCCAGTCAGCTGGAGTATCAGCGTGCGGTGAAAAATTTTACAGTTTCCTGTGCGGGTTACAGCGTTGCCACCTATATACTGGGTATATGTGATCGGCACAATGATAATATAATGCTTAAGACCTCAGGACATTTGTTTCACATAGATTTTGGCAAATTTCTAGGTGATGCACAAATGTTTGGTAATTTTAAAAGGTAAGTTCTATTATTTAATAATATTTTCTTTACTTTTTTTTATATTTTTTTACATCTTTTGTAATATTTTTAAATTCTTTTTTTAATGTTTTTAATTCTTTTTTAATATTTTTTAATATTTTCTTTACTTTTTTTAATTTGTTTTAATTTTTTCTTATATTTTTCTTCCAATTTCTATAGAGATCGCACACCCTTCGTACTCACCTCGGACATGGCGTACGTCATCAATGGCGGCGATCGTCCCTCGACTGATTTTCATTATTTTGTTGATCTTTGCTGTCGTGCCTTTAATATTATACGCAAACACGGTGATCTTATACTGCATATGTTGGCGCTGATGGCAACCGCGGGTATACCCGGTGTCACTGCCGATGCGGTTACCTATGTGCGTCGCGCTTTGCTACCGTCACAATCGAACCCAGAGGCAGCCGCCTCCTTTGCCAAGATGATACAGTTCTCCCTAAAGAGTTGGTTTACGCAATTTAATTTCTTTTTGCATAATTTGGCTCAAATGCGTTTTAGCAATGATGAGGGCAGCGGTGAATTGTTGTCGTTTGTACCACGAAAATATACGTAAGTTTTTGAATTTTAATTTTTGTGCAATGAATTAAATATTTTTTTTATTATTTTACAGCATGCAACAGGATGGTCGTCTGAAAAGCGTTATGGTTGTGCGCTGTCAGAAACATTATGACATGGAAAAGTATTATACGTATATATTACGTGTCACGCGTCATGGGCAACCGGATCCGACGCATCTCTTCCGTTCGTACAAGGAGTTTACGGAGTTTCATCAGAAGCTGTGTTTGCATTTTCCGCTGGCCAAGTTACACAGGTAATTTTTGTAAACTTTTGTAGGGATTAGGCGGTTTTATTTCAAGTCTTTGGAAATATAAACAGAGGGCGTTGCCATTTCACATCTAACATTCTGCTCGTCAAGAAGTATCTGTCAAACGAACGCACCTAAATTTACAGACATATATGTCTAATAGTTTTGTTGTGAAAGCCATTTAAAACATTCACTTACGAGCCTTTTCTTAAAATGGAAATCGTACCCGAACTATTATAGCAAAGTGTGTATAAAATTTCAAGTTAATCCTATGTCTCATTTTTAAATGCCACGTAGTGTCTCAAAGTAAATTGATATTTAGTAACGTGAAAAACTCCAAGTAAAGTAAAGAATTATAAATTTTAAAGCATTTGATAGCTTTCAACGTCTTTTATTTTTAATTTTACTCGGTTTTCAAAGTTTAATTTGTTAAATATATTTGGTAAGTGTTTTTCGGTTTTTACCGTATTTGCACATCTCGTCCAGGCCAATCCTTACATCTAATAAAAAAATAAATGATATATTCGAGATCGTTGCATCCTAATTAGTAAGTCAAAGAAGTTTCATCTCAAAATTCGATAAAAATAAAATTCAGGAGGATTCGGGTTAAGAACTAAAAACAGTCAAAATAGTAGACTTCTTCCAGGTGAATCGAAGCCGATGGTGGGTTTTTGGCCAACAAGGTAATGCCGAAAGTTTTTATGGAATGTGCGCGATGTCATTCACATCGTTTATCTTTAAAAGGATAAAACGATCGCCGGCGCATATTATGCAGTGCTTTTGTATCCATTCGACTGATTTGAAGCAAAAACTATCGCATTTGACGAAGAAAAGTGTGCTCTTTTACCAGTACAAAGCTCCGGCTCGCAGGTCGACAGTCGCAATGGCAAAATTGCAAAATTGATTAGGTTACGAATTACATCCTCATGCAACATATACTTCTGATATAACCCCCTTTGACCTGTGTTTCCTGTTTTCAAACGTGAACGAATATCTCGATGAGAAGAGAATTGGGTCGAATGAAGAGGTTATCGATGAAACTAACGTCTACTTTGAGGGACTCGAGAAATCGTATTATTTGGAGGGCATCATAAAATGGACGAACGTTGGTCGAAGTGTATGGAGCTAAAAGCAGACTACGTTGAAAAAAAATCGGTTTTCCTTATTTAAATTTTCAGAATTTTCTTACTGACCCACACCAGTATTATAAAATTCAATGTTCTCTTTTTCAAAAACCTTTTGCAATTCTCTTACATAGCTTGTCGAATTTATCTCACAACACAGCTTTCAACTTTCTCATTATGTTTTTTTTTTGTGGGATAAAAATAGAGTCACAGCACTCAGACAGGGCTATATCCATTGTGCTGTGACCCAATTCCCTGGTTTTTAATGATACTTCTTAGATTCATTATTAAATCTAAGAAGTCTTTTGTGTGATAAAGAGTGAAGCTGATCCTCTCTCATCACGTCTGTGCCAAAAATCTGCCTTCTAATTCTAGAAAATGCTGAAAAGTCACAGAGATAGTGCTCTGTGGTGCCAGTTTCTTCGTAGCAGGCAGAACATAAGGCGCTTTCGGCCAGGCCGATTGCGTTCATGTATTTTTCACATGCGCTGTGTCCCGTTAGTAGTCCCGTCAGTTTTCTGTACTCCTTTCTGCTTAAGGAAAGTAGAAACGAGGCCGATCTTTTGGTTATCGTCGGTGTCATGAGCTTGGAGAACCTACATTTCGTCTCATTCAGCCATCTGCTCTTGTGTGCAGAGGCCACCCAAGAGCTGATGGCGAATTTTCCCGTAGTTGCAGGTAGTCCAAGCACAGGTTCTGGTCCAAATGGATAATCCTCAGATCCAGCACGTGCTAGTTCGTCAGAATTTTCATTTCCCGAAACTCCTTTATGGCTAAATTATATGTTGTTCTCTGACATATCCGATTGGTCTAGGTCCGTTAAGAGTTTTCATTTCCTTCGTCATTCTCAACATCTCTGACATATCGATATCTTACAGGCGCAATAAATTCAGAAATATAACTTTGCAGGGACATGTTAATCACAAAGAGGTTTCCAAAAAATGCAATAAAAAAAATACTAAAATGTTGGTTACGATTATAAGATAAAATAAACACTGTGCGAGAGAAATCCCATCTCCACGCCTACTAGTTTTAAAATAATACAATTGTAGCTTGTCGACACGGTCGTCGTCGAAAAGTTAAGTTCTGTTCGATAGGCAATAAAAGAAGGACGTGTCGGCCAGTTTTTATACGATGTTCTGTCTGGAAGGTTTAGACCGGTCTACGTCCATTCTTTTTTTACCAGTTCTCATTCCATTCGGACTATCAAGTACCAGCTACTCTTTGGGTTTTAGTTGATGCACTCTACCTCTGTTTTATAATAAAGAACAACATTTTATTTACTTTAACATTTTATTGCTTACATTTCTAATAATCATAATTTGAATAGGTACTATTTTAATTTAAGTGTTTTTCCACACCTCTGGCATGTCAAACATTAACAAATTTGTGAATCTTTCATATATGAATATATAAAACATTACTTCACGCTTCTCCTCACGCCACTTCTCGCGTCTTTCCATATACAACTTTCCTGGCTTCTCTTCACGCATCTCCTTACTTCTCTTTCTACGTCTCTCCTTACCCCTCTCTTCGTCGCCTCACGTCTTTCTTCAAGCGTCTTCTCACAGCTCGTCTCACGCTTTCCATATGACTTCTTCTCACGCCTCTGTCGTTTAACCTCCCCCAATTCTTGCACTTTCCTCGCATCTCGATTTACTTATCTCCTTACTCTTCTCCTCACACATCTCTTCTTACTTCCCTTCTACTGCCCTTCTTCTACTTCCCTTCTTACTTCTCTTCTCACGTCTCACGCTTTTCAATTGACTTCTCTTCACACCTCTCTAATCACGCCTCTGTCGTTCCACCTCCTCCAACCAATTGCATTTGCCTGCTCTGCATTTTCTTCATGTCACGCATGGTACGTGGCTTGTGTGAGTCCACCTCACTTTGCCATTCTTCCTTCGCCGCATCATCCACAATTTCTGTAGAAATTACCTCTGCTTGCTGTGCCAACGGATTACGATAAGCTGCCTTTGGCGCTGCTCTTGGTGCCACTACCAACGGCTCTACCGTTCGCTCATCCAAACGTATTTGTTGAAACTCTTCGGTGAGACTGCGATGTTGCCGTATTGCAGACCAGCTGTCATTAGCATTCTCGTTTTCCGCTGCATATTCAGCAGAGACTTGCGTGCTAAAGAGCAGTGCCGCTCTATTTTCCGTCGTGTCATTCTGCTCACCCGCATAACGTATGTTGCTCATGCGCTGCATTGGCGTTGGTATTGTGCCAAAACGTTGATCGTTAACTTCATCTTCATCTGCGGACGAAGCAGCTTTTGTGTTTAGCTGAAAGGTAACTTTTTGTCGCGGTTTTGGTACTCTTTTTGGCATTATTTCTTCTGTTTTGTTTTCTAAATCTATCTCTTCGTTGTCCTCCATGTATTGCTCACGTTTCACAAAACCCGTAGGTCTGCGTTGTTTTATCGATGAAATCTCATCATCGTCATCTTTATCAGTATTTTCGTTATCCGCCGTTTGCAGCAGGAATTGTACTTTGTGCTGTTTATGGACGTTGTAGCTTTCTTCTTCTACAGTCTGCCCGTTATTTTCCTCTACATCTTCATTCATTAATTGCACATTGATTTCATCTATATTTCTAACATAACCCGTCGGTCTTCTTTGTTTAAGAAATTGCGTGGTTTGGCTTTCTTCAGCTTCCTCGATTTCTGCATTATCAGAATCGTGTTCGTCCTTTAAATTGAATTGTACTCTTTGCTCCGGCTTTTCTGTTGTCTCTCGTACATAACCGGTTGGTCTTCTCTCACGTACATTTGGCATATCCTGTTCCTCTTCCGTCTTGTTGTCTTCAGATTCCATGTCCAATACTACTTCTCTTGGATAACCTGTGAGCCTTCTTTCGCATATATTATACATTTCATTATCTTCGTTTTCTAAATCCTCTGGCAATTCTCTTACATAGCCAGTTGGTCTTCTCTCACGTGTCGCTGTTAATTCTCCCACCTCATGCAGCTCGTCTACTTCCTCGTTATATTTATCTGGCAATGGTCTGGCATACCCCGTCGGTCTACATTCATTAATAGTTGGTTCACTCTCGACATCCGCAAAATCTTCCACGTTTATATGCACTTCTCGTACAAAACCCGTCGGTCTTCGTTCTTTGACATTTACCATTTCTTCTTGCTCTTCCTCAAAATCTTCTGGCAATTCTCTCACATAACCGGTTGGTCTGCGTTCGCGCACACTTGGCATGTCTCCTCTTTGTTCTTCTAGTATTTCAAAATTTGCCCAATCCTCATCAATGCTCTTGCCAAATCCTGTTGGTGTCTGCAATTCTTCCTCCAGAAAACCGCCTTCATTTTCTTCATAAGAATGTCGTATTTTATTGAATTCTTCCTCTATATTATTGACAAAATCACCATGTATATCACGTTCCATCTCTTGCCAGAGCGCATCACTGTCGCTGTGATCCTCTGTTGTTTCGGTCGTCCAAAGTTCATGCACATCGCGCACATATCCTGTGGGTCTTCTATGATTTTGTAACTGCTCTTCGTTGCGCTTCGCTTCATCTTTTTCCTTGTCTTCTACCAGAAAATGTACATATTTTGTAGTAGTTTCTTTGTTTTGCTGCAAATCTTGCAATTCTCTAAGTTTAGCTTCTTCTTGGCTCACATAACCGGTGGCTCTTCTTTCCGGTTTTAATGCTTGCAAATTTTCGGCATCTTCCCAATTTTGCAATTCTCCTTGATTTGCCTCCTCTTGACTCATATAACTCGTAGGTCTTCTCTCTGTCTCTTCCCATGCTTGCATTGCTATTGCTTTCTCCTCGTTTACCGTATCTTCGGCATCGTATTCGTCTTGTAAGTGCTGCCATTCATTGTCGTCGGGTCTTTGAAATCCCGTTGCTCTGCGCTCCATCAAATTAAAGTTGCCTGCTTTTGCAAACTCCACTTTTTGTTTGGCTCTTAGAAATTTTCTTTCCACCTCGGCCTGTGTTTCAGGATCTTGTTGGGAGTGTCTGTTTCTATTGCGTCTGAGTGGTCTTTGTGGTTCGGTGACGAGAGTAGCTTGACGCATGGCAGTTTCGTTAGACATTTCCTGAACTTCGTGCTGTTCTGTGTCTGTCTGCATTTCTTGTGCATTTCTTAAGATGCACACTTGATTTGCTTCTGATTGCTTCTCCGGTAGCTCGAAGTCTGCTGGTGTTGGTGGTGCGGGAGGTTGTCGTGTCGGTGGTGCGGGTATTTCGAAAATTTCTCTTTCTGCACTGGGTCTGAAGTTGGGAGAGAAGAGCGCTGGTGTGCTTTGCGAGAGTTTGCGCATGCCTACGGCTGAAATTGAGAAAATAGTTCAAAATTTTGGGATAGGTATTAATTGAATTATTTAGGAAACTTACGTGGCAACAGCTTGGCGGGTTCTACAACATCCAGTTCATCTTCCTGTCGTTTCCGAAAGACGCCATGTACCATAACAGGTTCACGAAACTAAAATAAACGAAATGTTAGACGTTTTTGAAATGAGTTAGTGTAGGGTTTAAGCTAGGACTCTGTGGTTGGAGACTTATTTTAGTAAAAAGCGCACATTAAACATGATAATGTGGTAGAACGATTTGTTCATGTCGGGGGGAACTCAATTATTCCATTGAAGTTGTAAAATTGTGCTGTAAATATTGCAAAAACAATAAAAACAAACAAAAGCAATGATAAGTTTTATTAATAAAGGTTTTTTTTTAATAAGAGCTTTGTTTAATAAGAGTTTTAAAGGTTTTTTTGTTCATGGTTTGTTTAGTAAGTTTTTTTTTGTTATAAGGTTTATTATTAGGATATTTTTTTGTATTATCAACAAATCGTTGTGCAAATGACTAACTATGCGTCAGCGTTCGCTGCTCTTTCATGCGCATTGACTTTGCATATTTTTGTCATCGTTTTTAGGTGATTTTCTGTCAGTCGCTTCTCTCCCTTGTCTCTCTATCCCTCTCTCTCGCACATTGCTTATCAGTTTTTATGCTGCTAATTAATCAAATGTCACGTTCACCCGCCGGTGTTGCTTACAACTGTGTCAACACCAACTTGTCATCAGCAACCTGTCAACATTACTCACCACCCCTTCTCTAACTCCTCAAAATGTCATTATCAATCATCTGTCATTTTTGTGAATATTTATATAAAATCTTTAACAATTCTCTCCAATTGAATTGGGGTTAATACACGACGTTTTTAACCTTAACCTTGACTCACGTGTTGCGATAATCGTTTTTTATCCTTTGTGCTGCGTGTGCGCGGCACTACGTGCGGCTGACTGCCACCAGCGGCACCATTGCTGGTGCCGCTCTGGTCAAAGGTGAGTCGATGCTTGAACCACCATATTTTGATGCCGACCACGGTGACGACCATGCAGCACAGCATGCAGAGAGAGGCAAGTGCCGCCAGAGAATCCTGTGCTGTTGAGAAAGAGAAAGATTAAATTTGAACTATTTGTAATATTTTCAATTTTAAGTGAAAATTTTAATTTTTTGTGAAAATTTTAATTTTTAATAAAAAATTGAATTTTTTAGAGAAAATTTAAATTTTTAGTGAAAAATAAAATTTAGGTAAAAATTAAAATTTTAGTGAAAAAATTGAAATTTTTAGTGAAAAATTTTACTTAAAAAAGTGAATTTAAAAAAAAAGAATTTTGTAAATGTATTTACTATACATTTGTTATTTTAGTATATTGTTATTTTAGTTTATTTTATTTTACTTTATTTTACATTTGTTTTATTTAATATTCTTTTGTTGTATTTTATTTTCCTTTTTTATTTCATTTTATTATATTTAGTTTTATTTTACATTTCATCATTTTGTTTTATTTTAATTTCTTTTATTTTATTTAGTTTTATTTTACATTTCTTCATTTTGTTTTATTTTATTTTACTTTCTTTTATTTTATTTTATTTAGTTTTATTTTACATTTCTTCATTTTATTTTATTTTATTTTACTTTCATTTATTTTATTTCATATTATTTTATTTTACTTTCTTTTATTTTATTTTATATTATTTTATTTTACTTTATTTTATTTGGCTTACTTTTGTCTTATTTTATTTTTTTGTAATTTCTTTTATTTTGTTTCGTTTTTTTTTTCTCTAATTTCGTTTCATTTTATTTTATCCTTTTTAATATTTTACTTTACTTTAATTAATTTTATTTTTTATTCTGTTTTATTATTTATTATTTTACATCCTTTTGTTTTCTCTTGTTTTGTGTATTGCTTTTTTATCTTATTTCATATTTAAATTTATTTTCTTTTTATTTATTATAATTTTATTTATTTTAATTTTATTTTATCTTAGTTTATTTTGTTTCATTTTATTTTACTTTATTTAGTTCTATCTAATTTTATTTTATTGTACTTTAGTTTTTTTGTTATGTTTTATTTTATATTATTTTATTTCTCTTTAGTTATTATATTATTTTGTTTTGCTTTTATTTTATTTTACCTTACTTTATTTGGTTTTATTATATTTAATTTTATTTTTTTTAATTTATTTAATTTTAGTTTTTTTTTAAATTTAATTTTACACTTTTATTTTATTTTACTTTACTTTTTTTTTTGTTTTTAATAGTTTAATAAAATAATTATTTCACTTTCTTTAAATTTAATACAATTTAATTTAATTTAAATTGTTTTGTTTTCTTTTCCTTTATTTTGTTTTATTTTTGTTTTTTTTTGTATTTGGTTTTGTTTGTTTTATTTTATTTTATTTTATTATCTTATATTTTTATTTGCTATTTTTTGAATAATAATATTGTTTGTTTAATATTAATGGCTTAGTTTTTATCTATTTTATTTTAAATAGTTGTTTATAATTTAGGCTATTTCATTTTTATTTATATTATTTTATATACTTTTTTTTAAATTTTTTTTTATATATTTTTTTAAAATTTTTTTTATATATTTTTTTTTTATTTTTTATTTTTTTTAATTACTACTTTTTTTGGTATTGTTTTTATGTTTGTACTACTTTTCTATTTTATACGACTTTATTTTTTGTTGTTTTTTAAATATTTTTATTTTTTGTTATTTTTTAAATATTTTTATTTTTTGTTATTTTTTAAATATATTTTTTTTATATTTTTAAGTTTCTTGTTTTTAATTCAGATTTTATGTGAATTGTGTTTTAAGTTTTTATTTATTTTGTATTATATAACATTTTACATTGATAAATTTAAATTTTTTTTTTTTTAGCTTACTTTTTATAATTTTATTTTTCTTATACTTTTAAATCACATTAATAAATATCATACTTTATTAAAAATATCTTTATAGCTTTCAATATTACTACCTTCAATAGCATTTGTGGCTCTGTTTATTTTAGCCATGTTTCCTCTGTCGTCTGTCTTGTTTTTATTTTGTATTTCTTAATAACTCGTATGAATTTTACACAGTCGTTTTTTTTTGTTTGTTTAAAAAAAAAACACGTACGTATCACATTGTGAGCATTTTATTTCAATTCTATTTAGTTAATTTTATTATTTCGGTGCTTTTCTTCAAGTACAAAAGTTGTGCTTTTTGTACTGCGCTGCGTTGTGCTCCACAATCTTATCAAACAAATCAAAGAAATCAATTAAAATGTTTTTCTTTTTCTTTATGATTGACGCAGTACCGCGGACCGACGTAGAAATATCGTCTATATTTTATTTTCCGTTTGGTTGATCACGCAAAATAACGAGCCGCGTTCAACGGCTGCAACTCGACTGGCGACTGGCCTACCCAGTCTCCGCATTTGTCACCATTAACATTACCACCGGAGGAGAGTCGTCAGTCTCCACCCAATACCATATGTTATCGTCGTTCGCTCCCACAGTTAAAGCTCTTTAGTTTTCACCTGTTTATCAATTTTGCGATAACGTAGTCGTCATCATCTCATCGTCGTCGTTGTGAAGAATTGCAAAAAAAAATGCGCGAGGAGTTTCAGTTTTTAACAATTTTAGAGAACGCACAAAAGAAATATCACAAAAAAAACATCTATTTTTAAATTAATGTAGACAATCATTTTTGTGTTATCATAAAATTAATTTATATAATTTATAAATTAAAAGGAATTGCAGTTTCTCATTAATTTATGAACGTAAACATTAGCATTTTAGAATGATCGCACGGAGGCAAATATTGCGCTTTCGAGAGATCGCCTTTTCATTTAATTTTTTAGTAGGTTTAAGTCTTTGGTACACGCTGCAAAAAAAAGGACTCTCCCAAACATAATTTTGCAGGCATTAACATGTATGTTTGGAATTTTATGTAAACATAATATATAATTGACTGATAAATCATTTGTAAACAGGGTTGTATTGAGACTTGAGCAGTGTTGTAATGAGCTCTGACTTTCATTATAATATCCCGGAAACATTTTAATGTTGCCCCTTAAAATGGAGTATGTTCTAATGGAAACATAATAATTACTACATCCAAACATAAATATGTTCAAAATAAAACATGATTTTGAACGACCTTAATATAAATATGTTTCCAGTGAAACATATCAGTTGTTTCAGTTCAAAAAGTAGTATGTTTGCATAGAAACATATTTAAATATTTTTGGAAAGAAATCCTGAAAATAAAATAAAAATAAAATGTTGTTTTTTTTTATTAATTTTTATTAAAAATCTTTAAACATGCACAGTTTTATATTCATAAATAAATAATTCGTTTAAAACTGCAAGTACGAGTGACAGCATCAATGAATTTCACAATTGCACCAGCAGACGCTAAACCAGACGATCCAGGCTCGCTTTATATTTGGTACAGTTACAGTTGATCTCAGTACAGCACATAGCGTAGGCAAGGAATTCACGGAGGCTTTTGTAAAAAAACATGCCAAATTCTATTTGAAAATCGAAACACAGATTATTATTTGTGGTTTTTTCACATTAGTTTCAGAAATTATATACTGCAAGTTATTATACTCTGTTACTATTTGTACTTTTTGTAACACAATTTAAATACTTTTTTAATTTACAAAATAACAAAATTATTACCGACGCGAACACGTTTTCTCAACGAACAACAAAAGACACGTACGCAGAAAATGCCAATCACCGAGTGTCGACTTTGTATACAAGAAGAGAGCTGCAAGAATACTTTTATTTACATTTGAATTCATTTTTTGTTTGTTTTCAATCATCAGTATGTTTAAAATAACCCTATACATACTTCAAACGACGACAAAAGAGACGTAGGTAGAAAATTCTGCTCAAAGAGTGCCAACTGCGTATACAAGAAGAATGTTGCAAGAATACATATATTTAAATCCCATTTTTTTTTGCTTGTTTTTAAACATCAATATGTTCAAACGATGGCAAAAGATGGCGTAGGTAGAAAATGCTGCACAACGTTGTCAACTTCGTCAGTCGATAAATTATCGAATTAAGACGAACGTTGCGAACATACGTTCTATTTAGATTTGATTAGCATTTTCTGTGTTTCGAAACATAGTTTTAACAAAGTAAATTATTGACAATTTACTTGGTTAAAACTATGTATATACTTTATTCAAATGCAATCAAAATTTTATGTTAGTATTGTAACATATTTATGGTAAATTTGACAGATTCTGCTGGACAATATAATAATGTTTACACGTGAACAAAAATAAATTCAATTTCGATTATAATTTAATTACACTTCATTCCTAATACAAGTATGTTAATTTCGTATTACTTTTTAATTACATTCAAAGATATTCAAACAAATCTTTTATATCCGTGTATCTGTGGAGAGTTTTAAAACTTCCGAGAGATCGCCTTTTCATTTATTTTTTTAGTAGGTTTAAGTCATTGGTAGTTATTTTCAGAATCTTTTTTGAATTGTTTATGTCGTTTTTAAAATTATGAACCCTGTCTCTGGTCCTAACTAATTGAAACTATTTGACTTCTCTCTCTCAAAAAAAAAAGGCTAATGAAATTAGATCCAATAACTTCTCAGCAGAAAATACTCGGATGAATTCAGTTATGAATATTCAAGTCTGATGCACGTCAGTATTCATGTCCAAAATTTATGCATTACTCAGGTATGACTCCTCAGTACTGACGTCTGCCCTGAAGTATTTCAATTATTCCGACCTTACAACTATGGACTGAATTCCAGACTGAAATCAAGCAGGATTGCAGTCAGGTTGAAAATGGAAGCCTTTCCGAATTGGTGTTCTAACCAAGGACCGCAAATAACCAGAATTGGAACCGAACCCGTTTCGATTGTTAGTACAGGAACAGGAATCGGAACCGATACGAACCATGAATGACACTATCAATAATT
Organism: Dryomyza anilis; assembly: GCA_951804985.1. Lineage (NCBI taxonomy): Eukaryota > Metazoa > Arthropoda > Insecta > Diptera > Dryomyzidae > Dryomyza > Dryomyza anilis. Next base: position 9,409,593 of record OX638134.1, read on the forward strand.
AGCTTAAAACAATCTCCAGGTGTGGGGGTCTTGCTAATATAGTTGATTCTAATGCAAACAAGAACAAATGGTATTTCTCAAACAAATTTATTTATCCCTCCCATAATTATGGGTGCTGTGTTTATTGCGAAGTCAGTAGCTTTCGCTTCGTCGTTTACACGGTCCTCAATCAAAGCACGCCTTACAGATAGAGTTCGTTCTTCGGCCGTAGGGTTGTGGAAACATTTTCGTGCTTCTGTTTTCCCCGACAATTTTGACATTGCCAAATTTATGACAAACATCCACTGACACTTTTTGAAAGTTTTCTTATGAGATTAAATGTCAAGAGATGTACATCAAATTAAGCTGTAGATTACTAGATATCTTTTCTAACATGTATATGTCAATATTGAACATATTGATAATAACTATATATAATTATGGGTTGGGCTTGAAACACAAAAAGCCCCAAATCAAAATCCCGAAACACAAATTATGATTGCAATTTTCTTCTTCTATTTTTTCCTCAATGATTTTCATGGCATTACGATTTGGGACTTTCTGAACTTTATACGATTTACGACCAACTTCTTTTTCACTTTGCGGACAAATGATTCGAAGCAACTGCAATTTTCAGCTATTTTTCTGCCCGAAGCATTTGGATTTTTATGAAAAATGTCCTTGACACGTTTATCTTTGTGTAAGTCTCCCGATCCACATTTCCGTCAGATACCACCATTCGATCAATGTTTAGATTGTCATTAATGTTTTTTAAAACCCGGCTAAGATTTTAACGGAACACTTCAATAGTTTTGCCAATTTTTAAGTGACTCCATTTCGGGTTTTGTTGATTTTTCGAATTTCAGCTTACATACCCATTTTCAGCAAACACGTCCGTGGAAATAAAAATAATTTATTTTGGGTTCATCTGTCATTAAAACGAAAGACGATGATATGCTAATTTTTTTTTTAATGGACCTTTCCAACAAAAGTAGGAAGTAAAACACTATGTTACAACTATTTCGTGCGCAGTCCTTATTTGGATTTCGAATATTGAAATATACGAATAACTTGATCTAGTTTTTATTTATATTGAATATTCAAAAGTCGATACATTTATTGATGTAGAATACATCAATTTCAAATATTTGATGTCACATTACTATATTTTTTCGATATCGATTTATTCGCAATCGTTTGTGCATTGAAAATTAGCAAATTATTTTTTTTCGGGTAAAACGAAATTTTCGACACATAAATTAAAATTTAGTGATATAAATATTCTGGGCGTAGCATTTTAACACATTACTATCTAATCTAATATCTGTTTTAGTAACATTGAAAATCGCAACCAGAAAGTAGTTCAAATGTAATCGGTAACAAAAGTTTTTATCAGCAGAAGCAACAGTGTTAACCCATTTTGGATGGTCATAAATTTTATCATTGGTCGGATGATAACACTGTGCAACAAACTGATAATAAATATAATTTTTATTTTATATTGTTTTAAGTGTAAATGTCCGACACTAAGGGTGAGTGCAAATTCGACTAAATTGCTGACTAAACTAAATTGATCGGTAATTGTTAAAGTTCGTAATCAATCGATTATTATATTTTTGTTTGCTGTCATTCAATTTAGTTTAATTTAGTCTGTTCGAAAATTTGCTAATTCGAAAATTTGCTACAGACAAAAATTTAGTTTAATCAGCAATTAGGTCGAGTTCGCACACACCCTAAGTTTGGACTTAAAGATGTCTTACAATTCACAGATTACTCTCGAAAATTTAATTGTTGCTGAATGGACAGTTCAACTTTATTTATTCATAATTTACGGTGGTAGTTTAAACTTAGTTTAAACTTAGTTTAAAGTTTTCCACATTTATAAAACGTCTATAGTTTCTAATTTTCGAAACAGTCGAATGTCATACAAACAGAAATACAGTTAAAAATCAGTTCATATCACAATTTAAGTATTGAACTGTAGATGAAATTACATCTAGTTTAAACTAAGTTTTATTTTAAAATGTGACTGAAAAACTGGATCTTAAAGAAACAAATCCTGTATTAGTTTCAAATAGATCTTAGATCAAATAGATCTTGGTTACCTAGTGTTACCCCATATCTCTGGATTTTCAATATATGCTTTTTCAAAAAATTTGCATAAGCAAACTAAAACCAGTTGGGAAGGATAGATCACATGGGAAATTTTAAAGTAGGTGTAATTATGATAGTTAGGATTATCAAAATTATAGTCGGTCTAAGCCGACTATAAATACCCTACACATATGTGTGGTTACCATTCAAAGTGATATATAGGTCACCAGGGTATACGAATCCTGAAAATAACTACAAACATTCAATCGCTGAAGAATTTCCATTCATTTGATACCCATATTTACAAATGGGTAGGTGTACCGAATTTCGATTTTTTTTTGTGAACCACAAGTCTTTTCGCCGGAAAACATTATTATCATGTATTTGAGCATGATATCAATATATATTTGACCAAAAAAGTTTACCTAAGCACGTATACATAAAAATTGATCTTTATATGTACATTTTATATGAGGTATTTGAACATAAGTGGTCGGATCATAGGTCACAATGGACCGATCTCGCCAATTTTTTCGCACATACAGCGTAGGTATATTAGTAATCTAAGTTATAAGTTTCATTTATCTAGCTCTTCAATTTTAAAAGTCTTAGGGATTTCAACAGACAGACAGACAGACGGACAGACAGACGGACAGACAGACAGACGGACAGACGGACATCGCTAAATCGACTCAGGAGGTCATGCTGATCAAGAATATATATACTTTTCCATACCGGAGATGCTTCCTTCTGGGTGTTACAAACGGCGTACCAAACTGAATATACCCTTTCACTCTTAGTGTAGGGTATAAAAAAAAATATTTTCATATCTAAAGATGGGTTCGGCTGTCAGCTTGAAATTATTATATTGGGTCTCTAGTGTTACCACATATCTCGAGAAATAAAGTATTTTCATTTTAATTGGTTAAATCAACCTGGATTATTGATTTTTCATACATGGTTACTTCGGTTTATCTTAGGTTAGGTTCGGGCTGTAGCTTTCAATCCGTATTACGCGAATAAAATAATATTTTCGCATTATCTTCTTGAAATTTTTATTGTAATATGTAAAACTGGACAAGTCTACAGGTACATCTTGTCACAATAATGCCAAAGTGGCGAATGTGCATTTTTAAACATGTTGGAAAATCAAATTTTAAAGTTTGAAATGCTTGAAAAATTAGTAAAATTTAGTTTTTTTTCAATTTTTTCTGTTACTTTGCTTTATTCATCAATTATTATAACGTATATAAAATATCTTAGCCGCGGTAGCTCAGTGGTTAGTGCGTTGGACTGCGAGTCGAAAGGTCCCCGGTTCAAGCCTGGACTGGGGCTAACAACATCTTTTCATAGAAACATTTTTCTATACCGCGCTACCTCTCGTCAGTAAATGGCAAACCTACGAGAGTAAAACCATTGCCTATGAAAAGCTCTCACCCGCCGTTCGGATTCGGCAATAAACTGTAGGTCCCACCACTTTGAGTACAAATATAACACGCACAGCTCAAAATGGTGAGAGAGCTCGGCCGAAGTTCTATACAGGACTGTAGCGCCAAACTATTATATATTATTATAAAATATCTTTGGATTTGGATAACTTACTGAATTATAAATACGGATTTTGTGAGGCTATATCCTGACCAAAACGCATATATTTTTGTTTTTTATGCTATATTTTTTATTAGCGCAAGATAAAATAGTAATGTAACAGCATTAATTGTTTGTTTTCAAAGCATCTATCGATTTGCATTATTATTTAAAAATAATTTTCCAAATATTAATTTGGCATTTGTTACATATTTGCCAGACAAATGTTTGGCAAATATTTTAAAAGGTGCATTAAAAACAATCTATTAGTACCTTTACACCACTATTTTATCTTGCACCAATAAAGAGTTAGCAAAAAAAACGAAGAAATTGAAAAAATGGAAAATCTTGTCATGCCAAAAGGGCGAATCCTTTCGTTTTTTTGCTATAAATCTTTAATGGTGCAAGATAAAATAGTAATATAAAGGCATTTATTGTTTGTTTTAAAAGCACCTATCGATTGGTATCATTAATTTTGCAAACATTTTTCTTGCAAATGATAAAAATTCAAAAACATATTTTAAAATAATAATGATGATCGATAGGTGCTTTAAAAATAAACAAATAATGCCTTTACATCACTTTTTAATCTTATACCAATAAAAAGTTATGGCAAAAAAACGAAAAGATTCGCCCTTTTGGCATGACAACATTTTCAATTTTTTGAATTCGCCCTTTTGGTTTTGTCTTTTGATTATAGGCAACCTGGAAAATTCAATTTTCATACATGATACGATTTATTAAGTTCCAATAGATTTCAGTAGACGTTTTGTGTGACTAAACAAATGGAGATAAAAGACAAATCTCTAGAGAAATTAAGAATTTTTTGTATAGTGTAAAAGCAGACGCTTTGCGGAAGTGTGTGACTAAATAAATTGAAGACTTTTTGATGCGAATCATCCAATGATTCGCATACGATTATTGCATTTCCATGAAATGCTATTTATTGTTTATAAAATTTATAAATGCTTTTCATATTATTGTTTTTTTTTTTTGTTATTTTGAATAATCATCATAAAAAAATTTCACATGCTTCAATTGCAGCCTGCCCAGCGGCATTCATGTTGGACGCTCCAACGTCAAATCGGTCGCAGAGCGACGTCTACCGGAAATACGACGTTTTCTCGTTTCACTATTCAATTCGGCCGATGAGCTGGCACACTCGGAGCTTGTCTACACCTTTTTCCATCCGTTGTTGCGCGATCAGCAAGAGGCAAATCTAGAGGTGTCGAAAGTTAAAGGTAATTAAACGGGGGACAAATCATTTATGCAGCATCATTTGAATTAGTTTTTCTATTATATTAATTACAATTTTATTATTTAATTTATTAATGAATGCACTTTATTATTTAATAGAAGTAAAACAGCCAGCGGCACGCGAAAGCTCCAACGATGGTGGCCAGATAAAGCTTTCGTTGCAGTATAGACGTGGTGCCTTAACTGTTATGGTGTGTATTTTATTGAAATATTTGCATATACACGACTAATATTTGTTTTTGCTTGATTTTAGATACACCATGCCAAGTGCCTGCCTATGCTGCCGGGTGGTCAGGAGCCCAACACCTACGTCAAGTGTTACCTGAAGCCGGACAGCACGAAAGCGACCAAACGCAAGACGAAAGTAGTGCGAAAAACGTGTGTTCCCAGTTATATGGAAACGGTATGTGTTGATGGAGACATTTTTTAAATTTTTATTAGATGTTTTAATTTTGAAAGGTTTTTTAAAAGGATTTATTTTGCGAACTTTTAAAAAAAGTTTAATTTTAGGCACGGGTATTTTAAGTTATGAATTTTACAACCTTCTAATTCCGATTTGTTTTTTTGTTTTTTACCCTTTACAGCTTGAATATCGCATGCCCGTGGAACACATACAAACGCGTATGCTGCACGTCACTGTCTGGTCACATGATGCGCTGCAGGAGAACGAACTGCTTGGCGGTTTCCAAATAGATTTAAGCAAATTTGATTTACGCAATGAGCTCATCGATTGGTTTCGACTGGGGCCCATGACAAGAAACTAGGCGAGAAGATGTGAAAAATGGAAAATATTTGCAGAATTGCAAAACAGTGAGAAAAGCAGCTAATAAAAATGGACACTGGGTCAGAAGTTGTTTGTTGCAGTGCAGGGCGGGCAGCCGTATTCCTAATCGCACATTTAGTACAGGGACAACGTTGACTACCTACAAAAAGAAACAGAAAAAAAAAAACTATATAAAAACAAATTTAAATTTGAAAAACACAAATATGTTCAACATAATATGATAAAGTTGAATATAATATGATATAGTTGAATATAATATGAAACAATTTTAGAGATTATGTTACAATTCAACATAATATGATATAAATTAAACATAATATGATACAAATTAAACATAATCTGAAATATTTTTATAATTTTATAATACAAGTTTACATATTATGATACAATTAAATAAAATATGTTACAAATTAAATATTATATGATACATTTTTAACATATTATGGTACAATTTAACATAAAATGATACAAAAGAACATGATGTAAATTAAACATAATATGTTAAAAAATTAAACATAATATGTTAAAAATTAAACATAATACAATACAGTTTAACATAATATGATGCAATTGAATATAATATGCTACAATGTAAACATATTTTGATACAGCATAACATAGATTGATATAATTGAACATAATATCATACAAATTGAACATAAAATTATACAAATTGTACATTATATGATACACAATTAAACATAATATGACATAATATGTAATTCAACATAATATGTAAAAAACAAACATAATATAATTAATTTAACATAATATGATGTTAATTTAATATAATATGATACAAATTAAACATAATATGATACAAAATTAACAAAATATGAAATAATTAAACATTATATGATACAAATTCAACATAATATGTAAAAATTCAGTATAATATAATTATATTTAACATAATATGATAGAAAATGTAACAAAATATGATAACATTAAACATTATATGATACAAATTCAACATAATATCTAAAAATCTAATATAATATAATTATATCTAACATAATATGATAAAATTAAACATAATATAATACAATTGAAGATAATATGATAAAGTTCAACACAATATGTTATAAATTAAACATAATATGATAAAATTAAACATATATCATACAAATTTAATAAAATATAATAGAAATTACACTTAATATGTTACAAATTGAATATAATATGATTCAACATGACATTAATATGTTACAAATTAAAAATAATATGAAACAATTCAACATAATATGATAAAGTTAAACATGATATGATATAAATTGAACAAAATATGATAGCAATGCAACATAATATGTTACAAATTAAATATAATATGTTACAAATTGACATTAATATTATACAAATTAAACACAATATGATGCAATTGAACATAATATGATAATATTAAACATAGTATGTTATAAATTGATCAACTAATAATAGAAATTGTACGTAATATGATAAAATTAAATATAATGTGATACAAGTTGAACATAATATAAAAGAAATTAAACTAAAATGATACAAAAAGATCATAATATGTTATAAATCAAACATAATATGATAAAATTCAACATAATATGCCAGAAATAAAACAAAATATGCTAAAATTGAACACAATATTTTAAAAACTAACATAAAATATTAGAAATTAAACAAAATATGATAAACATTTTGCACATATTATGATTAATAAAAACTTGAAAACAAAATAATTAAAATTTAAATAACGTACTGAGAACGCATCATGTTACAAACAAAAATTAAAAAGAAAATCTAATATTTTTTTTAACAACTAAGCTAATGTGTGATCTAACATTCCAAAATAATAACAATTATATTATATACATATTAATATTTATTTGTATTTGCACAAACAAATTGATTTACAAGACCGCCAGGCACACAAACACACACACACAATTAATACATATTTGTATATTGAGATTTTATAGCAATTGTTAAATATCTAAGAGAAGCTTTTTATTATTATATTATAATAATTATAACTATTATTATATTGCACATAATGCAACATTTTGTATTAATTTTGCTTTTTTTTTGCAATTTAACAATTTTTGTTTTTTAATATTTGCACATTTTTTATAAACATTTTTAGTTACACTGTTTTATTTTAGAGTCACTTTAGTTTTTAGCTGCTGTTAAACAATTTATAAATTATATTATATATGTTTTAAAATATATGCATTGTGTGTATTATGTATTTGCTTTTTGCTTATTAAATTATATAGCTGATTATTTTATAATTGTAAATATTAAACAATATTATAAAAATTAAAAAAAAAAATATTAAAAAATATATATATAAAAAAAATGTATATCTATAAAAACTGTATAAGTATTGCGGAAACCTCAGTAAAAAGCGCTTTTGCAGCAAGTTTAAAACTTATTTTATATGCAACTAAAACAAAATATTTTATATTACAAAATATATAGTTTAGTAAAATATATAATTTAATAAAATATATAATTTAATAAAATATGTAATTTAATTAAATATACAATGTTTAAAATTTGATCATCGTTTTAGCAGCAAAACTTATGACTTACATTTTAAAATTTTCAATATTTTATCTACTCAAAGCTTAATATATCTGTCATCATTATTTAATCTAATAGAGCAAAATGTGTTCTAGTTAATGGTGATAAGTTCATCTTTCGAGAGACATATACAATTTGATAATTGAAACATTAAGCATTAACCTAAAAAACTTAAATTCTATATAAAATGTATTTGTTTAGTTTTACTGCTATCACGACTTTACAAATTAAAATATTTTAATATATTAAAATTTTTATAATTTTTACAAACTATTTTTGTGACATTTTTTTCCATTATTTTACATGCTGCTAATAAAGATTATGTTATAATTAACTGTAACAAGAAATGCAGAAAACTTAAGCTAACACATTGTATTAACAAACTACAAAAAAAAAAAAATCAACAAAAAGAAATTAAATATTTTTGCAATTAATTTATACAACGCAACCACAACAATAAATAGAATACATAGAATGCATAAGCAAAACGTAATGTAATAAAATATTTTATTTAAAATTTATTAAGTGTTTTAATCAAGGTATATTTAAAAACATCTGTCTGTATTTTTCATTTTTTCGACTTTTAGATTTTTTTTAAACCTACCCGAGACAAAATTTTGTTATTTTTTCGGAATATTTCATACTTCTTATTTCACATTACATATTTCATATTTCATATTTCATATTACATATTACATATTACATATTACATATTACATATTACATATTACATATTACATATTACATATTACATATTACATATTACATATTACATATTACATATTACATATTACATATTACATATTACATATTACATATTACATATTACATATTACATATTACATATTACATATTACATATTACATATTACATATTACATATTACATATTACATATTACATATTACATATTACATATTACATATTACATATTACATATTACATATTACATATTACATATTACATATTACATATTACATATTACATATTACATATTACATATTACATATTACATATTACATATTACATATTACATATTACATATTACATATTACATATTACATATTACATATTACATATTACATATTACATATTACATATTACATATTACATATTACATATTACATATTTCATACTTCATATTTCATATTTCATATTTCATATTCCATATTTCATATTTCATATTTCATATTTCATATTTCATATTTCATATTTCATATTTCATAATTCATATTTCATATTTCATATTTCATATTTCATATTTCATATTTCATATTTCATATTTCATATTTCATATTTCATATTTCATATTTCATATTTCATATTTCATATTTCATATTTCATATTTCATATTTCATATTTCATATTTCATATTTCATATTTCATATTTCATATTTCATATTTCATATTTCATATTTCATATTTCATATTTCATATTTCATATTTCATATTTCATATTTCATATTTCATATTTCATATTTCATATTTCATATTTCATATTTCATATTTCATATTTCATATTTCATATTTCATATTTCATATTTCATATTTCATATTTCATATTTCATATTTCATATTTCATATTTCATATTTCATATTTAATTTTAAAGACAGATTTCCCTCTTATTTTGGGAACGGAAAGAAAACAAACAGCTTTTGATACAACCCCGTCTCATATAATGCTTTGCTGAACTTTAACCCAAAAAATGATTTAATTTGTAATACTTAAAGCTTGATTAGTAAAACTGTGATTAAATCAAGGACTCAAAGAACTGGAAACGGAACAGTAACCGCTTCGATTTTTGGAACCGGAATTAGATCCGTTTTTAAAAAAATTGTTGCACCTGAAATCCATATTTTTGTTTTTGTTTGGAACCGGAATCGTTACCATTATTTAAAAAACCAGAATCGGGACCCATATATTAGTCCCTTTCAGGGTCCGCTAAGAACCGGAATCGGACCCGTATTGTTTTTTGAACCGAAACCGCTATTTTAAAAATCTTGGAACAAAAGGGTTTTAGTCCCTGACTTAAATAAAAAATCTTAAAATCCGTATATTAAGTATTACTTAAAAAGCTTGGTTTAAAATAAAAAATTGTGTGTTTGTTTTGTCACTTTGCTATGTTTTGAGGAAAAGCTCAAAGTTTTATAAAAATCGATGTACTTTAGGAGCGCTTAAAATTCACTTTAAATTTTTACTCAAAGCTTTGAGTTTTTAATATTGTTTTCTTAAAAATTTTTAAAGCTCTAGCTGTATTTCAAGCATAAATAAAACACAAACCCAATGTGAATTATATGACATACAAAATCATGGCAAAAACTCCACAACACCTGCTATTAATAACTTGATTAACGTTAGCTTAATTCCACGAAAAACAGTGTCATTTTTCAAATGATTTCTTATCAATAATATTTCGCACACTGATAAGCGGCGCATTTTTGCTGCACATTGCAATTTTTTTTTGGCCGCTTAAATTTCTTTACTGCATTTTATTAGACACATCGACATTAGACACAGCGTTATCGTGTTTGGAATGGTCTCGCTAGCTAACGAATGGTGCCAATCCTTTGGTGTCAATCCGATTTGCAATTCAGTTGCGCCTGTGGTGGCTGATGGTTGATCGAACACCGGCTGAACGTGCACCGAAAAGTGTAGTTTCGAGACCACTCTAAGCCAATGCTGTATTTTTTTATGTATGCAAATTATGCAGAGTCATTTAGTAGATAGTGTAACTAGGGGAAGTTTAGTTGTAGTAAAAGAAATTTAAAAAATACCTTACGAAATTTAACTTTTTGAAATATTTTCGAATAAGATATTGAAACTGAAACGAAGTATTTAGAATATTGATAAAAAATAGATATTGAAACATTTAACCATTTCATATCAATTTTTAATTAATGTGTTTATCATTTTTGAAATGAGGATATTGCCTGCTTTATCCAATACTTTAAGTAATGTGCAGTTGTAGTAACAGAGATTTCAAAAATGTTTCAAAATTAAAATTTTGGAAATTTTTTTGAAATTATAAATTTAAACTGAAACGAAGTATTTAGCATTTTGATTAATTTGTTTTCAGCACGTATTCATCAAAAAACAATGATTTGTATAAATGTCAAAATTTCATTCTGTCAAAATTTAATTTCATTTGGCACAGCATAAAACATTTTCACCGAGTAAAAAGTTACTGGCACAGATCCTGAGATAGAATTTCTTAATTAAAATATTCGATAGTTGCTATGAATATCAATATTCAATGAATTTGAAAATTTTCTGCAATTTGTAGCAATTTTTGAATTAATTTGTTTCGCTGATTTCAAAAATGACTCTAGTTCTAGTTTTAGAGATATTTGCCGTTTGCAAATTTTCCAATTATTTTGCTCTTTTATTTTTAGTTTTCCAAAAAATTACAAGAATATAATTTTCATTTCGATATTAGATGCAGAAAAATGTTTGCTACCAAAAAAAAACTTGATTATACATACTATGGTTGGGTAAAATCAAAATATGGTCACTGACAACCATATTATGGTTGTGGGAAATAATAATATGGTCACTGATGACCCGACTATGTTTATGGAAAACATTAAACCACACTATGATTGTGGAAAATCATAATATTATCGCTAAGGACCACAATATGGTAGATTGAGATGTAATACGGTCACTAAGAACCATATTATAGTGGTGTGAAAGCGTAATGTTGTCACTGATGATCATATATATGTCATAGAGGATCAAATAAAATATAATATATGATTTCCTACAACCATAACCCCAATCATAGTATGACGCCTTTAAAATATGTTTTTTTTCGCTGCTTACAAAATTGTGTTTGCGAGATATAGGCGAATAAAAATCAATACTTTTCGAACAATTACAAATTTACTTTGTTTGTGGAGACCCAAAACATATATAGAACAGACAAGAAAATAAATCGTATAATTTCAAAGTATCATTTCAGATACTTTTTACAATATATACATTATAAGATATATTTATAAAATGTATGGATATTTAAAAATTAACTTCAAATGACCTAGTAGAAAATATGCTAGGCCCATGATCGGGAACTGATCATTGCATTTTTACATTTTTTCAAACTGACCAGTTACATGACCAACATGATCTGCCCATGAACATGTCTTTCCTAATAATATAAAACTCTATTAAGGTGATTGTTTGTACGATTAATAATAAAAATTATAGATCATATAATAAAAAATATTAATAAGAACATTCATATCAACCGCGTAAAACTCGTAAATTGTGTAAATTTCGTAAATAGTAGGAATTTACGGAAAATTCGTGTGAGAATATATTACGAGTAACTTATAAATTTATTTGTCGATTTTATATTTGGACAACGGTAGCAATATCCCAGAGCGCCTCTCACAAAATGTTCTTATCCCATACCATATTTTGAATTAAGCACGGGACGTTTAACAGTATCTTCAGGCGTTTGACAAAGGCACGGAAAAGAACCAGAAGAGTTCTGGAAATAGCAAGAAAAGTAGAGTACCTTGAGTAATTCTTAAATTAAAGCGCATCTAATGTTTTGAAAAAAAAAACAAAGATTAAACAAAGATAAAGATAGTGCTAAGTGCGTTCAAATTTACGCTGTTGTTATGAAATCCCTTAATATAAAAATTTACTAATCAATTTTTTTTATTTATTTAATATGTTTGTTAATAGTTTCCGAATATTTGTCAAAAATTTAATCACATTTTTCCACAGTTTTATATATATTACGTTCAATAGAATTTAAATAATTATTTGATCTAATGCTTATCAGTAAAGCGATAGACCGGTGATGTGATACGTACATTCGTCGTCAAGATACATGGTTCGATACTCAAGAAACCACAAATTATTATTTTTTAAATTTATTATTTTTTTTTTGTTATGATATTTGACAATTTATTTAATTTATTTTTCTTATTTTTATTTAATTTGTATATTTATTATTTAAAAACGTAAAGCATTCAAAATATGCTGATGATTTTCTGATTCACTTATATATTTTTAAAATAGAAAATAACTCATCATAGTATTTTTAAAGATTCTTGTAAGATCTAACTTGAACAGATTAAATTCGATTGAAAAACATATATTTGGTATTGGAAATCAGTATCTGAATTGAAACATTAATATAAAGCTGAATCTTTTTTATTTTTAAAAAAACAAAAAAAAAGTTTTTTTTATTAAACTAAATAACATGAATTTTTAATTATAAAAATATATAAATTAATAATATATTAATGATTTATTTTAAATATTATTTTTTGTTGCATGCATGTAAAAATGTTTAAAACATTCAAAATTGCGATTGGCAACTCTGCATCAGCTGTTTTGCCAAATGTCAAACAGTCGAATGTGTTGAAATTGTGTTGTGCAAATAAAAGTGTTGAAACAAAAATTGCTTCTTAAATTACAATAAAATGTGTTTTAAATGTGTTTATTATAAAATTTATACAACAAAACTAAAGTGTTTAAAGTGCGCGTTTTGTGATATTCGATTTTTATGAATTTCAATCTATGCACAACTGACGAAGATCAATTGTGTTGCAAAGGTGAGTTTTTGAATTTAATTTGTTTATAATTTGATGAATTGGCTAAGTTATTATAATATATTAAAACATATTGCATTTTTCATGCATTTTAATTCATTTCTGCTGTTTGCAAGTGTTCCGCCAACAGAAGTTATGAGAAATGCAATGAAACTGTTCGACGAACATTTGGTTGTTAGTTTCTCGGCCGGAGTGCATTTTAACGGCTGAGACTCCCCATTCAAAAAACTTTTACTACGCCACATTACCAAATGATATGAAACATAAAAATAGGTCGCACTCCTGGTGATCTTAAAAAAATTGGCCACAAAGTAGATTTTTGCGGAGGTTTTTTGGATATTTATATCCACAAAAGACAACCAAAATGGCGAATTTTATAAATTGAAAATCTTGTCATGAAAAGAGGGGGCGAATCTCTTCGTTTTTTGCCATAACTTTTTACTGGTGCAAGATAAAATAGTCACGCATTGTTTGTTTTTAAAGCACCTATCGATTGGCATCATTATTTAAAAATAATTTTTCGAATTTTTATTATTTGCAAGAAAAATATTTGGCAAATTATTTTTAAATAATGATGCAAAGATTATAGCAGTTTGTTGAAAAACTGTTAAATTGTATTATTTACGAAATCCTATTTGACATTAAACATTTTAAACTACCGTTGGCCTAATTCACATGTTTTTCTCAAAATGCCATAGCATGTACTTAGCCAGTTTTGATTCCCAAAGCCTCAAATAAAACTTAAAAAAAAGATAAGTCTCATATTCGAAAAATATATAGGATGTTTGAATAAGTTTGAAAAAGTTTTTAAAAAACATGTCACTGAAAGTATTGTCCATCGCTAGCCACTACATTTTCCCATCTTTCTGGTAGCATTTGAATTCAACATCGGAAAAACGACAAGTTCTTTGAAGCTTGCAAGAGTCGACCCATTTTTAACATCTTCATAAGAATGAAAATGCTCCTCAGCAATGCCATGTGTCATTGATCGGAACAAGTGATAATCGGAAGGAGCAATGTCTGGTGAATATAGCGGGTCGGGTAGGACTTCTCATTTTAATGTATCCAAGTAGGTTTTTACCGGTTGAGCAATACATGGACGAGCGGTGTCATGCCTTAATTCTTGCCTTAATCGCATTAATTGTAGTCGATATCGATCTCCTGTAATGGTTTCGTTGGGTTTGAGCAGGTCACAATAAACTACACCCACCTGATCCCACCAAATGCAGAGCAGACGTTTGAAACAATGTTGACGAATGGCCGGGCTTACCACAAGATGTTCTATATTTAGGGTTATCGTAGTGTATCCAATTTGCATAGCCAGTTAGGACACGATGCAAAAAACCTTTTCTTTTCTGTCCTTGAAGCAGCTGTTCACACATGAAAAGACTACGTTCGACGTATCTTTGTTTCAACTCGTCTGGCACCCAATGTCCTTACATTTGAATCATTCCTAATGCTTTTAAACATTTCGAAACTGTTGTGTGATCAACTGCTAATAATTCTGCAACTTCAGTTATAGTTTGGCATGAGTCTTCATCAAGTAATACTTCATATTCTTCGATTTTCAGAGATTCAGTGCGTTCCTTATCTTCAATATCAAAATTATTATTTTTGAAGCGTTTAATAGAATCTCTGCATGTTGTTTCCGACGGAGCATGGTCGCCGTAGTCTGAACTAAAATTCTGTGTACTTTAGCAGACTATTTTTGTTGGATAAACAGTAAAATTCCCCGCAAATATTTTCTTTTTGCACGCTAGTCGACATGTTTATCACCATGAAAAAAAAAGATGCTAACAGTATGGCGAAATTACGTACACATAATATTGTTACGAAAATTCAATCTACGGAAAACTGTTCTACAAGTTCGTATCTCTGGATTGCAAAATAAAAACACTCTTATGTTTGTTTTAAATTATATCAATTAATTTTATTAATTCACTTTAATAAACAACTTTACTAATAACAAATTCTAACAACTGCTGCATGTCCACAATTTAACTTGACATTTATCACACGAGCTGCACTCGACCACTTTACAATCACTACTGAAGTGCTGTACCTCTGATGCGGCTCCCTTATATACTGCATGCATCAGTTCGACACGTTTCGACAAGCTTCGACTTGTTTCGAGAACCTTCTACTCGTTTCGTGAATGACGCATGCTATTGGCATCTCATTCGCACTCATATGTTTTAATGCGCTGATCTTCCATCACTTTCTCACACACTTCCTCAGTGCGCTGAATGATCTCTTTCTAACACATGCTTAGTGCGCTGAATTGTCTTGCGTCTCATTAATTATTGTTGATTGCTTGCACTATGGGGCAAATTACATCTTTTCGTAACAATAGTTTTTAATAGATGCATTACAATCTTAAATGACACACACGTAGTTCTGGTATTGTCATCTTTTGGAAAACAGCGAGAACTTATTCAAACACCCAATAGAACAATACGGGACAAAAAAAAATAATACAGAACATTAGTACGTTCGGTATTTCTTATTAAAGTGACGGGGACTGACTTATAAAATACAGAACTGTCCTGAAAAATACAGGACAGTTGGCCTCCTTAATGATCATTCTATTATTGCCTCATTATAGCCCGACCAATTCTGATTTCGATCCCAATCTATAGAATATTTTAATACGAGTTAATTTAATACGGGATTATTTAATACGGGATAAAAGAAAATAATACAGAACATTAGTACGTTCGGTATTTCTTATTAAAGTGACGGGGACTGACTTATAAAATACAGAACTGTCCTGAAAAATACAGGAAAGTTGGGTTCCTTAATGATCATTCTATTATTGCCTCATTATAGCCCGACCAATTCTTATTTCGATCCCAATCTATAGAATATTCTGGGGCCATAATCGCGAACTTATTATTGACTTTTTCTTATGACTAATGACAGGACTAATATGTTCAGATCATGATCGAGTCGTATCTAATAGTATAACTTATACTAAAACCAAACTGCTATTATACTGTCAAAAATATTGGGCTATTTTAGGTTGTATTTTTCACCCAAAAAATAGGATAAATTTGTAACCTAAGAAAGTTTATGAAATTTTTTAACGGGTTTTTCAATAAGAGCGCTTTTCAGTAAGGTTTGCCATTTCATGATGGAAAGATATACGAGCCAACAACGAGTCGAAATTATTAGAATTTACTACCGAAATTCAAATTCGTATATCTTTTCATCATGAAATGGCAAACCTTACTGAAGAGAAATGTCAAAAGAGCGGCAAGAAATATGGCGTCGTTTGCTATGCCTGTCGCTCTACTTTTGTAGCGTCCCTGTTGAAAATTGAAAAGATTAAATATTAGACATATGTAGATATATTCGAATTTTCTGTAATCTAAGGATATAGTTTCGGCGAAATATTAAACTAAATTTTATAGAATAGGTCTATGCTTGTTGGGGAGGCATTTATTTCATATTGGGCTGATATGTAATATTTATTTTATTTAATTTTATAATTTTGTTCCTCTGTATTGTAATTTCATATCAAATTCATGCGGTATATTTATGTCATTCCGGAAAATAAGAAAATTGTCATACAATAAAATAAATTTGCAATATTCTGAAATCCCAAATTTTACAAATTACTTATAATGTATTTCTTCAAGTAGGTACTATCTTTTTAATAAAATGTTTTTAACAATAAAAAATCTATTTAAAAGATATCAAGATATAAGAATCAAGAAACAGCGCATGTTTTTTCTCCCAGTCCAAAGCAACAAAATGCACTGCATATAATAATCACTAATTGCAAATATCTTTACTAGAGTCTAATCAGCAAAAAATCATGCAGTACAAAAACAATATAATCGAACAAACGGTCATTAACAAATTTTAAGAATTATAAAAATAGACAAAAAACTACGTATAAAATATCTACTATAAACCAATATAAAAAAACCCCCATAACAACACAAAAATTTACAACAAACATTTTCAAAAATCATTGAAAATTAAACAAAAAAAATCTATACAAAATTAAAAAATAAAAATGAAAAACAAAAAAAAAAATTAAAATTTTGAAAAAAAGATAAAATTTAAATTGAACTACGAACTTATTGGCTCGAATACCAGGAGAAACAAAATCCAAATCGGCGCAATTCCCCAACGCGGTACATTCGAAGCCACATAAGTTGCGATAACAAACGCACTAAAGTCACAAAAGAACCCCCAACACATTAGTCAGTTGTAGGTTATATGGAATGCATCAAATTTTATCTATCGCTTGAATGAAATATATAGAAAAAAAAAATAAAAGTTCAAGAAAGCAGGTTAAAAATAGACGCATCAGGTGTAGGTAGTTAGTACGTAGTAGGTATTTGTCATTTGACGATAAGATTTATTAGATTAAAGCAAAAACTTATATTTCTTATCACAAAAAGTACCTAAATTATGACATAAAACAAAATGACACACCACACACTACAGGTTCTATTGTTTGCTGTGCAAACAATGCTTGGTGTTTGGAACAGGCGCACAGAAAAATCGGTAGCAGTTTTTTTGAAATGTTCGGAAATATAGGAACTATTGTTACTTTATTTAGATAGTTGCTCAGTAAATATTATGGGAAATCTTTAGGCAATTAATGTGAGTTAAATACTTTTTTCAAGTGGTTTTTAATGGTCGGATTAATAAATATAATAAATTAAAATTTTATTTTTTTACTGAAAAAATAATTTTTTATATAAAATTGTATTTTTAACTGCAAAATGGAAATTTTAATGATAATCAGAATTTTTTATTATTTGCAATTTTTTTTATTTTGTGAAAAATCGAAAAATTAAGAGAAATAAAAAAATAAATAGACTGAAAACCAACATTTTTACTGATAAATCAAATTTAAATATTACAAATTATATTTTCTTACTGAAAGTAAAAATTCAAATTTTCAGTAAAAATTCAATTTTTCTGTAAAAATTCAAATTTTCAGTAAAAAATAAATTTTCAGTCAAAATTCAATTTTTCAGTTAAAATCAAATTTTTCAGTAAAATTCATTTTTTAGTAAAAATTCAATTTTCAGTAAAAATACAATTTTTCAGTAAAAATTAAATTTTCAGTAAAAATTCAATTTTTCAGTAAAAATTCAAATCAGTCAAAATTCAATTTTTCAGTAAAAATTCAAATTTTCAGTAAAAATTCAATTTTACATTAAAAATTCAATTTTTCAGTACAAATTTTATTTTTTTGCAAAAATTAAATTTTTCAGTAAAAATTAAAATTTTCAGTAAAAATTAAATTTTTCAGTAAAAATTCAATTTTTCAGTATAATCAATTTTTCCGTCAAAATTCAATTTTTCAGTATAATCAATTTTTCCGTCAAAATTACATTTTTCAGTGAAAATTAAACTTTTTAATAAAAATTAAATTTTTCAGTAAAAATTAAAATTTTCAGTAAAAATTCAATTATTTAGTAAAAATTTCATTTTGGCAAAAATTCTATATATCCATTTTGGGTACAATTTTTTTAATATGTTGTGTGAGAAACATTTTGATTGGATCATAGAAAAAAAAATATTTGCTGCAAACATTTTATGATTATAATCATTAATTATTACAAAAGTTGTTATATTTATTCTATAATTTCGATAATTTATTAATTTATGATATTATTTGAACAAATTAATTTTAAATCTTGGCCAATTTTTGTAATTTGTGAGGACTCAAATTTTATTTTCTCCAAACATATTTTTCCCTGCGTTAAGTTTGTTTTAAAACGAAGCTAATAGAACTAATTTTAAATCCTTTTTCCACATATTTTCCCAAATTTTCAACTGCATTATTTCGTATCGTATATAATTTTTACGTTAATCCACATAATGCCCACAACTTTACGAAAACGAGGCACGTTTCTGACACATGCTCCACCACTTACAACATTTGCTTTATCCGGACTTTGTTTTGTGCCATTTTTGTGTTTTTATTTTTGAATCTCGCTTCATTCTCAAGCTTTAATCCGCCTGCAGTACCTACTACTTTGTCTGCATTTGTCAGAGCAGTATCCATGACCAAGTGCAGGGGGTCCAACAGTTAAACAGAAGTTCAACAAAAAAAAAATAAGGGGTTGGTGTGGGGAGTTTGTAGACTTTGAGTTGGAGCCCATGTAACAGATTATCTGCTAATTAAATTTTAATGTTAAAAGTTTACTTTCATGGTCAGTTTTATGACATTTTCCGTAGCTCATTTTTATGTTTTTTTCTTTGTCGTTGCGCTACCCTTCCGCTAATTCTCATGCCCGACACAAAAGAAGCCAGATCATAATTAACGATAAACGTAAGCATAGCATGGCACTGCGTTACGTTACGTTACGGTTACGTTACGCAGTCAGCCACGCACTGAAGCGGAAACCGTCGTGAAATTGGAAGGAGTACCAACCAACTTTGTAGTATTTGGTATGGCGTGCTGTTAAAGAATGTGAAATGAGTTGTTGGAATTTACAGCAAAATGTACTAGGTGGAAAGTACTGAGTGGCCGTTTTGCCTTATTGCGGCACAGTTTTATGTGCAAAATGGTGTCCTTTTTATTTTGTAATTTGCTTCAATTATTAAATTATTACGCAAGCACACGATAAGCAGCACAACGTAGTCACTGCTTTTATATTGCAATATTAAGTGGTAAATTTGGGGTTTTGTAATTTTTGGAAAATTTTTTATGATTACTTCATAAAAAAAAATACAAATTTTACGACAATATAATAAATATTTTGATGGCATTTTAACAACAATATTATGTGAACTTTGAAAAGTTTTTTTTTAAAGCAAATTAAATAAGTGACAGGAAATGAAAACGAAAAGAGTGATGCTGGTTAATTAATTAAAATTTAAGAGCAACATTTCATTTTTAAGCATAATTTTTATATTTTGAATTTTTAACATTTTTTAATAAAATATTTTTCAGTCCAGAAAAAGTAAAAAAATTGAATTTTTACTGAAAAATGTAATTTTTAATGACAAATTAATTTCACTGAAATATTTAAATTTTACGGAAAAATTTAAATTTTACTGATTGAATGTTAGTTTTTTTTACTAAAAAAATGATTTTTTACTGAAAAATTGGATTTTTACTGAAAAATTGAATTTTTTACTAAAAAATTGAATTTTTACTGAAAAATTGAATTATACTGAAAAATTGAATTTTGACTGAAAAATTGAATTTTTACTGAAAATTTGAATTTTTACTAAAAAATCGAATTTTTACTAAAAAAATTAATTTTTACTGAAAAATTGAATTTTTACTGAAAAATTGAATTTTTACTGAAAAATTGAATTTTTACTGAAAAATTGAATTTTTACTGAAAAATTGAATTTTTACTGAAAAATTGAATTTTTACTGAAAAATTGAATTTTTACTGAAAAATTGAATTTTTACTGAAAAATTGAATTTTTACTGAAAAATTGAATTTTTACTGAAAAATTGAATTTTTACTGAAAAATTGAATTTTTACTGAAAAATTGAATTTTTACTGAAAAATTGAATTTTTACTGAAAAATTGAATTTTTACTGAAAAATTGAATTTTTACTGAAAAATTGAATTTTTACTGAAAAATTGAATTTTTACTGAAAAATTGAATTTTTACTGAAAAATTGAATTTTTACTGAAAAATTGAATTTTTACTGAAAAATTGAATTTATACTGAAAAATTGAATTTTTACTGAAAAATTGAATTTTTACTGAAAAATTGAATTTTTACTGAAAAATTGAATTTTTACTGAAAAATTGAATTTTTACTGAAAAATTGAATTTTTACTGAAAAATTGAATTTTTACTGAAAAATTGAATTTTTACTGAAAAATTGAATTTTTACTGAAAAATTGAATTTTTACTGAAAAATTGAATTTTTACTGAAAAATTGAATTTTTACTGAAAAATTGAATTTTTACTGAAAAATTGAATTTTTACTGAAAAATTGAATTTTTACTGAAAAATTGAATTTTTACTGAAAAATTGAATTTTACTGAAAAATGGAATTTTTACTGAAAATTTGAATTTTTTTTTTACTGAAAAATTGAAATTTTAATGAAAACTTGAAGTTATACTGAAAATTGAATTTTTATCTTAAATTGGATTTTTACTGAAAAATATTTTTATTTCGATGTAGTGGAATTTACAGTGACAATTTAATTTATACTAATTTATTGTTTAATTGAATTTCTTTATAAAATAAATATATTAAAATTACATTATAAAAAGAATTATCTGCCTGCGTATAAAATTCCCAGAAACATTCTTTTCACCCATAAGATTTATATCCCGTCCCTTGCTGATGACAGCATTACAAACAATCGCATTGTTTTTTTTTTTATCAAAAGCTTAATTATATTATGTAAACGGCTGGAAAACCGCTTATTTTAAGCTTCAATAAATACAATTTTTATTGTCTTTTGAGCGAACGAGCGAAAGCACAACAATTACGAGAAGAGTTGAGTTGGCCTAAATAAATACCAAACAGCTGAACTCGATGAACTGTTACCGCAATGCTTACCTAACCGGAGGAGAGCACTCAGTCCAGTCCATTGGGCAGACAACTCTATATAGAGGTCTCTACCAACATGGATAGATGGACACCCATACAAACAAACCTTTGGCTTTCATATTTGAGCATAAATTTCTGAATTCATTTTCAATTAATCCACCTGAAACCCTTTAATCCTGGACAACACAAAACAAAATAATAAAAAAAAACAACAGCAACATCAACCAACCGACTGAATTGACCCAACTCATGTTGCAACAACAATAGGCTCTTATATAATCTACTTTCATCCCATGCAGGGTTTTCAATATTGAAGTTGCCAAAATCACGGATACATGAAATATCAGTAACAAAAATTCACAAATTATTTAAATATCAGAAAAAAGTAATATTACGAATTACTTTAAATTTCGAAATTAATTGTCGTTGGAATTTCCCAATACAGTTTTAAATATCCCTGCCGAAATTACGATATACATGATAAATCTGCATCTGAAATTCAAAGAATATTGAGTTTCGAAAATAAATAAAACCAATACATATAACTCCGAAAACTATTCTGAATATTTGTTCATAAATATAATTGTTAGCTTGAATTAATTAAAAATATCGGACAAAGGGATAAATTCTTCCCATCCTAGAATTCCAATACTGAAGTGACCTAAATCACTGACATACTAAAGAAAAATCTACATCGTAAATTCAGAAAAGAAATAAATATAAGTTTTAAAAAGCGACAATATTTTTAATTTCGACCCAATTCAATTATATAGGCTCTTACTCAATCAACACTATCAAACCATTATCAAACAGTTTCTAGTTTCCCATCAAGAGTTTCTAATATTGAAGTTTTCGAAGTCACGGGATACACGAAAATCAGCATCTTAAATTTAGAAAAATATTCAGTTTCGAATTTTGAGAAATATTCTTGAAAATATTATGAAGTTTCATGTTGATTTTCTAAAAGCGAAATTACAAATCTATAATGTTACTAGCTGGACCCGTGCACGACTCGCGCAAAGATTTATTGAATGCAAGGATATGGAGTGATTTTATTAATATAAAGAACATTTTTATTATTTATTTTCGCTAGTCTAATTGAGTTTGTTGGGGGGGGGTTTCTACCACATATATATTCGAAATTTTAAGTAAATTTCGTGCAGAGGTTTCATATTTTGGTGAATTTTGATATGGTGAGCTTTGGTGTGGTGAGTTTGGTATAGTGATTTTTGTTCAGATAAATAACATCAAAAATTAAAGTTTCATTAAAATCGATAACAGTTGTGCTGTGTATAACATTTTGAATGTAAAGAGTTTTTCAACAGGGACACTACAAAAGTAGAGCGACAGAAACGGCAAACGACGCCATATTTCTTGCCGATCTTTTGACATTTCGCTTCAGTAAGGTTTGCCATTTCATGATGGAGCCAACAACGAGTCGAAATTATTACAATTTACTACCGAAATTCGGAGTCAGTGTCCTTAGCTTTAAGAGCGCTACGTCCAATTTATGGTCGTCATAATCGTCCTAGCAGATCAATAATTGAGCGTCTAGTGGAAAAATTTGAATCCACAGGCACAGTACAAAATGTTCCCGTGCCAGTGAGACAAAGAAGTGCCTGTAGTGTCGAGAATATTGCTGCCGCTGAGGCTTCAGTTGAAGAAAGCCCAAATGTGTCTCTCACACGTCGTTCTCAAGCGTTGGGCATCTCTGTGACGTCCTTGTGGCGAATTTTGCGAAAAGATCTTGGCCTACATCCATACAAAATCAAATTGACGCAAGAACTGAAAACGCTTGACCACCAGAAGCGTCGTATGTTGGTGAATTGGGCTGAGCAACAACTTCAAAATGATTCGGATTTTCATCGAAAAATCATCTTTAGCGATGAGGCTCATTTCTGGCTGAATGGCTTCGTCAATAAACAAAATATGCGTTATTGGTCAGACAGCAATCCACACGTACTCCATTAGTCATCATTGCATCCCGAAAAAATTACGGTTTTGTGAGGTTTATGGGCCGGCGGCGTCATTGGGCCGTAGTTCTTCCGTGATGATCAAGACCGGCACGTTACTATGAATGGTAATCGCTACCGTTCAATGATAACCGAATATTTTTGGACCCAATTGGATGATATGGACTTGGAGGACATGTGGTTCCAACAGGACGGCGCCACAAGCCACACAGCGAATGCCACAATCAATTTATTGGAAACCAAGTTTGGAGAACGTGTTATCTCACGAAATGGTCCAGTTGATTGGCCGCCTCGGTCGTGCGATTTGACGCCGTTAGACTATTTCCTGTGGGGCTACGTCAAGTCTATGGTCTATGCCAACAAGTCAGCGACGATTGATGAACTTCGTACGAAGTATCGATAGTAATGAAAATGTTCAGAAAAATACGATCAGCGATTATGCATTGAATCTAAAACTTACATCATCAGTGAAAATGGGCATAAGAGTGGGTGTGATCGACGACCTTTTTCTGGGTCTGTAGGATATATATTCAAAATCTTAACGAAACCCGTGAAGTGGTTTTACATTTAGTTTTGGTGTGGTGAATTTTTATTTGATCAGTTTTGTGTGATGAGTTTGATGTTGTGACTAAAAAAAAATAAAAGAGGGTCAATGAAAACTATATAGTGACCTTCTCCTGGGTCTGTCAGATATATATTCCAAATTTTAAGGAAATCCGTGCACATGTGTACGTTTGCATAGTGCACAAACAAACAGACAATCGGAAAATGAGTTTTATATACATAGATTCATATCATGGAAACCCCCATTTTGAAACATATTTAAAACCATAACCATTTCGAATATTGATTTATTTCGAATTTATATATTTAGGCTTTAACGTTTTTGCTCAAAAGTCCCGTTTAAATAAAATACTGGATTGAAAGCCATGTATTCTATTATAAGCTCAAATCCAGGAACATGGTTTGAAAAGTGTTCTTAGGCGAACTTTTAGCGGAAAACTCAATTTCAAAAGTTTGAAATATCGAAAATATAACTGCATTTAATATTCCCAAATTTTGGAATCAATCAGCAATAAAAATCCCAGAAAATTATTGGTTCCTAAGGAGTTATATATAACAGACTAGTATCGGAAGTGTAAGACTTCGTTCACCGATTTAGTTCATTTTCAAACTCAGCTCTACTTTTTGGCTAAAACATATTAAAACAAAATTTCATCGCATTTGGACTTATATTTTTCCTGTTACCGTGTATACGGACGGATAAAAAATATGGACAGACGGACATGGCTAAATCGACTACGGAAGTGATGCTGATTAAGAATTTATACAACCCTGGGGCCCTATTTCCGTTTGATGAGAAGTATAAAATGAAAATTAGATAAAAACTATTTTTTATATTATTAACAGAATATGAAAATAGTTTTCTCATTTTCTATTTCTAATTTTATATTTCTCTTCAAGAAAGAATAGGGTCCTTATACCGCATAAAGAAAAATTTATAACAAATTTTGAGAACATTCTCTAAAATATTTGAATTTTGTTAAAGTTTCAAGACAAAATCTTATCATACGTTTTTGTAATTTGAAAATGCTGTTCAAAAACCATTATAAAGCCGTTCTATTATCGGAAATAGGTTTATTTCGTATTTTAGTATTTTGTTTTTCAGTTTTTTTTTGTTCTCAAAAACCCCGTGTTTATTAAATGACTTCGCGACTAAAGCCTATATGGCAACAGAGCCTCCTTAGCTGAAATATAACCCCATCCGACACCATTACGTGATGGCAAAACGTAGTAAAAATGATTGACAGCGACTGACGTGCCGGTGGAAATGCTATGCTATGCTACCAACAGCAACAAAAACAACAACAACATAGTGATGTCCACAATAACAACAACAAAACGAAACAACACCGCATGGTCACGCTGCATGAGTAACGTTGCACGGTTTTCGGCCTTCATGCAGGTTACGCTAACAGTCAACCAACCAACAACAGCACCTTCCAACACCTCTGAAACCGCTCTGCAACCCCTCCGTAACCCCCTGTAACCCTTCTGCAGCCACTGTACAACTTCTCTACAACCTCTCTGCAACCCTCTGCAGCCCTTCTGCAACCACTCTACAACCTCTCTACAACTCGTCTCTAGAAACGTCCAACCTCTCCACGCTTCAAACAAACTCAAATACATACCTACGTTTCAGTGTTGCCACTTTTTGTGTAATTCCACAAAAACAATGCATTTTTGATCTCATTGTGTATTTTTTGTGTAATTTAATTTTTGTGTTTTTTTTTTGTGTAATTTACAATCAAATAAAATTACACTACAAAAGCAAAATTTGAAAAGTTTCAAGAATATTTCAACATGGATATATAAAACACTCGAATGCAATAATTTAAAAGTTCTGGAACAGTGCGAATCGTTACGTTATTGAACTATCTTTAGACAGTATATATGTACGAATATATTTTGATTTTATTACCTATATACTTTGAATATTCACAAATTTGGTATATTATTTCAATCACAGAGGCCCCACTAATCACTAATGCAGAAACGTAAGCAGAAATTACACCGAGAGAGAAACGTAGTTAACTATCGACTATTTTAAGTAGTTAATTCAAAAAACATTATAAACAACTACGTTCCAATAAAAAAACTATCACGTATTAAATTCATATGACGTTTAAAAAATAATAAAAATTGGGAATGGATACTTCATAAATAATTTATTTTAAAACTGTATGTCTCCCAACTAGACAAACGATGCCCAAAACCTAATTTTATGCTAACTTTAAAAAGTTAATGATATCCAAATGTTGTCGTTAAAGTGATCAAAAAGGTATCTGAAAGACATACGATTGTCCGCATCTTTGTTGACTTTTAGCTCTCGAAAAGATAACTAAAAAGTTATGTTTAAGTCAACTAGTTGTCCTCTAGACAGCCGATAAGATTTAAATGCAGTTTTTAGTTAACCCTTTTAACTACCAATACACAAGTGAAATATGACAACAAATTATTATCAATGTATTAGGTTGTCATTCAATTATTTACTTTTCCAAAAATTGATTGAAATAACCAAATGACAAACTATTACATATCAAATAAATATAAAAATAGACAACAATAATGAAAAACCAAAAGCTATGTTTTAATGTTTAAATGCATTTTTATTTGAATTTATTTTAGCAGCACTTTTTGTCACTGCCACAGTCATGTCCTGAGACACCTCCTCATACGGTAGAATAACGCCTGCAGTAAGTAACTGTCCAAAAATGTACAAAGCCGTTTTTTATTCTCAACGTCACATTTTATTATACTTTTTAATATCATAAAAAAAAATTGTGAATTTTTAATCAAATTGTGTATTTTTTAAAAAATGTTGTGGAAAATTCAAATTTTAGGGTGGCAACACTGCTACGTTTGCATGCGTAAAATCGATTTGTGTCGAAAAACAATTGACTCTCACCACGAAGAAAAATTAAACGAACAACGGCGGCAACATGTACACGGAACGAACGGATGTCCAACAATAGAACGTCGTCTGGTCGCTGGCTGTCGTGTCCAGTCGTGTCAGGACTTCGCATTTTGAACGCCATCTGATAAGAAAAGCCTTGGCATGTTAATGCTTTTGGTTTGTGACCTCGAACAGCTTTGATGTATGTAACGCACATCGTACACAAGAAGTGGGATTTTCAAAATACTTTCAGTGTGGTGGAAAATTTTTGGAAATGCGCAGGTGAAGGAGAGTTGGAGACAGCAAGAAATTTGTATAGAGTTGAAGAGTTTTATGAGAGAGAGAATACAGAGAGAGAGAATACGGAAAATATATCAGAGATATTTAGAGTAGAACTTTTGACACAGGATGTTTACGAATTAGTGAAAATTGAATTTGTAGTGAAAATTTTATTTATTTTTAGTGAAAAAAAATGAATTTTTAGTGAAAAAAATGATATTTTAGTGAAAAATTTAATTTTTAGTGAAACATTTAATTTTAGTGAATATTTGAATTTTTAATGAAACTTTGAACTGGATTTTTAGTGAAAAATAGAATTTTTAGTGAAAATTTTGATTTTTTTATTGAAAATTTGATTTTTTATTGAAAATTTGAATTTTTAATGAAAATTGAATTTTTAGTGAAAATTTGAATTTTTAGTGAATATTTGAATTTATAGTGAAAAATTTAATTTATAGTGAAAAATGGAAATTTTTAATGAATAATTGAAATTTTTGTGAAAAATTGAATTTGTAGTGAAAAATTGATTTTTAAGTGAAAAATTTAATTTTTAGTGAAAATTTGAATTTTGAATGAAAAATTGAACTTTGAATGAAAAATTGATGGTTTAGTGAAAAATTAAATTTTTAGTGAAACATTTAATTTTAGTGAAAAATTGAATTTTTAGTGAAAATTTGATTTTTTAGTGTAAAGTTGAATTTCTAGTGAAAAATTGAATTTCTAGTGAAAAATTAAATTTTTAGTGAAAAATTGAATTTTTAGTGAAAAATTGAATTTCTAGTGAAAAATTGAATTTCTAGAGAAAAATTAAATTTTTAGTGAAAAATTGATTTTTTAGTGTAAAGTTGAATTTTTAGTGAAAAATTTAATTTTTAGTAAAATAGGCAAAAATAGAATTTTTAGTGAAAAAATTAATTTTTTTAGTGAAAATTTAAATTTTTGGTAAACAATTGAATTTATAGTGAAAATTTGAATTTTCAATGAAGGAAATAAAACGAATGAATGGCAAGTCTGAAAAATAGTGTTGCCAGCTCATTAAAATAACAGTAAAAGTGAGAAAGAACATTAGGGGATGTTTTTGCATTAAATGAGCACGTACAAAATACAAAAGAACTGTGGAAATATGATTAGAAAATCGTGCAACCCAAAAACAAGAAAGTTAATTGGGAGTTAAATAAAATTTATGCGATTACAGCATGTGCTTGCTTTACGATGGGGTGGAAAAATTAATAGAGTATACACTAAAAGAGTAAAAGAGCGAAAGAGGGAGCGCGTGAGAGTATAAAGTATTGTGTACGAGAAGGTCTTCGTGGCAAGAAGTACTGAGTGTTGTATTACTTAATGGTGTCTCAAGTGTTAGAGTGAATGCCTAGTAAGGAGGGTTTTATAATCAAAAAATATAGAGGGTGCAAATAAATGAGGCTGTTGAAGCGACAGTCTTTTGATGGAGAGCGTGCAAAACGTACAGCCGTGAACGAGTCGCTATATTGAAGCGCACGAAGACTTTTAGTGGAAAAAAACCGGTGTTGAAATGAAAATTAAACACTTGAAATAAAACTAAAAAAAAAAAAGTATTGAAAAATAAAAAATATTGTCTTAAAAATATAAAAAAAAAAAATTGAATATTGTGAAATAAAAAACTTGCTATGAACGCAGGATACTGTGCAAAGTGAAAATTACAAAAAGTGAGTTTTGTGAAAGATTTTTATACATTAAAAAGTAGATTTAGACATGGTCAACGTGAAGCCATTTTTGTGAAAAAGAAATTTTGTGACAAGCATTTTTGGTGAACAAAGTTATTTGTGGAAAAATATTAGAGAAATATATAGAAAAATATTTTATTACAAAGTTCGAAATTAAAAATACTGTGAAAACTGCTATATTTTGCAACTTTGGATTTATTGCAAATATTTTTAAAAAAAGGTACTTTTGCTTTTGGCTAATTTTTTCTTATACAAAATATGTAAAAAATAAAAAATTTAATGTAGTTATGCTATGGACTGAGTCTGCGTAAAAACTGCGCCTGTTCTACACGTACAAATTTTTATTTGAAGGCATTAAATTTTGCTCTCTACGACAAACTCTAAAGTTGTCTAATTAAAAATCTCCGTTTTTATGCGATTTACGCGTTTTTATTGGCATAATAAATACATTTAAATTAAATGAATTTTGCTTTTTTTTTTTGATTCAACATTATTTTTTGTTGTTGTACAATTTACTGCTCTAACATTATGTGTGACATGTGCGTGCATACAATGGTGCGCTCTTTTGCGCGCACACAAACTGTCAACTGTCAGTGCTAGTGTCAGTTGCTATTGCCATTTCATTCCAACAACCTTGACAAGCGCAAGGACCTGCGCACTTTTACGCAGCTCTTGCTCTCACTCTCTCTCCGTTGCTCTATCTCTCTTTTGTCAATGAAGCTTTAGTCTTGAAGCTTGCGTAGTAAAATTAGAAAAAGGAATAACTTCAAATAACGTAAAGCTGCGTAAAGCTTAGGCAACGTAAGCCTATGTGTAGCACCCACTATTTTTCGTTTCTTTGTCTGTCACTCATTTATGCTCTGCCTCTCATAGTGTATTCTGCCTTAATTTGTGCTCTGCATTCTACTATTTGTTTTTTCCTCACTGTCTCTCTCTCCGTTGTTGACACTTTGTGTTGCTTGCATTTGCGAGTCCTTCGGTCACTTTTAATCAATATGCAGAATTGCTCTCCGTCTCTCCGTCATTGTAGTGCGAACGTTTAAAGAGCTGTGAGCTCAACGGGGCTCGTTGAAAAGTTGTAG
This sequence comes from Dryomyza anilis, assembly GCA_951804985.1. Lineage (NCBI taxonomy): Eukaryota > Metazoa > Arthropoda > Insecta > Diptera > Dryomyzidae > Dryomyza > Dryomyza anilis. Next base: position 9,440,415 of record OX638134.1, read on the forward strand.
CACAAAAATGTACGAAAATCGAAAAAATTACGGTTGAAAAATTTACAAATTTTCTGTGTCAGCATTAAGTATGTGTAAAGAAAAAAGTATTAAAAACAAAAAATAGCTTATTGTAAAATTCATAAAACATTTAATATTTAAAACAGTGAAGAATAAGAGTTACAAGTTTTGTGATGACAAAAGTGCGCCTTTATTAAAAGGTATAACTAATTTTTTGAGATTTTTAAAAATATATATTTTTTGTATTCATTAATTAAAAAAAAAAACTACAAATTGTAGTAGAACTAAATAAATATTCAGTTATTCAATATTTTGTATGCCCAATTTTTAACAAACCAATTCTTATTTTTTAAATTCAACAAAAAAAAAATACACTTCCACCTACTAGACACCTCAAGTAGGTGGTTGGCATTGTATTTCTGTAGTGACCATGCTTTGTAAAAATTAAGTGTGAGCCGCGCAACTCTGAATCTCATTCATCACTCCACTTCATGCCACACGCCACACTCTTCAAACAAATCAAGTCGTGGTTGTGCTTCATGAAAAAGTGTGAAAATTTTCCATTAATAAATTTCCATTAAATACACATTCAATTCCATCCAAAACACCTCAAAAAATGTAAAAAAATTGAATAACAAAAAATATTTGACGATTAGATATAGACTTTGGGAGAATTGTCTTAGGGCAATGAATTGTTTTCGCGAAGAATAGTCTGGGGAAGATATATCTCGAGATAATTATCTGGGAAATATGGCTCATGAAGAATTCTTTAGTAGGCTTTGTTGAAGTGGGGTTTCTATGATATATTTTCTGGGAAAGAATAGTCTAGGGAATAATAGTTTTAAAAAAGAATGATTTTGGGGAAAAATGGTTTCGGCCAGTAAATTGTTTTGATGAAGAAAGGATAGGAAATTTTTGACTTAGAAAAATGTCCGGAAAGAATTGTTTTAATAAAAATAAAGCAGATGTAAGTATTCTATTGGGAAAGAGGATTTTTATAATAATTGTTAGGGTAGTAATGGTTTTGTGGATGTTTGGTTTCTAGTAGAATTGTAGAAGGGAAGTTAATTGTATTGGAGAATTAAAGTTCATGGAATTATTGACTCAAGAATTATCGCCGGGAATAAATGTACTGCGAAATATTGTTCGAGAAAGAATTGTCTCGAATAAGAATTGCAAAAAAAATGTCTGGGTGTATTATTGTTTCGTTGACTAATGATTTCTGGGAAGACTGATTTCGGGAAAGATTAGTTTCGGGGAAGTATCATTTTGAGTAGAATCATATTAGTGAAACATTGGTATTATTGTCCGAGGTAGAAAATCGCCTATAGTAAAAAAATCTCGAGAAAGAATTGGTCGAAAAAAAATGTCTCGTGAAATAATACTTTTAATAAATGGTTTCGGATAAGTTTCTGTTAGAATTGTCCTAAGGAATTTCATTATTTTGGGGAAGAATAGCTAGTGGAAGTATGGTTTCAGTGAAGTATGATGTTGAATAGAATTTTATTAGAAAAGAATTGTCTCTTTGGAATTATTGTCCGGGATAGAAAATCGTCTCTAGTAGAATTGTCTTGAGAAAGAATTGGTTGAAAAAATGTCTCGTTGAATAATAGTTTTGGGGAAAAGAAACAATTGTGTCTTAAATCACGGCATTTGTAAATTGTCCAGGAATGAGTTGTCTTGCTGAAAATAGCATTATTGTTGAGAAGCATTATTTTTGGGATAGCATTATCTCAGATAAAATTGTCTTGGGGCAGTATCAGAGGCAATTGTTTCAGGGTAGCATTGTTCGGTGAAAAATTGTTTGTCTCTAAGCAGTATTGTTCGGAAAGAATTATCTCGGGAACGAAGTGTCTGGTGGAAATATTTTTCACTTAGACCGAGCTCTCTGACCATTTGAGCTAAGCATGTTATATTTGTACTGTAAGTGGTGGGACCTACAATTTAATGCCAAATTCGAACGGCGGGGTGAGAGATTTTTCATGGGCAATGTTTACTCTCGTAGGTTTACCATTGAGTGCCGAGAGGTAGCGTCGCATAGAGAAATTTGTATATGAAAAATATGTTGACAGTCACAGGAATTGAACCCGAGACATTTCGGCTCGTAATCCAACGCACTAACCAAACGAGCCACCGACGTAGGTTTGCCAATGACTGCCGAGAAGTAGCGTCGCATAGAGCAATGTTTTCTATAAAAAATATGTTGACAGTCACAGGGCTTGAACCTGAGACCTTTCGGCTCGTAGCCCACGCACTAACCAAACGAGCCAACGACGCTACAATTTGTTTGAATGAAATTCCGAAGAATTTAAATTTTAACAATTCAGGAAACAACCATATCTGGAAATTTGGCATTGACTTGAGATTTGTGAACTTGACAATCACAACTACACCTGTATTCATTGTCACTCAGAATATTCAGACTAGGAGTAAATGCACCATTAATTTTTTTCGTATTTTCTTAACATAACTACAGAGATGATTCTTCTTGCATTACGATTTTTTTAATTAGCTTATTGAAATATTGCTTTGAATAATAAAAAAATTAAAATATTAGACTTTTTTATGAAAAAAAAAAACAAAACATGAGAAAGAAAAATTTAAGTAACTTTTTGGTAAACATTTTGAAATTTCGCACGTTACCCTAACTTTTTTCAACAACTCCGAAATTCAGATGTTTTGAAAAATCGCTAAAAAATCAATTAAAAGACATATACATGGTATTCTGTTTATGCAAAAAGTTAGATCATGAACCAGTTTGTGGAATAGGGTATGGAAAAGGTTTAAACAATTATTCAAATGTACTTTTTTTGAAAATAATCATAACGTGTCCCACTTTACACCAGGCTCCCATACCAATAAATCAATAGTTTTTATACCCTTCACTGAGAGTGTAATTATTCCTGAGTGTAATAATTATTTTTTTAAGAAAATGTAATTGTTTTATTTTGCTCTTCTTAAAACAACGATAGTTTACATATATTTTTGCCTAAAAACTGAATAAATTTAAAAAACGTACTAAATATAATACAAATTATGCATGATGTCAACCCTGCCGCGCCGCCATCATCGCTTTTAACCGTTGTTGCTAGAGTATGCAGAATATGTAACGGTGCTTAGCAACTTGGTTGGATGGTTCGTCGGTTGATGTCCTTGCTCTGCTGTGGCGACAATGCCAGCGCCAAGCAAAACAATGCAGACAAAAACCCATAAATCTGTCTCACTTGTTCGCACACAAATGGCGAAAATTACCAATAAACGAATATAATACACTAGGAGTTTTTTTTTCATTTTGTTGTAATTATTGTTGTCAATTTTTAATTTTGTTGATTTATATCATTAAGCACATTATACATTATAATGCATACTTAAAATACAGTCAAACATTTTCCATTGAAACACTAACGCTCTTTATTGAAACATGAACAACTTAAATTATGGCCCTCATTCTCTCCATCTCTTATTCACTGCTACATTGTCTGCTCGCATTTTATTAACCACTTGCAGCGTTTTCTTCTATTTTTTTCATTTTATTTTAGTAAAACTTTAAAAGTAGTTTTATTTGTGTGGATTTTTTTTTTGAAAAAACTTTTGCGTCTCAAATCTAATATTCAAATATCTACTGTTTCGCGCTATACATTGGTCACCTTTATGCCATGGCGTGGGAGCAGCGGTGACGTGGTGGTGTTGCCACCTGACCAGCATTTTAGCTGCCTTCCTTTTGTTTTTTTTCTTTCTCTGTGGCGGCGCCGTTGCTCTCTGTTGGCGGCAACTCGTTTGGACGACCGGCTTGTTCACACTTTGACTGTCGCCACCCCTTAAAAGTGTTTTCTGTTGCGATTTAGAAGAGTGGGGTCGTATGATGGTTATGCTGGGGCATTAGTCACCCTCTGACGCTTTTTGTTTCTCTCTTTCTACTCGCACACTCTGACACTCTCTACGTTTTGTACACTTCGTGTTGCTTTTCACTGCTGCTCTTTTGTTTTTGCTTTGATTTATACGTTGGTTGTTTTTTTTTTTTGATGGTTCTTTAATTTTTTTTTTAATATAAAAATTTAATCGGAAAATAGTAATCTTTTTCATCTCGCTTCTCTTTTATTTTTATTGCTTCGTTTCTTTTTTTTTAATTTTATCTTTTCTGTTTTAGTTCTTTAGCTTTTCATTTTGGTTTCCCCTTTTCCCTTTTCCATTTTTTGTTTTTTCTTTTTGCATTTCCCTTAATATTTCCCTTTTGTATTTATTTTGTCTTTCTTTTTGCATCTTTTTTACTGTTTGTGTTTCTTCTTCTATTTCTATAGTTTTCTGTTTCTGTTTTTGATGTTCTTTACCTTTACCTTTTCCTTTTTTTCTTTTTCTATTTTTTTTCTTTTCTTTTTTTTTCTTTTCTTTTCTTTTCATCTTTCTTTTCTTTTGCATTTTTCTCTTCTTTTTAATTTTACTTTTTTTTTTCTTTTCCGGTATACTTTTCTTTTCCTCTTACTTTTTTTGTTTTTTTCAGTTTTTCTTTTCCTTTACATTTTTTTCTTTTTCTTTTTATTTTTCTGTTCCTTTTCTTTTATTTTCATGTTTCTTTTCTGTTATCCTTTCCTTTTCCTCATACTTTCATTTTCCTTTTATTTTTATTTTCCTTTTATTTTTATTTTCCTTTTATTTTTATTTTACTTTTATTTTTATTTTCCTTTTCTACTTCCTTTTCCTTTTCCTTTTCCATTTTCTTTTTTTTTCTTTTCCCTTTTCCTATCACTTTTCTTCTCTTTCTCCTTTTACTTTTTTGTTTTCCGTTTTTTTTCGTTTTCATTTCCTTTTATTTTTACTTTTCATTTTCCTTTTTCTTTTATTTTTCATTCTTTCTTACTGTTTTTTTTTTTAGTTTTCTTTTTTGTTTCTTTGTTTTTTTGTTTCTTTCTTTACCTTTACCTTTACCTATATCTATATCTATACCTATACCTATATCTTTACCTTTACCTTTACCTTTACCTTTACCTTTACCTTTACCTTTACCTTTACCTTTACCTTTACCTTTACCTTTAACTTTACCTTTACCTTTACCTTTACCTTTACCTTTACCTTTACCTTTACCTTTACCTTTACCTTTACCTTTACCTTTACCTTTACCTTTACCTTTACCTTTACCTTTACCTTTACCTTTACCTTTACCTTTACCTTTACCTTTACCTTTACCTTTACCTTTACCTTTACCTTTACCTTTACCTTTACCTTTACCTTTACCTTTACCTTTACCTTTACCTTTACCTTTACCTTTACCTTTACCTTTACCTTTACCTTTACCTTTACCTTTACCTTTACCTTTACCTTTACCTTTACCTTTACCTTTACCTTTACCTTTACCTTTACCTTTACCTTTACCTTTACCTTTACCTTTACCTTTACCTTTACCTTTACCTTTACCTTTACCTTTACCTTTACCTTTACCTTTACCTTTACCTTTACCTTTACCTTTACCTTTACCTTTACCTTTACCTTTACCTTTACCTTTACCTTTACCTTTACCTTTACCTTTACCTTTACCTTTACCTTTACCTTTACCTTTACCTTTACCTTTACCTTTACCTTTACCTTTACCTTTACCTTTACCTTTACCTTTACCTTTACCTTTACCTTTACCTTTACCTTTACCTTTACCTTTACCTTTACCTTTACCTTTACCTTTACCTTTACCTTTACCTTTACCTTTACCTTTACCTTTACCTTTACCTTTACCTTTACCTTTACCTTTACCTTTACCTTTACCTTTACCTTTACCTTTACCTTTACCTTTACCTTTACCTTTACCTTTACCTTTACCTTTACCTTTACCTTTACCTTTACCTTTACCTTTACCTTTACCTTTACCTTTACCTTTACCTTTACCTTTACCTTTACCTTTACCTTTACCTTTACCTTTACCTTTACCTTTACCTTTACCTTTACCTTTACCTTACCCTTTTCTGTTTCTGTTTTCTTTTATTATTCTTATCCTTTTTCATATTCTCAAATTCTATGCAACAAACTTCTCCTTCTTAGTCTTCTCCGCTGCCTTCAAACTCCCGCTTTTCAACTTATTTTAAATTTTCATCTTACCTCGTACATCTTTTTAAATACTATATAATTTTATCCTCCTCCACTATATATTTCTGTGTTATTTGTTCGACCACCTAACCCTCAACATTTATAAAAACTACAACTATTTCTACTACTATTACAATTTTTTTTACTATTTTTTAGTTACTTCAACCACTATTTCTACCCCTTTAAATTTTCCAACATTTCCCCCTTTCGACGACATCGTCTTCAGTAAGTTCATCGTTGGCGGCATGCTTTTTCAACGCTTCGTCATCGCCTTGTAAATGAAATCATCTCATTTGGGAGTTCAGAGCAAACAAAATACAAAAAAAAAACGAAATAAAAAAATAATGTCCTTAAAAAAGCGAGTTCTTCATCCTTGCATCCTCGTTAGGAAAAGTTTTGCTAGTTTCAAATTGTTATGTCTGCACATAATTTTCTGGTAAACTTCTTCGAGAACATTTCGTGGTAAGGATGTGAATTAAGTCGTTGCTTTGTCGGTAAAATAGAGAGAGAGAGAACTTAATCCCGGGAATTATATGAATTGTATGTTGGGTTAAGTATCAACTTTATATCAGGTATACAGACTACTTTTTTTTTTTGCTTTTATTAATATATTTTGTGAATATAATGTGGAATTAATGACAATAACCTAGACAACTACATGTTGCAAAATAATGAGAATTATTTGAAACAAATTTATTATCAGAGAAAATATAAGATTTTATATAAAATTACAAGCTGATTATAAAAAATTTTATATATAATTATAATTTTATAATAAATCATGTTCTGATATTCATTTGCTATCGATATTATAATATTTGACAACAAAAATCAAATTACATTCATTTAACGAACTGAATTTGATTTAAATATGCTTTTTTGTATTGAAAAAACCAAATCTGGTAGAGCAAAATACCAATATTTTACTACAAAATACATCAGAAGATCAGAATTATCAAATTAGAGTAATACATTCAATTTAACATATTTTCTAATATATCTAAAGTAGATAGGTGGATTAGATAAATAGATAAGTAGATCTATACAATACATTCTACTAAGATCCACATCACTCAGACATTCTATATGCATTGTACTGTGGAATCTATTCCCTACGGTTTGTGTTTAATATCCCCATGAGCGTCCAAGTCCAAGCGGGGATTCGAATCCGAGACCTTTAAAATGCAAGTCCAGCGCGCATACCTATGGATTGCTGAGGCCGGCCGAAATAGACCGATATCCGACAAAAATCATCGATGATAGAATAGGACTATAGTAGTAGTAGAAGCTTTTAATTTTTAAAAATGTTCGTACATTTAAATTCTTTGAGAAAATACGTTATTTAAACATTTATCAAATCGATATCGTAATTTTTTTGCTGCAATCACGAACTTTGATCATTTTTTTCTTCGATATCGTTCCGATTTCGAAAAATTTCCCGTATCGACAAAACTGCGACAGAACGTTCCGATATCTACCTACCAACTAGGTTCAATTTAACGCTCGATATCGTTCCGAGAACGGGTCCGATATCGTGTGATTTCTCCATCTACTCGCATCGATCTCGTAACGATATCGATACGAATGGCATACTGGGTAGGGTTCCCTAGTTCAAACCATGATACAATTATTCAAGGTAGAATTATTAGAGTTCTTATTCTTCTTAGGCGTCCCGTGTTTCTGACAAACGCCTGAAGATACTGTCAAACGTCCCGTGTTTATGTCAAAATGTTATATGGGATAAGAAAATTTTGTGAGAGGCGCTCTGGGATACTACTTGTTATTGTTCAAACTGAAAAATAAAAAAAATCGATCTCGTACTTATTTTTGAGTTCGTGCAAATTTTTTATGCGACAATCAGACAAATGCTCCCCTGAATCTGTCATTCTCATCATTCTTCTTTGAGATTTTAAAATCTCGCACGAAAATGACTATGTAGCAATGAATAATTTTTATCTCAAGAGATTTATTTCGAATGAATTAAAGTAAAGTCAAAAATAGAAAACCAGAATTCACGCATGAATTCGATTATTGCCCAGTAGTAAATTTGTCAGGGCCTTGCCAATAGAAGCCCTGCTATATCAACTTCTTAGAATGCTCAATACACATTATGCCATCACTGAAGCTAGTGTACTTCCAGCACACCTTCTAGGAAGCCAGCGCCAATTGATTTGGTGACTATTTCTAATATTTTTCAAATACAAAAGCGAAGCACTGCTAGCTCACCTTCTAATGGAATGCTAACAGTAATGAGTCAAACTATTTTGTGAGACCTTCTGAGACCCGTTCTCTGAGAAACGAATATGGAAGTCCTGCAAAAATGTTCATTTCATATAAAAAAAGAAGAAAGAAAATCATTTAGTCGGGAAGGGGTTTTCCTGCTTGAGAATCAGTGATAGCATAGCTTCTACTGAAATTTACTACTGGATGTGTCCCAGAGTCAACATTTTTGATAATGTTATCTAGTATATTTTTAAATAATTCATTATGTTACTGTAGAAACATGTGTAGAACACACAATTTTTTGACAATTTAGACTTGACAAAAGAATATACGAGAAATATACCCAGAAAAAATACTATATAAATAATAGTTTTTTACTATTAAAAATAGCCAATAGGATAAATTATTATTTTAATCGACAAATACCATTAAATACTCGAAAATATCATGACATTGCCATTGAGTTTATTTGAATAGATTTATTTTTTGTATACTATTAAATCAATAATTGTCCTATTGACGAATTTCAATGAGATTCGATGTAATTTGATGTGTTTATATTGTGTAAAAAAGTTTTCGATTATAGATTAATCGCCGTAGTTATCGGTTTAGTATTTTCAGTAAAGTGGCAGCATTGAGATCTTGCTATCAGCTGTTGGTATTTGACAGTTTGAACAGATTTACTAAATTTTTCGCAATAATTTGTGACATTCGTGCAGTGTATGTATAATATATTTTCAAACTATACAGGATATGTTAAATTATTTCTAATAAAGATATATAATATCATTAATTATTGTTTCTGCTGTTATTTTGGGTAAGACAAATATGTCGGTTAAAGATTAATCGTGATAGTTATCGGTTTAATATTTACGATAAACTGGTATACAGTGAGAACGCGATAACAGCTATTGACATTTGACATATATTATAATGATTAAGTAAATTATATGCAGTATTTTGTAGATCTTTTTTTCAAATGAAATTATGAAATTAACTTTTTTTTTTGTTCTAAGCACATTGAATATGGACTTAGATTAATATTTGTGAAATAAATGACCCCAGACAATATTTTTTGGCAGGGTCGAGGCAGTTTAGAAATTTTTTTTTGACATATTTCAAATAGTCAAAGGTGGAGTTTGTAACAAAACACTTTCCAAAATATTTAATTTTTGGGCTTTATTCAATTTTAAAAATTTGGATTTTATTTCGTTACAAATTAAGTCCCCAAATTATTAAAATAAATTTGTTTGCACTTTCTATTATGTAGGGACTTTACCTAATATCAGATTTGGGGATTTATTAAAAAGTGAAATAAAACCCAATTTTTAAAAAATTGGGCTTTATTGCATAACAAAATAATGCCTCAAATGTGGGAATTTATTTCGTTTGTTAGTTTGCGGATTTCCTGGGGGCTTTTTTTCATCGAGCCTACAAAAACTGTCACACATAATTTAAAAGCCTTCAAGTGATTTAAAAATCATATAGAAAAAAAGTAAAAACTTTTCTTATATTATAAAGTTTAATGCTTCTTTTGCCTGAACTCTTACTATGTTGGTATTAAATTTGCAAATGCATTTGGCGGAAACATATTTAAAATATATAGGAAAAATTCCATTAAATGTGCGGCATAATAAAAACCACAAGAACAACAATAAAAACTGGCACAACATCTGAAACACACAATGGAACCAATACAAGGCGCGAACAATAGGAAAACAAAATTAACAAAAAAAAAAAAATTTAAAATAAGAAAAGAAACAAAAAAAAAAAAGAAACAATACATAAAACCGTGAAACAGCAATAACAACCATGACAGCAGCAACAAAACAAAAGCTTAGCAGGAACAAAAGAGAAATAAGGAACAACAAAAAAAATTAAAAATAAAAAAACTGGAGTATAAAAGGAAAATGTTATATAAATAATAAACATTATAAAATGTATAGAAAAACATTATAAAAATTATAAAACTTTTAAATTTTATAATATTTATAAAAATGATAACATTTAAAAAATTCGCTTTTGAACTCGACCCGAAAAAAATTAATCATTTGGCAACGCCATGACGTCACACACACATACTACCATTTATTTATTACACACGAACGCACTTTCACACATACACACACATATACTACATACAGAGAACTCAGACACAAACACATAGACAGACAGAGGGAGTCACGTAATATCATAGTCTATAAAACACTTTTTGGCTATTTTCATTGATTGTTGCTGCCTTTTTTTTGTTTGTTTCACTTCTATTATATTGTTGTTGATTTTTGTTGTAATTTTAATTTTTGTTCTTTTAGATTAGTCTTTTCTGGTTTGTATTTTACGCAAGGCACTACTACACACAAAAAAAATTCTATACAATTAATGTATTCAATAGGTAACATTTTTTGGCAGGGTCGAGACCAAATTTTTCTATCAAGCGCTGCTCATTTTCTGGCCGAATATCTATCTTCCATATCCAATTCTTCATAATTTGATAACCGCCTGAAACTATATTTTTTGGCAGGCTCAAATAAGTTTAGGAACACTTTTCAACATATTTCAAGCAGACAAATTTGCCGGAAATATGCCCGAAATATTGCTGAAAAATGCCAAACATTTTGCCTCGGGATATTTCAAACAGACAAATGCAGAATTGCTATAAAAAGCTGTTTGTTTTCAAAAAATGCCATGAAACTGCCTTTTAAAAATCAATATAATTTGATAATCTACCCGAGACAACATTTCTGGCATTTTTCAGGAATATTTCGCTCATATTTCCAGCTAACACACTGATAAATGGAATATTTTGGGAACTGTATAGTAGGTTATAAAATTTTATGGAATTTTAATGGCAGATTCACGCATATTTTGGGAGCGGACAGAAAACAAACAGCTTGTAATACAAACTCCGCTTTTGTGTGTTTGAAATATATAGAAAAAAAATCTAAACAGCCATGACCCTACCAAAAATTTTGCCCATACGCTTGTCAAAAACCCGCGGACTTAAAGGCAGATTTTCAATTCTGGCAGATTTGACCAGTTCTGCCTTTGTCTGCCTAAAATCTTTCAAAAATTGAGTCTGGCATAAACTTTGTCATAATAACCTCTATGTAGTAAACATTAAATTGCAGTTGTATTATTTCAATACCCCATTGGCAGTTTTAGAAACAATTTTTCCAATAAATTTAAACAGACAAAGGAGTAGTTTTTATTAAAATCTTTCTATTTTCTGCAAGTCCCTATATGAAATGTCTTTAAAATTCCTCAATATTTCATAATCTTTTTATACACTTCCTAAACACTACCATATATTAGTCTGCATACCGAAAATCGCCACTATCATTTCTAGCCACAAAAGACAAAACCAAAAGTGCGAATTCCAAAAATTGAAAATCTTCTCATGCCAAAAGGGCCAATCTTTTCTTTTGTTTGCCATATCTTTTTATTGGTATAAGCTAAAATAGTGGTGTAAAGGCATTATTTGTTTGTTTTTAAAGCACCTATCTATTTTCATCATTATTTTTAAAATATTTTTTTGAATTTTTATCATATGCAAGAAAAATGTTTGGTAAAATATTTTTAAATAATGATGCCATTCGATAGGTACTTTAAAAACAAAAAATTAATATCTTTAAATTACTATTTTATCTTTCTATTTTATAGCATAAAAACAAAAATGTTTGCATTTTGGTCAGGATATAGCTTCTCAAAATCCGTATTTATAATTCAGTCAGTTGGCCAAATCTAAAGATATTTTATATAAGTTGTAATAATTAATGAATAAACCAAAATAACAGAAAATCTAAGTTTTACTAATTTTTTATTTAATTTTAAAAAACTTTAAAATTGGATTTCCCAACATTTTTAAAAAAGCACATTCGTTCCCTTTAGCAGTGACGATATATTCTTGAAAATTATACAAATTTGTCTTTGTCTCGGTTGATTCATCAAATTTTGTGACATTTTTAAGTCAGATTTTTAGCATTCCTTTTTCAAATCGAACTTATTTCGTCAAAAATATTCTGTTGCACTTTGGATTTGCTTCATTTTTTTTTGCTTCAAGTTTATATTATTTGGATGAAATGCTATACAATCTATACGTATTTTATGCACCAATTTATATGCTGTTTTATTTTTCAGGGTGTACCATAATTTGTTGTGCTTTTACCACAAACGGCGTAATTTTTCCTATTATTGCGGCGCGGTAAATCTAATTGCCTGTAAGTGTTGCTCTCTGTGTGTACGTGTTTGTATGTCTGTCCGTCTGTCTGCGTGTATTGTATTATATATATGTTTTGTGTATTTTTGTCTGTGCCTGACTTTCAATTGCTGCCAAAGGAAGCCATTATTTTATGTGGCGCCAAATTTCAGTTCGTTGTACAGCAGGGCATATTAAGTATTTGTAGGTTTTTGTTTTTTTTTTTTTTTTTTGGTATTAATTTTTTGGTTTTGTTTGGACTAACGTTTTATATGCATTATTGTGTGTCTGTATGTAAACAGGTGGCAACACTGACTAATGCATTGTTATTTCCGAACAATAAGTAATGGCAATGCGAACAATAAGAAAAAAACTTTAAGAAACACCACAACAAAAGCAAAAGTATGGTTAAAATAAAAATATGTATATTACAAAAAAAAAACTATTTCAATAACAAAAACAAAATAGTTTTAATTGAAAAGTTATTTAGAAAAACGTAATTTTCTTAAAGCTTTTTCACATAGAATTTGTCAACAGAAAGTTTTTTATTGAAGATATTTAACAAATTTTTATTTTAAATTTAAAAAAATATATATATTTTTAAATTAAAAAATTATTTAAAATTAAAAAAAATCGTTTTAAATAAAAAGCTTTTTTCTGTAATTCATTTTTTTATGAAAGCTTTTCTCGTAACATTTGTTCTGAAAAGCTTTTTTTTAATATTTTTGTAAAAGCTTTTTTTTATAAAAGCTTTACTCGTAATTATTTAAAATTAAAAAAAAGAATATTTGAAATTAAATAAAAAATATTTTTCTGTAATTCACACAGAATTTGTCACAAGTAAGTTTTTTTTATTAAAAATATTTAAACAATTTTTTTTTTTAAATAAAAAAAAAATTATTTAAAATTAAAAAAAAAATATTTTAATTAAAAATAAAAAAATCAAATAAAACGTTTTAAATAAAAAAGCTTTTTTCTGTAGTTTATTTTTTTATGAAAGCTTTTCTCGTAAAATTTGACCTGAAAAGCAGTTTTTAATATTTTTGTAAAAGCTTTTTTATAAAAGCTTTACTCGTAATTATTTAAAATTAAAAAAAAATTATTTGAAATTAAAAAAAAACATTTTTCTGTAATTCGTACAGAATTTGTCACCAGAAAGTTTTTTTTTATTAAATTTATTTAAACAATTTTTTTTCTTATAAAAGCATTACTCGTAATTATTTAAAATAAAAATCTTATTTGAAATTAAATAAAAAACATTTTTCTGTAATTCACACAGAATTTGTCACAAGTAAGTTTTTTTATTAAAGATATTTAACATTTTTTTGTTTAAAATTAAAAAAAAATTATTAAAAAAAAAATATATTTAAAATTAAAAAAAAAAAAAATTCAAATTAAAAAAAACGTTTTAAATAAAAAAAGCTTTTTTCTGTAGTTTATTTTTTTATGAAAGCTTTTCTCGTAACATTTGACCTGAAAAGCTTTTTTTAATATTTTTGTAAAAGCTTTTTTTATAAAAGCTTTACTCGTAATTATTTAAAATTAAAAAAAAAATATATTTGAAATTAAAAAAAAACATTTTTCTGTAATTCATACAGAATTTGTCACCAGAAAGTGTTTTTTTTATTAAATATATTTAAACAAATTTTTATTTAAAATTAAAAAAAAATTATTTAAAATTAAAAATAATATTTAAAATTAAAAAAAATATATTTAAAATTAAAAAGAAAAAATATTTCAAATTAAAAAAAAAGTTTTAAATAAAAAGCTTTTTTCTGTAGTTTTTTTTAAAGCTTTTCTAGTAACATTTGTTCGGAAAAGCATTTTTAATATCTTTGTAAAAGCTTTTTTTTTATAAAAGCTTTGATCGTAATTATTTAAAATTAAAAAAAAGTTATTTGCAATTAAAAAAAAAAACACTTTATAATAAAAAAACATTTTTCTTTAATTTATTTTTTTTAAAGCTTTTCTCGTAACATTTGTTTGGAAAAGCATTTTTAATATTTTTGTAAAAGCTTTTTTTTATAAAAGCTTTGCTCGTAATTTTTGTTCGGAAAAAATTTTAAATTGTATGCTTTTTGGAAAAAAAAAAGTAATTTAAAGCTTTTAAAAGCATTTTAAAAATGTTTTCATTAAACAGAACTTTACACTCAAAATCATTCTCATTAAAGCCTTGCTCAATGTTTTTTTTTGTATGTAAAATAACAGTATTTTGGCAAAAGTTTTTTAGTTAATTTATAGTTTAAAATTTATTCAGAAACCGCTTTTAACTAAAAGTACTCCGATTTCAAAGTTTTGTTGGAACGCGTTTTATTAAAAGTTTTACAATAAAAAGTGGTCTTTAAACGATTTCAAATTAAAGCTTAAAAATGGAAAACCATTATTTTCCAAAATAATATATAAAGTTATTTTTATTATAATAAAATTTGATTTTATCTAACGTTTGGATTTATAAAGCTTTTTAAAAATTGTTAGAATTACTAAAAGCATTTTTTTTAAATACTTTTTATTAACATTATACTTAATAATTACTTAAAAAAAATAGTATTTTTCATTACATTAATTTTATACAGCAACAGCTTTGATTTGAAGGTAAAGGGTTTTTCTATAAGAGCGCTACAAAAGTTTTTTTCAAGTATTTTTCTCTTTTGACATTTCTCTTCAGTAAGGTTTGCCATTTCATGATGGAAAGATATGCGAGCCAACAACGAGTCGAAATTATTAAAATTTACTACCGAAATTCGAATTCGTATATCTTTCCATCATGAAATGGCAAACCTTACTGAAGAGAAATGTCAAAAGAACGGCAAGAAATATGGCGTTGTTTGCTATCCCTATCGCTCTACTTTTGAAGCGTCCCTGTTGAAAAACCCTTTACATCCATTTCTACAAATGCATTTATTTAAAGCTTTAGAATCAAAAGTAATATATCAAAATATTTTAAATACAAATGGGATAACCATTATTGAAACTTAGACAAACAGCTTTTTCAATGCAATATTTTACCACACAAAGCTTTTATAAAAATAATAAATAAAAATTACTCACAATTAAAATTAAGTTTTTTTATAAAAAGTTTTTTAAAAATTGTTGTAGTAAAAAAGCTTTTGAACAAAATGCCAATATACATAAATAGCTTTGCTTCATTGAAAAAAAAACAAACCTTTTTAAAAATTGTTATATGTAAAAAGCTTTCAATTTAAAGCATTTTCATAAAATAATGTGATCGAAAGCCGATTTAAAATAAAAAAATAATAAATTAGAATAAAAAACATTTTTCTGAAAATTACTTTAAAAAAGATAACAAATTTTATTAAAAATAATAAGAGCAAGTATTTTAAAGCAAGTGAATCTTTTACAAAGCTTTAAAATTTGTGTATGATTTGTGTATATTGAAAATTAAAACGAAAAATAAAATATAATTAGAAAAGCTTTTAGTTTTAATAAGAACAGCAAGAGAAGAAAGTTTTTCTCATAGAAAGCTATTTGTTTTTAATTAAAATTGATGCAGTTTTAAGCCATCGAAAAGAATTTTTTTGAATTTTCAGGATTATTTTCAGAAAACACACAAATATTAGGAAATTTGTTCAGTTTGAATTTTTAAGCCAAAATGCCGTCATAATTTGAAAACGCCATTAGTGTAATTATTACTGTTTATTCACAAAATATATTTGCAATAATATTAGTGCTTTTAAATTCTCATTGAAAATTCGCACCACACAGTAAAATATCCGCTTATCCGTGAAATATTCACTGATGAACTTTTTGAAATGTCATTGTGTGCAATTTAATATTTAATAATATCAAAATTACAATATTTTGTTGCTAAGTACACATGATACGCGGTGTCAAACATAATTTTAATTCGCGCAAATATACAGCGCCACTCTACACAGAGCTTACACAAATATTATGCTCTGCTACATGTGTGGCAAATATAAAAAGTATGCATAGTGTGGAATATGCTGGTACCACCTGATTATGTTGTGTATACAAATTGTTGCAGCATTTTAATATAATTAACTTTGTGTTTTTGTGAGCGCAGCATAATTCCCAACATGAAATTATAACGCAATGCAAATTTAACAAAAGTTTTGTTCACGTCAATATACGCAGGCGGTAATTAATGGTTGGATTTGCAAAGTATTCGCAAAGCTTTTTACAATTAAAAATATGTACAAAAATAGATAAAAACTTTAGAACTTTGTTCAATGAGTTTAAAGTCGACATTTTTGTTATTTGCAAGAAAAATGTTTGGCAAATTATTTTGAAATAATGATGCCAATCGATAGGTGCATTAAAAACAAACAATTAATGCCTTCATACCACTATTTTATCTTGTACCCATAAAAAGTTATCGCTTGCAAAATTCGAAAAATTGAAAATCTTGTCATGCCAAAACGGCGAATCTTCTCGTTTTTTTGCCATAACTTTTTTTTGGAGCAAGATAAAATAGTAGTGTAAATCAATTAATTGTTTGTTTTTAAAGCATCTATCAATTGGCATCATTATTTAAAAATAATTTTTCGATTTTTTATTATTAAAAAGAAAAATGTTAGTCAAATTATTTTTAAATAATGATGCCAATCGATAGGAGCTTTAAAAACAAACAATTTATACCTTTACAACACTATTTTCTATTTTACCACTAAAAAGTTATGGTAAAAAAACGAAAAGATTCGCCCTTTTGGCATGACAAGATTTTTCAATTTTTCAAATTCGCCCTTTTAGTTTTGTCTTTTGTGGCTTATCAAAAAAAAACACACACACACGAGTTTGGCACAGTATACTTGAGGAAAAACTACATTCAAAAATGTAAAAAACGCAAATGTAAAAATTACACATTCGCCCCTTTGGCATGATAGTGACGATAAAGTAAATAACTTTTATCTTTTATTTCCATTTGGTTTTTCACTGAAAGATATTATTTTTCATAAAATATAAAGGTCTTTGGTTGAGTGATATTTTTAATTTTAAAAATGAAGGTCTTTAAGTTATATGAAAATCTTTATTTTAAAGATCTTTTGTCAATGGTTGTTAGTAGATAGAAAATTTAATTAGTCTCATTTATAGGGAATTTTTTGTTGTTGCAGAAATTGATTTGAGAAACATGCACATTTTTTTGGAAAATGTTGATTTCGAACATTGTCGTACATTTTTATTTTCGAAAATTTTCGAACATTGTTGATTTTGTCGAATATTTCTTTTTGGTTTCGACCATTGCGTTGTTTTTGTCGACCAAATTTTTTTTTAACACAATATCAAATCGAATATTTTTTTGTTGTTGTTGTTTTTTCGAATATTTTTTTTTTTAAATGGCAATTTGCGTTGATTTTGTTGTCAAAATTTTTTTTTTCGGATATTTTTGTGTATAATTTTTTTTTGTTGGGAAAAATTCTGATTTCGAACGTTGCGTTGTTTTTGTCTTATATTTTTTTGAATTTTTTCGAACATTGTTGTTTTTTCGAATATATATATATTTTTTTTTTTTTGTAAATGGTGATTTCGACCATTGCGTTGCTTTTGTCGTCCAACATTTTTGAAACAAAATATTGTTTCGAAGTTTTTTAAAGAATGTTGTTTTTGTCGATTTTTTTTTGAAAATGGTGATTTATTTGCGTTGTTTTTGTCATTCAAAATTTTTTTTCGAACATTTTTTTTTAATGGAAAATTGGGATTTTTTTGAACATTGTTTATTTTTTGAATGATTTTTTATAAATTTTTTTATAAGCATTTTTTTTTGAAATTTTTCGAACATTGTTATTTTGTCAAATACCTTTTTTTGGAAAATGGGATTTCGACCTTGCTTTGCTTTGTTTTTGTCGTCCAAAATTAATTTTTAACAATTTTTTTTTTGTAAAGTTGTGATTTCGAACATTGCGTTTTTATTGTCGTCCAACATTTTGCTTTACGAAATTTTTCGAACATTGTTGTTTTGTTCGAATATAATTTTTTTGAAAATGGTGATTTGGATCATTGCGTCGTTTTTGTTGTCCAATATTTTTTTTAAACAAATTTTTTTCGAAGTTTTTCGAACAATGTTTATTTTATCGAATAATTTTTTTGTTGTTTTTGTCAAATATTTTTTTGTTGGAAAATGGTGATTTGCGTTGTTTTTGTCGTCCAAAAATTTTTTCGAACATTGTTTTCAATTTTTTTTTTGTAATTTTTCGAACATTATTATTTTGTTAAATACATATTTTGGAAAAGGGGATTTCGAACATTGCGTTGTTTTTGTTTTCCAAATTTATTTTAACAACTTTCTTTTTAGAAAATTTTCGAACCTGTTGTTTTATCGAATACATTTTTTTGCAAATATTTTTTAACTTTTTTTTTTTCGAAATTTTTCGAATGTTGCTCTTTTTTGTATACTTTTTTTTTGGAAAATGGTGACTTCAAACATAACCTTGTTTTTATCGGCCAAAATATTTTTTTAGAAAATTTTCGAACATTGTTGTTTTATCGATTAAATTTTTTTTTGCAAATATTTTTTTTTTAACAATTTTTTTTTTTCGAAAATTTTCCGAATTCGAAATGTTTTTGGATATATTTTTTTTTTTTGGAAAAATGGTGATTTCGAACTACTTTTTTTTATCGTCCAAAATATTATTTTTAACAATTTTTTTATTCGAAATTGTCGAACATTGTTGTTTTTGTCGTATAAATATTTTTGATGGAAAGAAAAGAAATTTGTGACATAGTTTTGTCGACCAAACATTTTTCAATGATAAAAAAAAGTTGAATATTGATTTTTAGGTCGTCTGTGTTGCAGAAATTTTGGGAGTCATCTGAAAAGAAAATTATGCATCAGCTTCACAAAAATTACTAATGAGAGATATATTTTGTTAACATTTTCAAAAATTCTCCCAGAATTCTCTCGGACCGAAAACGAAATTTTCCAAAAATAAAAGTTTCTCACAGATCAAAACTGAAATATTTCAAAAACAAAGGTTTCTCTGAGATCAAAACTGTTTTCTTTTTCTTTTCTATAATATTTTATTTTTTACTGATTTATTTAATAAAGGTTATTTAGTGAGAGTTATACAGGAACCTCCTAAATGATTATCCATTATCTCTGAGCTCTTCTATTATTACTTAACTCGTTTGAGCTTTTTATTACAAAAAGCTTAAGTAATTTTTCATAAGAAAAACTTTTAATATTTTATATTATCAAATGCTTTAAGTTTTTTGTTTTAAAGAATCAAATAAATAATTTAAACAAAAAAGCTTTAAAAACTTCAAACCTTATAATTAATTTATCTTTTCTTTTATTAGAAATTCATTTAATTTAAATTTCTAAACTTCAACTGTCCATCTGCCAGACTTCACATAACTTCATAAACTTTCTTTTGTATCTGCTTTATTAAAACCAAAAAAAAAAAGAAGTACCAACTCCCATGTTTAGCCCATCTTTTGGCTTATTTACGCAGCTGACAATTTGAAATGTTGAGTCAGTCACACAAAAAAAAGTGTTTAAATAACTAATTAAAATGCTCAAAACTATTTAAATATTTAGAAGTGGCTGCAACTGATGACGATTCACCCCTCTCCCCGCTCTCGATCTAATAAAGTACGAAGTACGGGTCGTTAGTGGACGTTGGCAGAAGCTCTGCGCTCGTAAAGCTTTTTGCGGTGTAGCGTGCTTTAGACAGTTACACAGCCTGACAGACAGACAGATAGAACCGCACATACTGTGTGCTATGCCCTCCAATTGTGGCTTCGCCGTCGTCGTCGTCATCGTCTGTATCATCGTCGTCGTGGCAACTTTCTGAGTGGAAGTTAATTATTAAAGTGAGCTTGTAACGTACGCAGCATGCAACTGCAGCAAGAGCTTTAAAATTAGTTTTCAAAAACAAATAAACTTTGAGCTACGCAAATAGCTTTACAAACACACACACAGAAACACACAGATATATTTATCTGTATTTTTGCATATACAAATATGTACCCTGTATCATACACAGCACAGTTACAAAACATAAAAGCAAGGGCGCCAGTAAAACTTTACTTCATTTAAATACAAAGAATACTCCGTACACATGCAGCGTGAAATTGCAACAAAGCACAGAAAAGCACTGCAAATCATGGCAGCCTGGATGGACGCCCAGCGATTGTCGAAAATTTAATTAAACATAAAATGTAGGCCGATTTACACATGGCAAATTGTTGAGATTTCTGTAACGAATGGCTGTGTTTTATTTACATTGAATTAACTACGGATTTATTTAAACTAGTTATAGTTTTTTTTTTAGATTTATTTAGTTTTTATATTTCTTTTTATTTCTCATTCAAAATTAGCTTTTTTTTTTACTTTATGATTTCACTTTTTCAACGAAAACTTTTCTCATTTAAATAATTTTCTAACACAAAAGCTTTTTCTTATTTAATTTTTTTTTTAATATAACTTTATTTTTATGTATATTTATTTTTTATTGTTTTTTTTTTTTTAGTTTTGTATCTAAGGAAACCTAGGGTAAACTAGGAATTGGGGTGATGCGGAAAATTACATTTTTTTTAATTGATTTAGACAAAAAACAAGTGTTAAGTGATACTTCATTTGGTACGAACGTTTTTATTAACTGTTTGAAAAACATTTATAACTTTTAATTACTTTTCGAGAACAAATTAAAAAAAAAAAATACATAATACATTAATTTTTTTAAAATATTCTCAATGTATTTATATGGTTTATGTTGTAAATAAACATGAAATAATTGAGAAGTAACAAATTAT
Organism: Dryomyza anilis; assembly: GCA_951804985.1. NCBI lineage: Eukaryota > Metazoa > Arthropoda > Insecta > Diptera > Dryomyzidae > Dryomyza > Dryomyza anilis. The sequence goes on from OX638134.1 coordinate 9,461,635, forward strand.
TTGCATGTTTCTATAATTTTTAACATTTCCCACTTTACCCCAGGATTTTTCAAGGTGTCCAAAAATGCGCTTGCCCAAATCCCAATCAAAAGACATATAAATTGTAATTTTTAATGCAAAAAGTTAGGTCACGAATTACTCTATGAAATAGACCCCTTCAAAAGAATTTTATAAAATGTTTAAATGTACTTGTTAAAGGCAAAATGTTTCCCACTTTACTCCAGGTTCCCCTAACTTATTTTTTTTTTCGAATTCTAATTTTTTTATAATTTTTTGTTATCCTTAAAAACATTTAATTTACATAACATAAACATTTAATTAAAAAACATTTAATTTAAACATTTAATTTAAAAACATTTAATTTACATACGTTAAATATATTCGTTGTTCTTACACATTTGGTCTAATAATATTGAAAACTTATAAAATACACATAGAAAACTTTTTCGACATATGTTTTTTATTTTTTAATCTTTGACTTTTTTGCTCACACATTTAAAGATAAAGTTCTTTCTTATTTAAAGCTTTTAATTGTATTTAACCTTTTTCTATTTAAATTTAATTTTATTTATATTTTTCTTATAAAATGATTTTTCCTATTTTGAGACATTTTGTTATTTAAAACGATGTTTTTTTTATAAAAGGTTTTTTTGATATATTTTAATTTTTTTCGCTTTTTTGCTAACAACCTTTCTCATTAAAATATTTTTCGTATTAAATGCTTATTTTCAGCTCAATTTTCGACAAATGTTTTTTTGTTTGTTTATTTTTTAACTTTTTGAAAGGTTTTTCGTATTAAAAGCTTATTTTCAGCATACTTTTCGACAAATTTTTATTTTTTGTTTAATTTTTCACTTTTTGGTAATTATTCTTTTTAAAGCTCTTTTTAATTAAAGCTTTTAATTGTATGCAACATTTTTCTATTTAAATCTTTTTTTATTTATATTTTTCTTATAAAATAAATTTTCTTTTTTTGTGACTTTTGTTATTTAAAACGTTGTTTTTTTTATAAAACCTTTTTTTTATTTTATTTCACTTTTCTGATTGTCGTATTACAAGCTTTATTTGAGCTTATTTTTTTTTTTCACTTTTTGGTCACAATTTTTTTTTACAGACTGTTCTCTTTCTTATTTAAAGTTCTTAATTGTTTACAACATTTTTCTATTAAAATATTTTTACTTATGTTTTTCTTATAAAATAGACATTTTGTTATTTAAATCGAAGTTTTTTTAAAAGCTTTTTTTTTTTTTCATTTTTTTATTTTTTGATTTTTTTTCTTTTTTTGCTTACAACTTTTCTCACTGATAGGTTTTTCATATTATTAGCTTATTTTCAATTAAAGCTTTTAATTGTATTGACATTTTGTTGTTTAAATCGAAGTTTTTTTAAAAGCTTTTTTTTATTTTTTTCTTTTTTTTTATTATTTTCATTTTTTTATTTTTTGATTTTTTCTGTTTTTTGCTTACAACTTTTCTCATTGAAAGGTTTTTCATATTATTAGCTTATTTTCAATGAAAGCTTTTAAATTGTATTGACGTTTAAACCTTTTTTGTTTATATTTTTCTTTTTTTTTTTTTTTCTTTTGTTTTTTTATTTTTTTTTTTTAACTTTTTTAAATTTAAATTTTTTTAATTTTTTTTTAAACATTTTTTAATTATTTTATTTAAATTTTTTTAGAAATCTTTTTTATATTAATATTTATATTAATATTTTACTCTTTGAATTTCATATAAATTTTCTTCTAAAAGCGTTTCTCTTTTAAAGATTTATCGTATTAAAAGCTCTTTATCATTTAAAGCCTTTGTTTATATAAAACTTTTTTTTATATATTTTTTTTTTTATTTAAATATTTAATTTTTATTTTTTTTTGACATACATTTGTATGAAAGAATTGTCAAAAAGCCGACCATTTGTTAAAGCTGTACATTATACTTTGTTTATTGGTAACGCTGATAGTGTTTATTTAAGATTCTGGTTTATTTAAATAAATTTTTATTTAAAGCATTTAATTTAATTCTTTCTCAATTACATTTTTTTATTAATTTAAAACTTTTTTTCTTATTCAAAGTTTTGTGTATCATTTAAAAATGTTTCTTATTATTAAATGTTATATCTTATTTAAAAAGTTTTTTCATTCGATGTGTTTTCTTATTTAAAGCTTTTTATAATATATAGTTTTTTATTTATTCAAAGTTTTTTTTTTACTTCAAGTTTTTTTTTTTGTAAAAACTTTTTTTTTTATATAAAATTCTTTATTTTTTTAAACGTTTTTATTTTTTTTAAACATTTTTATTTTTTTTTTAACTTTTTATTTTCTTCTTTATTTGAAGCTTTTCTTTTATCTATTTTTTAAAGTTTTTGGTTTATTAATGATTTTTCTTTCCCTTAAAATCTCTGTATCCTCTTATATAAAGTTTTTTTTTTTTTATTTTATATAATTTTTTATATTCTTAAAGCTTTTCTTATATATTGTGTTTTTTATTCTTCAAAGTTCTGGATCTGGATTATGTAAAGTTTTTCTCATTAATTTTGTTTTTTAATACTTAAAGTTTCTTCTTATTTAAAGCTTTTTTATCATTTTAAAATTGTGCTTTTATTTTATTTTATTTAAAGCATATTCTTTGAATTTTTATTTATTTATAATGTTTTTTCTTATTTAATTCTTAATTAAAGCTTTTTCTGAGTCGAAGCTTTGTCTTGTTAAATATTTTTCTGAGTTAAAGCTTTTTCTTATTTATATTTTTTATTTAAAGCTGTTTCTCATTTTTACTTTTTTTAAAGGCTTTTTACATTTTATTTGTTTTTGTATTGAAAGATAAAAACTAAAAGCTTCAATTAAAGACTTTTGAAATTTAAAATTCTTTTTATTTAAAACTTTTACAATGGAAATGTGTTATAATTAAAACATTTAACACTAAAATCTTTTATAATTTAAGTATTTAAACTTAAACGAGAGAACTTTTACAGGTCAATTCTAATTTAATATGTCCATACATTAATTTGCGAGAAAAAAAGCTTTGTATTAAATAAAAATACAAAGCTTTTTCTGCCAAAAATAATTACTGGGAATATTTATTTAGAATTTGGTCTGATTAATTTTTAAATTTTCATAAAATTCGTAAAAGTTCTACTATCATATGCTATTTGACAGTGAAATATTAAGTATAAAATAAAATATAATAAAAATACACAAAAAAGTAATCAAATTTCAGATTTAACCGCTCATTCCCCAAATGCGTATAAATATCTGCTATATTATTTTGTTACTCCCCCCCCCCAAACCAAGTAGGTTGTACTAAAAAATGGATAAACCAAAGAATTTGTATTAAAATTGTGTTTATTCACATTTTAAGAGACTCTAAAAATACGAATGCTGCAAATGCGCCTGATATATACTACGTAGCTGTGCCTTCAGTTAGTTGCTATTAACTCCAAGAGTTTATGTGGGAAATTTTGTGTTTATAGAGGCAACAGCATGGTATAGACTTAAATTTAGGCATAGCGAATATAGCGAATATAGGACAAATAGAGGATACATAAGAGGAAAACATGTTGCGAAATAAAAAGACAAATGTAAAAAGCTAATTTCAGATTTATTTTCAATGCTTTACATTGTAAACATATGCTGAAGTTTATTTTGAACATAAAATGCAAGAGAAATATTGTAAAACGAGGGAAATATTCTATTTTTTTATGTGTAACAATTTTTTTTTCTAACTATGAAAAATAAGTAAAACAGTGAAATACTTTTCAAATATAAAAAACATATGTATTTTATATTGCTGCAAATATTACGAAAAAGTTTTCGGAACTTATTTAAACCATTAAAGCCCAAAAATTTACAATTATTACTATTAAATTGAAATCGAAACGTGAGGTAAAACTAAAATAAAAAAGTTATTGTTTTTAATCATTGATTGAAATAAAGCTTAAATGCAGCAAAAAGTACAAAATATTATTGACCTCTTTTTGGGTGCCTTTTGGGAACAATGTGCATTAAAGGGTTAAAACATTTATAGTAGTAACTATATTCTATTGAAAACTTAATTAAGGACATTTTCTTAAAGTCAATGTAGAAAAGCGAAACCAATCAAGTGCTCGTCAAGACACTAAGTGTTTTTTTTTTACATATTTTTTATAAATGTAAAAGCACTTTGTTGTTTTATAGTTTTTTTTTGTTTTGTGTTGGCTTCCTTAGAACTTTTTTTTTGGTTGTTTTTTCGTTCTTTCTTTATTTACTCATGTCTCTCCTCATGGATTTGCTTAATATTTATACTAATTGAACTGCACAGACTATAGCAAAAGCTGCGTGAAAGCTTTCAATTCAAATGACTTTATTTGGAGCGCTTTAAAAGCATGCAAATTATATTTAATGTCCGTAAAGTTGAAATTAAAAAATGTATGCAATGATTCACGTTATTATTACAGACATTTAAATTATAAGAAAATTAGTACTACACTATATTTTTATTTTCATTGTTATTATTTTCATTGTTGATTCAATACTGAACCAGTTGGGAAGGTTAGATCACATGGGAAATTTTAAAGTAAGCCGACTATAAATACCCTACACATATGTGTGGTTACCATTCAAAGTGATATATAGGTCACCAGGGTATACGAATTCTGAAAATAACTACAAACATTCAATCGCTGAAGAATTTCCATTCATTTGATACCCATATTTACAAATGGGTAGGTGTACCGAATTTCGATTTTTTTTTTGTGAACCACAAGTCTTTTCGCCGGAAAACATTATTATCATGTATTTGAGCATGATGTCAATATATATTTGTCCAAAAAAGTTTACCTAAGCACGTATACATAAAAATTGATCTTTATATGTACATTTTAAATGAGGTATTTGAACATAAGTGGTTGGATCATAGGTCACAATGGACCGATCTCGCCAATTTTTACGCAAGTAACAGACAGACAGACGGACAGACAGACGGACATCGCTAAATGGACTCAGGAGGTCAGGCTGATCAAGAATATATATACTTTTCCATACCGGAGATGCTTCCTTCTGGGTGTTACAAACGGCGTACCAAACTGAATATACCCTTTCACTCTTAGTGTAGGGTATAAAAATATAATGTGAAATAGGAAAAAAGGTTTGAAAATTGTAATGTGTTTTTTTTTTATCGAAATGAGACTTCTTTTAAGATTTTTTTTTACTTTTTTTTTATTTTTTTTTTTGTAAATTTAATTTTTCTCGAATTTTGTTTTCAACGTTTATTTTGTCTTTTTGTGTTTTTGCATTTATATTTGGTATTGCGTTCTTATTTCTGTTTAAGCGTTTTCTTTTATTTTTATTACTTTTTAATTTTTTGGCTTTGCTCTGGTGTTTCTTCTTATAAGTATTTTCTTTCATTATACCCTACACCTATGAGGTACAGGGTATATTAACTTTGTGCATATATTGTAACGCCCCTTAGGAGGCGTGTCCGGTATGGAAAAGTATATATATTCTTGATCAGCATCACTACCCGAGTCCGTTTAGCCATGTCCGTCTGTCTGTCTTGCTGTCTTGCTGTCTTGCTGTCCGAATACAGAATAACTTGAGAAATACTGATCAGAATGCGATGAAATTTTGTCTCAATATATTTTATCCAAAAGTAGGAACTGAGTTTGAAAATGAGCCAAATCGGTCAACGGACACGCCCACCTCCCATACAAGTCACTTTTATATAACTCTTTCGGAACTAATAACTCGAAAAGTATTCAAGGTATAGTTATAAAATTGAAAAGGTATTGTTAGAATTCACCTAAAAATATGTGGTTCAAAAATGGGCGTGATCCGCCCACTTTTTTTTTTCATTATTTCCCGGGTTTTCATAGTGGAAATTTGATCCGTAAATTATTAAAATCAAATCTATGAAACATTAGCCTTTCAAAATTTTAAATATAGGCGTGGTCCGCCCAATTACATTTTTCAAATTTATTTTTTTTAGTTTTTTATACTTTATATAATTTTTTTAATTTATGGGGATATAAGAAGTAAATTTCTGATATATGAATAATATTCTGAGGGTTAATATCCCCTCCAAAGGTGTAGGCTATTCCATAGTCGGGCCCGACCGACTATAAAAATCCGCCCCATCTGACCTAACTTTCCCAACTCGTTTTTCTTTTAGTTTTGTTTTTGCTTTTATTTTTTTTATTGTTTTTGATTTTATATTTTGCTTTTGTTTTTGTGTGTTTTTAAATTTTGTGTTTTAGTTCATTGTATTTTTTTTACTTGCTTTTGTGTTTTTGCTTTTGTTTGTGGCTTTCTTTGCTTTGATTTATTTTTATTTATTTTTTGATTTGTTTTTATTTACCTTAAGTTTTTTCATTTAATTCCGTTTTTTTCTTTTATTTATTTATTTATTTATTTATTTGTGTGTTTGTTTATCTTTTTTTGGATTTTGGGGTTTTTCATTTATTTTTGCTTTGATTTCTTTGCGTTTGACTGTGTGTTTTGTTTTATTTTTATACCCTACACTAAGAGTGAAAGGGTATATTCAGTTTGGAACGCCGTTTGTAACACCCAGAAGGAAGCATCTCCGGTATGGAAAAGTATATATATTCTTGATCAGCATGACCTCCTGAGTCGATTTAGCGATGTCCGTCTGTCCGTCTGTCTGTCCGTCTGTCTGTCTGTCTGTCTGTCTGTCTGTCTGTCTGTCTGTCTGTCTGTCCGTCTGTCTGTCTGTCTGTCTGTCTGTCCGTCTGTCTGTCTGTCCGTCTTTCTGTCTGTTGAAATCCCTAAGACTTTTAAAATTGAAGAGCTAGATAAATGAAACTTATAACTTAGATTACTAATATACCTACGCTGTATGTGCGAAAAAATTGGCGAGATCGGTCCATGGTGACCTATGATCCGACCACTTATGTTCAAATACCACATATAAAATGTACATATAAAGATCAATTTTTATGTATACGTGCTTAGGTAAACTTTGTTGGTCAAATATATATTGACATCATGCTCAAATACATGATAATAATGTTTTCCGGCGAAAAGACTTGTGGTTCACAAAAAAAAAAATCGAAATTCGGTACACCTACCCATTTGTAAATATGGGTATCAAATGAATGGAAATTCTTCAGCGATTGAATGTTTGTAGTTATTTTCAGGATTCGTATACCCTGGTGACCTATATATCACTTTGAATGGTAACCACACATATGTGTAGGGTATTTATAGTCGGCTTAGACCGACTATAATTTTGATAATCCTAACTATCATAATTACACCTACTTTAAAATTTCCCATGTGATCTAACCTTCCCAACTGGTTTTTCTTTTAGTTTTGTTTTTGCTTTTATTTTTTATTGTTTTTGATTTTATATTTTGCTTTTGTTTTTGTGTGTTTTTTTAAATTTTGTGTTTTAGTTCATTGTATTTTTTTACTTGCTTATGCGTTTTTGCTTTTGTTTGTGGCTTTCTTTGCTTTTATTTATTTTTATTTATTTTTTGATTTGTTTTGATTTTCCTTAAGTTTTTTCATTTAATTCCGTTTTTTTTTTCTTTTATTTATTTATTTGTGTGGTTGTTTTACTTTTTTTTTTGGATTTTGGGGTTTTTCATTTATTTTTGCTTTGATTTCTTTGCGTTTGACTGTGTGTTTTGTTTTATTTTTTGTTTTTATTTTTCTTTAGATTTGCGGAATTGTTTATTTATTTTTTTGCTTTATTCTAACTTTTAGTTTTGTTATTGTGTTTTTTATTGCATTTTTTATTTTGTTTTTTGTTGTTGCATTTAAGTTTGACTTTCTGTATTTTTATTGTGTTTTAATTTTGCTTTTATTTGTTGTTTTGTTTTTGATAATATTTTCATTTGTTTTTGATTTTTATTTTACTTTTTTTCTTTAATTTTTTGTTTTTCTTTGTTGTGTTTTTTTTTACTGCTTTTTGCTTTTTTTTTGCTATTATATTTGAATTTTAATTAAGTATTTTTGCTTTAGTTTTTAACTTTTGATTTCGTATTTTTGTATTTATTTGTGTTTTTACTTTTATTTAGGTTTTGGTATTTTTTTTGCTTATTTTTTTTTTGGTTTTAGTTTGTTTTTGCTTCGAAAATGTGTTACTTACTGCATCGATCGTCTCCTACTTACTTTGTAGCTACGAGTACTCGAAAATAAGACTACATCTTAGCTTACTTTACATGGTGTATGGCTGCTTTGTCGACAATGAATTTTTGTATTTCGTGTAAGTAGGAACGTAAGTTGCTTTGTCTACTTTATTGCATACATTGTAAATAGGCGAGAAAACGAGTCTGTATACATTTCAGGTTAATTTGTGTGTGGGGGAGTAAGTAGCTTTGTTTATTTTATACCTTACGAAGTATGTTCGAAAATGATCAGACTTGCTGTCGATCTAGCATACAATGTATACACCGCAGTAAGCAGCCTAGTCTACTCAGTAGCTTACACTGGATATAGTACTGAAGGTAACCAATTTCCCTCAAATATTTCTAATTGCGAACCATTTTTGCAATTTAAACGTGGTATATATTTTGTTTTAACTTATATTACATAAATGTGTACATATAAAATATTTGTATATTCGTATCAATCTTTATGTGTACTTTATAAGAAAATATGGTATAAAAACATAAATGGATTATGGTAAAACAGCCAAATTATCATGCAAAAATAGATGAAGGGCGAAGTCGACAGTAGTTCTTCTGGTTCGTTAGCCAAATTGTATGAAGGGTTTGTATTTATTCAGGTGTAAAATATTGTTAATTTTGGACTCTGAAAAAAATTTATTGGAAGTAAGCACAACATAATTTGCATCCACGGAAAGTGTACACTTACGTTATTATCTATTTTTGTATTACTAAATTCTGTTCGTGGATTTCGATAGTTTTAAAATAAATGATTGAAATAATTTGTGTTGACAAATTTGTATTTCTTTTTTATATTTATTTAATTGATTTCGCCAAAAAAAAATTTCAATTCAAAATTTCGTGAACGTGAACCAATGAAAAGCAACATTTTGACTTCACCTGAGATATGATCTGAATTGCAAAAGAGATCCGCGAATCGAACCGTAAACAAAAGTAACAAGAATACATCGGTAAATATTCTTAAACTTCATAAGAAGAATATTGATATCCATCCATAAAAGCTAAAGAAATTTAATTTCAACAATTCAGTGAACTGCAATATCTGCAAACGTCCTGAAAGCACGAACTTGTCGAATTTGCACTTTATTTTTCGTATTTTCTTAAGTAGCTACTGAGATGTTAATAATTTTAAACTTTTTTTTTTCTAATGTTTTCTTGCATTACCATTGTTTTTTATTACTTTATTATAATTTTATTTATCCTTTATATGTCCGAAATTGAGCTGTTTTGCACAAAAAGTAACAATGGAAAGCGTGCAAAATATTAATGATCGTGTGGTCTGTGAAGCACTTTTGAAGCGGTAAATAGCTTCAAAAGTGCTTCAATAATCGCTTCAAAAATGTAAAATAGACAAAACAATGTTGAATCTCTTCTCTTCGCTACGCTAGTTCGTACATCAATTGTGCATATTATGTTTGTTTTACTTTTATACATAGTTTTTTTGTTAATTGTAAAATCATGAAGTTTTCATAAGTTAAGTTCTATGTGCATTATTTCATTTAACTTATAAAACCAAAAAAAAGTAATATATGAACATTTTCACAGTGTACCTCATTTAGCTGATATATTGCTTTTTGTGTTTTTCTTTTTTTTCACAAAACCGCTAATTCGTTTGAAAGTGCAACAACAACACAAATGCGAATAAAGCAGCATCCAAGCTTTTGATAGAATTTTTGGCGGGGAATTTGTTGTACTACAAAGAAAACTCGTTGTTGTTGCCAACTAGATAGCTGTACTAGATACATACATGTAGTGTGGTGCCATGCGACTGTCTGTTGTCATGCGTCTGTCTGTTGTCAAACGTCTGTTTGTTGCCATGCGATGATACAGGCTAGCAACGAAGAGTTGTCGTTGTGAAAGTGTGTGTGTATACGCATCTGAATTCGTTATTGTTGTTTCTTTTCTTTCTGTTAGTGTTCGCTTATAGCGTTTGAGATTGTGTTCGGAAAGATAATGCAAGTTATTATACGGTACTTGAAGCATACGGATTTTTTTAATCCGTATAAAAATTTATTTTTAGTTGAAGAAATTGAAAATATGGAAAATAAGTAACTTATATACAATTAGTGTTCAAATTCTATTCGTTTTCATAATTAATATGCAGTTTAAGATATTTTTCTTCGATCTTTTATTTAAAATTTAAAAAGTAAAATTTTGCAAGATTCTTGCAAGCAAGAGCAAGAAAAGTATTGCAAGAACAAGATCATATGTACCTTGTAAGACTTAGGGTGCAAGAACAAGAGCAAGAACAATATTGTCTTGTTTTTGCAAATGATCATCACTAACCGCCGCTACACAAATTAATGAAACAACAAACAAATTTTAGACCAAAGACCGTTGTTTTGGGAATATTGTTTCTCAAAAAACCACATTTGAATTTGAAAGAACTTTTGAAAGATAGCTAAATATTAAATTTCATAAATTATAAAAGGTCAAAGCACTACTGCTTTTTTTTTGTTGAAGAAATTGTTGTTAATTAAAAGCGTTACTGCTTTGAAATATGCTATGTTTTTTTCTTTTTTTCTCAATTTATATTAAAAGCTTAAAACTTTTGCAAGAAAGCTTAAATATTACATATCATAAATTAATATTGACTCTACATCTATTTTTGTTTTCATTTTATTTGCAGACAAACAGCAAGAATAAAAAAAATGCTATATATGCCAGCAACAACAACAATAGCAGCAGCAACAACTTTTCAATTAATGCTCAAAGTATAATGGATTTAATTAAAAAGCCATGAGCTGCGCAGCAAAAATAATCGCAAAATAAAACCAAATGCAGTACAAAACAAAAAAAAAAAACAATTTTGTAATATTTAGAGCAACAGCAGCAATAAGAAGAAAATAGAAAAAAAACGGTTACAAAATAGAACAAAACAAAATAATATATATAAAAAAATAAAAATTGCACAAAAAAATGTTGCAACCAACATCATGTGGTCCGGGACCACCACCAGCGAGAACCAAAACAAAAACAACGATGCTGCAGCCAATGGCAACGGCAACAAATTGTAGTAACAAACATGTTGCTGATGCTTGCAGTGAAAAACGTCTGCAGCAGTTGCAACTGGACAGCAGCAAGAGCAACTCGCACATTAAGAGCAACAGCAACTTCTTTAACAGCAACCACCAACCGAGCAGCAACAGCAGTTGTTGCTACAACAGCAGCAAAAACTATTTGAGCAAAGTTCTGGCAACAGCAGCTGCCACAAAATGGACGCTGATCGTAATGTTGCTGCTGGCGATACTGTCGGCGGCACCAACAAAAGTGACAGCCGAGAAGAGCAAACACTGTAAGTAGCAATGCTTTTAATTTGCTTAAATATTGATTTATATTTTGATTTATCGATTTGATAAATCGATAAAAAATAATCGAAATAATAATATTCCTTTCAAAACTTTTCTATATTCCGTGATATATAGAATCTCTTACTGTGTTAATCATTTTTTTTTATTAAATATTTATATTTAATATTTTCGGTAGAAATTTAAACGATAATATTTAATAATCGATAAATTTATTTTAAAGTGATGCGTATCATTCAATGCAGTGAATTTTTTATACTTTTTCAAAACCATTTCTTTTTATAACTTGATCTTTCGAATCTACAACGATATTTTCGATAAATGTTTAAATTGTTTGATTGATCGAAAACGGGGTATCGAAATAATATTGATTGAAAAAGCTTTTATATATTCCGTGATATATTGAATCTCTTACTGTGTTAATCATGTTTTTATTAAATATTTACTTTTAATATATCCGGTTGAAATTTAAACGATAATATTTAATAATCGATAAATTTATTTTAAAGTGATGCATATCATTTAATGCAGTGATTTTTTGTATACTTTTTCAAAAACATTTCTTTATAAAACTTGATCTTTAGAATCTACAACGACATTTTAGGTAAATGTTTTAAATGTTTGATTGATCGATTAATCGATAACAGGATACCGAAATAATATTGATTGAAAAAGCATTTTTATGTCATAGTTTAACATAGACAAATTATCTATGTTATTAAATATTTCTAGTAAAAAGATAACGATAACATTTAGCAATCGATAAATTGCATATCTTTTAAAGTAATAATTACCATTTAACCTAAAGCTTTCTTTGACTTATTTGTTAAAAAGTCTAGCATAAATGTTTTTTTTTTATATTCCTTGATCTGCAGTATCAAACACTATTTATAATATGCAAATAATCGATATAAATATTGAATTAATAATATACATTAAAATATCTTTTATTTATGCTATAGGTAGGTACCTATTACTGTTTAAATTAGACATATAACACTTAATATTAAATATTTCCGATAGTAAATTAAACGATAATATTTTAAAAATCGATAAATCTAAATTTATCTTAAAGTGCGGAGATTTTTTTTATATTTTAACGTTTTCAAAAATAATTCTTTATATTGCTTGATCTTTTGAATTTTTAATGATATTTAACACAAATATTTAAATTATTGTATTTATCGATAAAAGTGTATCGAATAATTATTCGTAAAAAAAATGTTTTTTTTATGTCATGCTATCGTCGTTGTATAAGTAAAAGTCATCAACTACATTTTCAAAATGCCAATTATTCATTCTTTAAATATCTCACAAAAATCTTTAAATATCTGTCAATTTTTAATCTATGTTTTCAATATATATACCAAATGATAAGGAAATATAAATGTATCAATTGGTATTTCAACTTTAAAAATGTATCAATAACTTTTTATAATAACATACAACAAACTCGAAATTTAAGATTACGTTATATGGAACATTTTTGATAACACATAAAACAGTTTTTATTAAACCGTTCCAGTTGAAACGATAACATTTTCAAATCGATAATAAATATATTTTAATTTTAAAGCTATTCCTATCGTCCAATGCAGAGCTTTTCTATATAATTGTTAAAAATGATGACACAATTATTACATAAAATTACTTATTATGTTTAGTTTATTAAATATAATTAAAATTTTAATAATCGATAAATAATTTATTGAATTAAATATTATTCATTGTAAAAGCTGTTTTTTTATAGCATAATAATTTTAAAAAATACAATTTTCTTTTATTTATTTATTTATTTATTTATTTTATTTTCTTTTATTAAATGTGTGCAGTAGAAATTAAAACGATTAAATTTAAAAATCGATGAATTGCATACTATTTTAAGGAAATTTGTATCATTCAACATTGAATTTTTCATATATTTGTTAAAAACAATTAGCAAATGTATTTCTTTAAATGTTTTAAACTGTTTTATTAAAAACTGTCTTTCACATACCTATTTAATATTTAAATAATCGATAAAAAGTATCGTATTAGTTAAAATACATGGAAATACGATCACTCAATGCAAAGCTTTTTTTATATTTTTCCATTTTTTGAAAACATTTCTTTCCATTCATTAATCTTTAATATCTATATCGATATTTTACATAAATATTTATATAATTTGATTAATCGATTAAAGAGTATCGAATTAATATTCGCTGAAAAAGTCTTTTTTATCATGATAGAACCTAGCAATTTTATTGAGATATCAAGCAGTTTTTATGTTCATGTCCAGTTGAAATTAAAACTTTTAAAAATCGATAATAAATGTAATTTAATTCCAAAAGTAATACCTATGTTTCATCATTTTTAAAAATGATTAACGAAATAATTAGTTGCTTTAAATTCGTAGATCTGTCGTATCTATATAATATAATTACAATTTTATTAATCGATAAATAATTTATCGAATTAAATAATATTCATTAAAACATTCTGTTTCTAACCCATAATCAGAAAATCCTTCTAAAGTTTCACATATTTATGTAAAAAGTTTTGTTAAACATTTCCAATAGAAATTAAGCGATTAAATTAAAAGAAATCGATAAATTTCATTTGAAGAAATATGTACAGTTCAAGGTAGAGTTTTTTCATTTATTTGTTAAAAATGTTTTGCAAAAGTATTTGTTTATATTGCTGGTTCTGTAGTATCAAATACTGTCATTCACATATTTCATATTTGAATAATCGATAAAAAGTATATAATTTTTTTAATTTAAAATGTTGTTTTTTTTCTATATCATGATCAGTAGAACTTTAAATAATTTTACGCAGTTACTTAACACTTTTTTATTAAGCATTTCCACTATAACTTAAAACGCAAAAATTAAAAAATCGATAAATTACTTATTATATCGTCACTGACGAATGTTTAAAATTAATACTTAAATTATTTGGTTAATCGATTAATCGATAAATAGGTATCTTTTACATATTATATTGTCACTGACAAATGTTTAAAATAAATATTTAAATTATTTGGTTAATCGATTAATCGATAAATAGGTATTGAAAAAATATTTAATAAAAAAAAAATGTATGACATATTTTACATTATTTAATATTTTTAGTAAATAGAAAACGATAACATTTATAAATCGATTTCCAGTGTAAATTAAAACGAAATAATTTAAAAATCCATAAATTACATATTATTTAACAGAAATTTGCATCATTCAATGTTGAGCTTTTTAAACACATTTCTATAAAAGAGGCATTAATGGGTAAATTAAAAATAAAAACCCACACATAAATGGTATCTAAGAAACAACTCATTATGCGACTTTGTAAACATTTATAATTTATAATTCCTTACATTAATCGCAACCATTTTCAATCGGTTTTATTGGAATGTCTGCAAAAAGCTTTTCGAAAGCTTATAGTTGAAAGAAATGCTTGTTATCATCATTGCCTTTGTCACTAATTAAGCACAAATTAATTGCCAGTGAATGCTAGGATATCAGCAATGTAAAAAAGCGCTAATAAATATCAATAGCAGAAGAAGCAAAAAATTTAAAAAATAATAAAAAAAATACAAGAAAAATGCATAAAGCCTGCTGACAATTAATGGGGGCTATTGCAGTAGGAGGTTCTGCAATGTTGAACTAATTGTTGAAACGAATTAAGAGATGCTGCGGCAAAGCTAATGCTACAATTAGTTGAGGCGGTCTAATGTGTGTCTGTCTATTTGTGTCTGTGTATGTAATGTATGTATGTAGGTAGCTTTGTGTCACTGTGTGTGTATTTTTATATTTATGTGGGTGACTTTGCCTCAATTACAACATTTGTGTTAATTAGCAAAGCTTTAGTTGTCACTTGAAATATGCAACACTTTTTTTTTGTTTTTTAAAAGAGCTTTTTATGTGATGCAGTTTTAAATTAAACTCATTAAGCTTTCAAAATTTACTTGTATAGGTTTTAAAATTTGTTCAGATAATTAATAAAAATTGGTTCAATATTTTATTTTTATTTTTTTGTTGTAAATAGGGACACCTATCAGTCCCTATTTACAATAAAAAAATAAAAATAAAAAGAAAAAATGCACCAATTATTATTTAGAAAGAGTAATTATGTTTCCAATTCCAATTATGTTAATAATTTGATATCAATTAAACTTAGCGATATCCTTCATTCCCACTAACTTATTTCTGATCACTTTTAATGTGGCCAAACATAAAAAAAATTATCCTGATATCGGCTTTCGATTTTTAAAAATATCATGGCAAAAACATCCATTTTACTCTAATTTCACACATATGTGGATTTATTTGTAAATTTATTTCAAGCACTGCAAGCAATATACTTCATTCGGACTAACTTATTTTTGATCTTCTCAATGTGGTCAAAAATAAAAAAAAATCGCACCGATATTGATTCTGTATTTAGAGAAATAACATGTCAAAAATGTTCTCCATATTTAAATATTTTACACATTTATTGAGAAACAAGAGAAGACATTTTGTTATGTATATTTTATATTCTATTATTTCATTAAAAAATATAAAATTATGTTACAAAAAGTGCCATTTTGTTCACCGTGTGGCGCTTAAAATTATAAAAAAAATATTTAAAATTGCTGCCGAAAAGTTTTTATTACCAAACTACTTTATTTGCTTTAAATTCTGTTTACGTCTTTTTATATAATAATTCTTTTTAAGAAAGCTTTTTTTGTGTGATTTTTTTATAACATTTTATAAAGCATCAAGACATCTTTTGTTTGAATAATAAAAGCTTTTTTTATTTAAAATTTAATTGAAGTTTAATATTTGTTGCTATAATACGTTTTTTTTTAATAATAATCTTTCTTTACAAAGCTTTTTAAATAAGAACTTTCAATAAGAAAATATTTTTTTAAGCTTTCATTAAAGCTTTTTAATTTAGTACTTAACAAAGTTGTTTAAATTAAACAATATATCGTACATCTAGACTTTTTGATATAATTCTTGAAATTTACAATTTTTTAAAATAAAGGCTCAAGAGCTTTATTTGAGGAAAGCTAATTGAAAGCTAGTTGATATCTATTGTAAAATCAATATGTTTTATATGGGTATATGCTTTTATAGAAAGCTCAGTTTTTCAAAATATGTATTTGAAAGAAAAGCTCTCAAATTAAATAAAAAATATAAAGCATTCAAAATTGATTTTTAATATATAAACATTATAAAAAGCAATGTTTATTAACAAGCTTTCAAAAGGCTTTTTTAGTTGAGCATTAAATAAAAAAAGAAAGCTGTCAATGAACTTTATTAAAGTAAGCTTTATTTCACTCAGAAAAAAACACATAAAATCCCATTAAAATTTGTCAATAGGACAGTTATTGATTTAATAGTATACAAATAAAAAATATTTTCATACAAACTCAAATAAATTTTATAGTATTTTGTAGTATTTAATAGGATTCACCGATTGAATAAATAGTTTATCGGACAAATATTCTTTTGACTAATTTTAATAGTAAAAACTATTAATTTTATGGTATGTTTTAACTGAGTGTTAAATGAACTTTCTTTTAGTGGGCTTTATTTAAGTGAGAAAAGCTTTCAAATAACAATAAATATAAAGCTTTCTAAAAAGATTTTTAATATATAAAAAATATAAAAGGGAAGCTTTAAAATGCTTTATTTAGTTGAGCATAAAAAAAGAAAGCTTTTAATGAGCTTTATTAAAATGATCTTTTTTAATGTTAGCTTTATTTTAAGTGAGCTTTTTAAAAATAAAGAAATTCAATGTCATTAACAAGTTTTCAAATATATATTATTAAAATGAGCTTTTTATAAAAGATACGAATTTAAAAATAAGTAAAGCTTTTGTAATTCAATCTTTAAATAAAAAGCTTTTATTGTTTTTTTATTAAATTTTTTTTTCATGTATTTTAAAGTTATATTTGAACTTTTTTATCAATTTATTATAATTGAAATGATTAAAATTTATATTGAAATCTACGAAATGTCTTAGTATGAGAATCTCATTAAAATTTAAAATAAATTAAGCTTTTTAAAACATGTAAGGAATACGAATAAAATTGTCCGCTACAAAAATCTCTCAATCGCCCAGTATCTCTCAATCGGCCTGAGTTCTGGACAGTTTGGTGGATTGGCTTCTCTAGGCTCCAAAATCACTGCATTTTGTTGGATCCACTCTAAGGCCGTTTTGCTGTAGTGACATGAAGCGAGGTCAGGCCAAAAAAAATGTGGACACTTCATGTTGGCGTAAAAATGGAAGCAATCTCTTTTGCAAGCATTCCTTCACATATATTTCGCTATTAATTGTCCCCGATGTCACGAATGAGCTGCTCCTTTTTCCACAACTGCAAATTGCCTGCCAAACAAGGAATTTCTTTGGGAATTTTGTCATTTTTTTTTATTAGAATTTTTCAGCGACATTTCCTCGAGAATCGGCTGTATAAAATTCCTGCCCAGGTAGCTGAGAAAAGTCCGCTAAAACTTAAGTTTCGTCGTCCATTAAGCAGTAATCGAATTTTTTAAAAAAATCTTTGTTCAGGTTTTTAGCTCGTTGTTTTGCGGTTTCATTCTTGACGGCATTTCTATCCGGAACTTTTTGGACCTTGTACGTCTTCAGCCCAGCTTCTTTCTTAGTCCTGCGCACGAAAGATTCTAAGCAATCCGCCTTTCTCGCCAATTTCCTTCCGGATATGCTTGGATCTTTCTTAAAAATATTCACAACCATCTTCGACTTTTCACGATCATGTGGGCCTTTTTTTTACCAGAACCTTTCTTCCGATCAATACTCAGGTCTTCCTTAAAGCGGTTGATAACGCGAGAAATGGTCTTAGGGTTAGCCCCCTACCTCCTTGGCAATTTTTTTAAAAGACCAACTAGGTTGTTTTTGAAAAATTTTAATTATATTTTCTCGCACTTCCACTTCGTTTGCCATTTTCGCGTTAAATAAATTTTGTATTGACTATAACTGACACAAATTATTTTCTGCCATTTAATTCAGAGCTACTATGATCAAATTTTTTTAATTTGAATCTTGAAATAGCACATTATGGGAAGATATGTAACGGACAATTTTATTCGACGCAGTCCTTATTTCAAAAAACAAATTTAAACAAAATAAAGATTCCAAATTTATTTTTTTATATAAATAAAAAAAATTGAGTATAAAAAGAATACTATGTAAAACTAGTTTTTATAAGTAATTTTTGAAATATAAATAATTTTATAAACGATTTTTCAATTTACATATTATCATTGTTAAATTATTGTTTTGTGTGATATTTTATAAAAATATATTTTTGTTAAACCATTTTTTATATTATCACTAAATTGTGCACAAAGCTTTTTATTTTATAAATAGTTTCATGTCAGTTTAATCTAGTTTTTATGCTTGTTCTTTGCCATTAAAATCAAAGTAACTCATTAAAATCTAATTAATCTATGCCTAATTGCATTTCCGAGGGTTTAGTGTGGTCTGCTGCTAGTATATACCATAAATATATATATAGTTTTTGTCAAAGTATTTTAAGTCTTTTCCTATTAATATTAATTATGCGAAAATTAAGATGGCTGCCTGGTGCTGTCTCTGGCATTGGCGCCTGCGACAAAATGGCGCACTTCAGTCTGTTACAATTACAGACACCAGCAAATAAAATTGCATGTCTACACTCAACAAAAATTTGCCAACACATTGAATAAGTGTTGTCGCCATCATCATCATCATCACCACTACCACATATTAAAATTAAATGCAAAATTATTAACAGGTTTTACTGATATAATTTATGCGCAGTGCACGCAAACGAAGACCGTAATATATACATTTTGACATAGAGACACAAGCAGTGACAAATGTACACTGAAAAAAAAATATTCAAAATATTTAAAGTATCTATCAGCCTAACCAATAAACGAAATAAAGTCGACTCTAAAGAAAGTTTCAGCTTTTTCGACAATTTTCTCATATATTTGTTTGTCAAAAAGCTGATACTTTCTTTAAAGTCGACTTTGTTTCGTTTATTGGTTAGGCTGTATATTTTATGTTTTATACATTTAAGATTTATCCAATTTTATTTTCACACCTAAATCATTATTTTAAGTTAAAAACTAAAAATTGCTAATGAAAACTTTTAAAAACTGATTATTTGCAAAACGATTTATTTCAGTGTATATGCTCTCACATATACCGACAGACAAAAATACGCACAACCACAACGATGTTGACAAGCGTAACGTAACGTAACGCAAAACTTGCAACGTTGTTTTTGCATGGCGCTATTTTTTTTTTGTGTTGCTCTACGTTTTTGGTTTTGTTTTAAGGTTATGTTGTTACTATTGTTGTTGCTTTTCTTGTTGTTGTTGTGGTTTTTGCTGTCATTGCTACACTGGCGACACTGGCAGCAGCAACAAAATTTTTGCCGCCGGAAATGAGCAAAAAGCTTTTGCCAATGCTGCCAAACAAATTTGCAGAATTATGCGCTGCCATTTCTAGTTAATAATACGACGCAACGATGGCAATCGGAAGGATGCCGAGGAGACAACGTTGCTTGATACCGATGTTGAGAGGAACATTGGTTTCGTCGTTGTTTTTGAAATTGGTGACGATGACGATGATAAGGAGAATAATTTTGTTTTGTGAACTGGAAGGGTGTGAGTACTGTGTAGAGTACATGTTGGTGATGGTGCCAATGATGATATAAACGGATCTTTTTACAACGCCTTCTACTTATTTTTTCTGCTCATTACAATGCTCTTTTTTTTAACTTTTATTACCTGCACCCATGGGGTACAGGGTATATAAAGTTTGTGCTTCTTATATTGTTCTCGTGCCATTTAGTCCGTCTATTTTTCCATATTTTCTTATTACTTTATGCTTCTTTCTCTTTACACTTCTCCCTTTTTTGGTATTTTTCTATTTATTTCCTCTCTTTTAGTTCATTTTTTTTCACTTCTTATATTTTTTTTATACCCTACACTAAGAGTGAAAGGGTATATTCAGTTTGGTACGCCGTTTGTAACACCCAGAAGGAAGCATCTCCGGTATGGAAAAGTATATATATTCTTGATCAGCATGACCTCCTGAGTCGATTTAGCGATGTCCGTCTGTCCGTCTGTCTGTCTGTCCGTCTGTCTGTCCGTCTGTCTGTCTGTCTGTCTGTTGAAATCCCTAAGACTTTTAAAATAGAAGAGCTAGATAAATGAAACTTATAACTTAGATTACTAATATACCTACGCTGTATGTGCGAAAAAATTGGCGAGATCGGTCCATTGTGACCTATGATCCGACCACTTATGTTCAAATACCACATATAAAATGTACATATAAAGATCAATTTTTATGTATACGTGCTTAGGTAAACTTTTTTGGTCAAATATATATTGATATCATGCTCAAATACATTATAATAATGTTTTCCGGCAAAAAGACTTGTGGTTCACAAAAAAAAAATCGAAATTCGGTACACCTACACATTTGTAAATATGGGTATCAAATGAATGGAAATTCTTCAGCGATTGAAAGTTCGTAGTTATTTTCAGGATTCGTATACCCTGGTGACCTATATATCACTTTGAATGGTAACCACACATATGTGTAGGGTATTTATAGTCGGCTTAGACCGACTATAATTTTGATAATCCAAACTATCATAATTACACCTACTTTAAAATTTCCCATGTGATCTAACCTTCCCAACTGGTTTTCTTTCAGTTTAATTTTTTTTCTTTACTTCTATTTCTTCTCTTTTTATTTCTACTCTTTTTAAGTCCACCATTTTTAATCCTATTGTTTTCATTGCTCAATTTTAAATACAACTCCTTTTCCTCCATCTCATGCTGCACATATCTCTCCCCATTACGTCTTCATCATCTACACCGCATCGTTAAACGTATTCGACGTAATGTTTTAACTTGTGCTTGTTGGCTTCATAACGTGGTAGCGCCTAAAGTGTCCTCACTCACATACACACTGAGACGGACGGACACACCTACATCTATCTGCAAAGTTTCTACCACAATCATATTAGGAAATACTAAAAAAAAAATACACATACGAACTCATAATATTCTCTTATAAGGCAACTGACATAAGTAGTTTTGAGTGTTTTTCAATTAAATTTTGTTTTGCGGAAATACGTAAATATTTTATTTGTTGTTGATGTCTTTTTTGTTGGTTTTATTATTTTGTGTAATTTTTATATTACTTTTTATTCGATGATATTCTGTATTATGTTATATACATTTGTGCGAATCAACGTTTTCAGTCAAATTTCCTGAAAAATAGTTCGAATATTGATATTATTTTATATATTAAAATTCCCCAACACAATTTAAAGTAAAACTGCATTTAAATTTTTGAAAACTATTTTTGTAAAGTGGCATAATTATTTTAGATGACAAAGTCTGTAAAAACAGGCCTTAAATATCGAGTGCAATATTTAAAAATAACAATGTGATAAGAAAAAAACTTTGTATATGGTTATAATTAAAAAATTAGCACCCTTCATAAATATTGAAATGATATATAAAAAAATTAAAATAAATATATATTTAAATTAAAAACTCCATCGAAAAATAACTTTACCCAAAAAACACGTAATAAATGCTATGGACATTCCATACATCAATTATATATAATTCGTAAGTGCTGTTTTTGACTGTATAATCCGTTTTTTTTTTCTATTACGAAACGTTTAAATGAAAATTGCAATCGAAATATTAGACGCATTTCAACTTCTTTTTAAAATCAAAAAAATACAGTCCCAATTAAGTTTTAAAAAATTTGTGAACGCGGTTTTTCTCTCTATTAAGGCTCGAATACACGATAGAGAAATTAGCTAGAGATAGAGAAAAAATCTACAGTAGAGCTCCCTACCGAGAAGCTCTATGTAGTGTTTACACAACTCTATGAGATTTTTTGCTCTATTTTGTTCTATCTCTATCGTGTAAACTCGCCCTTATAATTTTAGTATATCAATAATTGCTAGTAGTTCGATAATTGTTTAAGATATTTGAATTTAAACACGAATAATTTGTAATTTTTTGAACTATTTTTGGATGATTAGTTTAGTATTTTGGAGCTAATAGTAAATAATATAATGATTTAAGATTATACAGTGCATTATTCAAACTGATAATGAAAATTACTAACTTTTTGGTATCGGTTCTATTTTTTTAAATATTCCCAATCAACACTGTTATATTTTTAGTAAATTCAAATATGTGTATATTTTACACACATATTACATTTATGCTTTTGTTTTGAAAAAATGTTTGAAAATGTTTTGTTGGTTTTTAAATACATTTGTCTTTATTTGACTTAATTTTACTAAAGAATGTATTGAAAATTCATTATCTACATATTACACAAACTGTATTGATGTTTTATTTTTCGATTTTATTTTAATTACTTGAAATTCGTGTGAGCATACGACGAACGAATTACGTATGGTTGTTCCTCGTACAGTATAAACGTTGATACATATAATATAAATATATAGTAACGACAGATTACTGTGAAAGTAGTATAAATATACAGTCCCAAGCATCTGACTACAACGAGGTAATGAGAGAAGATTACATAGTGATGCCAACTAATTAACTTTCCCGCTGAATCTTTTTGGTTTTAAAAATAAATACGCATACATAAAAGTTATCAACTCTGCAGCATTGAGTACAAATATAACACGAACAGTAAAAAATAAAAATTCTCCGTGTTTGGATTCAATTTCCATAAAAACATATTTGAATATTAGCATTAATTAGTATATTAAAATTAGTCTTGGCAATTGAAAGATTAAATGCATTTAAGGTTTATGTAAAACTATTTTTCAACAGTACTATATTTTTTTTATTCTAAGTATTGGAGTGGAAAACGGCTAAAAATTATTAGTATTAGAAAAAAAAACTGAGTATGCAGTCAAAATCAGCACCAGTCAGATATCTAGAATTGATGTATTGGATTGATGTATCCATGGGAAAAATCGCGTAGTGTAATGTTTGGAAATCGTTTATTTCCGTGTTTAGAACAAAACATCTTGAAATAAAATGGCAGTATTTTTATTCCTTTCAATATTAAAATATAGCTTGACAATTAGAAAGAAATTGCGTTTATTAATTTTTCAAAAACTGTTTTTGTGAAAGGCTTAATTGTTTTATACGATGAAGTGTCGAAAAATAGGCCTGAAATTCTAGTGCTTTGAAATACGGTATGAAATATGGTATGAAATATGGTATGCGATAAACTGAATATGCAGTTAAAATAGGAAAAAAATATTAGAAAGGCCTGAAATTCTAGTGCTATGAAATACGGTATGAAATATGGTATGCGATAAACAGAATATGCAAAACATCTTGAAATAAAATGGCAGTATTTTTATTCCTTTCAATATTAAAATATAGCTTGACAATTAGAAAGAAATTGTGTTTAATAATTTTTCATAAACTGTTTTTGTGAAAGGCTTAATTGTTTTATACGATGAAGTGTCGAAAAATAGGCCTGAAATTCTAGTGCTATGAAATACGGTATGAAATATGGTATGAAATATGGTATGCGATAAACTGAATGTGCAGTTAAAATAGGAAAAAAATATTAGAAAGGCCTGAAATTCTAGTGCTATGAAATACGGTATGAAATATGGTAGAAAAAAATAGAAAGATTTGTCGATGGAAAATATTTTATTTTAAAATTTAAACAAATTAAAAATATGTTTTTCCTTGACATTAAAAGAGAATGAATGTATTTTTCAATATTTACATCATACCTACGTTTGGAATATTTTTCTATTTATTTATTACTTTGGTGATTATGATTATTTACAGTTACACCACATATTCATAAAAAACTTAGACTCAACCTCAATTTATTGTAATTAAATTGTAAAATGTATTATAAAGCAATCTCAAAGAACTCAAAAAACTATATTTTCAAATGAATTTTTTACTTGTATCGCCAAACCATTATGAGTTTATTAATAATTTTAATTCTATAGACAAACGAACGAAAAATTGTTTGTCGTATATGCTACACATTAATTTTGTAATTTTTGCAAAAGTTGCAATTTTTGTAATTGATGTTTTTGTATCGTCTCTTTTATCAATATGTAATAAAAAATTACAACTAATTAAATTTATGTGAAACCAACAGCCACTCGTATAAAAACAGAAGCATATCTAGTGGTAACATAAGCAACACACTCTAAAAAAATACCATAATATTAATAGTAGTTTTACATATTATTTCAATATTTAAATTAGACAAAAGCATTAGTTAAATTTTTAAATGTTAAATTCAATTGAATACTATAACATACCAATAAAAATAGAGGATACTATTAAATTAATTTAAAGTTTATATGAAAATAATAAAAATAATGAGTACAAATACTATTAAATCAATAGTATGTTTTTTCTGTGCATGCACGCAACCCACAACTGGACTTTTGTAGTATGTGCGCCATTAAAGCTCTTTGGTCAGTGTGTGTGTGTGTGCGCAAATTAATGTAATTGAAAATGTTGATAAGATTTTCTGTTAATTTGTAAATTTATTAAACATTAACAGTCACCACATTAATATGAGAGTTTAACAAAAAATTAAACTGTAAATAAATACAAACGATTATTTACATTTTATTGACTGTAATTAGTGCGGTTGATATTTATTAAAAAAAAGCTTTTATTTAATGTTTTTCACTAAAAATTAAATTTATTACTAAAAATTCAATTTTTCACTAAAAATTCAAATTTTCACTAAAAATTCAATTTTTCACTAAAAATTCAAATTTTCACTAAAAATTCAAATTTTCACAAAAAAATTCAATTTTTCACAAAAAAATTCAATTTTTCACTAAAAATTCAATTTTTCACTAAAAAATCAAATTTTCACTAGAATTCATCTTTTAAATTCCTTGGTTTTAATAGTCCCAAAGTTATAATAAATGGTGCTTTTATTTATGACACTTTTTCGAGTATGCCTAAAGCTCTTGCAACAGCCTGCATGTCAAAGTTAAGCCAATAAAAATTATTTAAATATTTATCTAAGGTACCCTACATAAACACCCTACATCACACATCCAACTATACTGCGTACGTGTCTTTGTATCCTTCAATGTGTTTTTGTGTCCGTATGTCTGTCTATCTGTCGGTCGGTCGGTCGGTATGTCTGTGTCTTTGTATTGAGACAGCATATTTAAAATTGGCAAAAAAACGTGGCGCTGCGCTGGCAAGGACATGTTTCAAATACAAGAACATGTTTCAAATATAAATTATGCAAATATCCAAAAGAAGAAGACACAGAAGCTTGACAGCAGACAGCTGTAAAAAATACAGATACATTTTAATAAATAGTTTAGTGGGACCAGCAGAGAAGAAGTCAAGAAAAATGAATGAAAGGAAAATATCTAATGGAAAATTTAATTTATACGAAAATTGAAATTTTTAGTGAGAAATTGAATTTAAGTGAAAAATTAAATTTTGGTGAAAAATTAATTTTTTTTTGTATAAAATTGAATTTTTTGTATAAAATTGAATTTATAGTGAAAATTTTAATTTTTTAGTAAAAATTTGAATTTTTAGTGAAAAATTGAAATTTTAGTGAAAAATTTAATTTTTAGTGAAAATTTGAATATATAGAGAAAAATTGAATTTTTAGTGAAAAATTGAATTTTTAGTGAAAAATTTAATTTTTAGTGAAAAATTGAATTTTTTAGTGAATAATTGAATTTTTATAGAAAAATTTAATTTTGTGCAAAATCGAATTTGTGAAAATTATGTATTACACGGGCTGATAAATTTAAAATTTTGATGGAACAACAAATTCAATACATTACGTAACAAATAATTAAATACCCGTGTTTCCCACTAAGATACAAAATGGGAATATATTGCATTGTCAGGTATATTCTGAGATTTTTATTTTTCTTGTTTTCCTACAATTTATATTCACATAAATCTATCCGCCATTCTTGCCTAGATAATGCTTTCTCGGAGACATTTCTTCTCTTCTCCAATTTGTTCGTGAACAATATCACAATTCTTAGCAGAGACAATTCCTATTCCAAACAAAATCCAAAGACAATTTTCCCCCCACAATTCTATTTCCAGACAAATTATCACGATGAAAATTTTATGCCGGGCAACTCTTCTCTGGTGATTTATATCGTAGACAATGCTTACCCCAGACAATTCTTTCTATGAATCAGTTCTTCCCTAGACAATTTTTCTCCGGGTTAATTATTTCCTGGTCAATGCTCTTCCGTCAATTTTTTATCGATGTAAACCATTCCCGAGTCAATTGTAATACGAACTATTCATCCCTGGACAGTTATAGCCCAGACACAATGCTCTTCCGACAATTCTTTTTCGATATAAATCATCCCCGAGTCAATTGTAATCCGAACTATTCTTTCCTAGACAGTTATAGCCCAGGCAATGTTTTCCCCAGATACCTGCTTCAATGAAACAATTCTTCCACAGATAATTTGTGTCAATTCATCCTTGAAACAATTCATCAATGAGGTAATTCTTTCTCGGACTATGGTCTTCCGAACTTTGTTTTCCGAGATAAATCATTGCCGAGTCGATTCTAATCCGAACAATTATTCCTTTGGACAGTTATAACAATAATAATATAATAGTTTGGCACTACAGTTCTATAAGAACTTAAGCCGAGCTCTCTTACCATTTGAGCTGTACGTGTTATATTTGTACTCAAAGTGGTGGGACCTACAGTTTATTGCCGAATCCGAACGGCGGGTGAGAGCTTTTCATAGGCAATGTTTTTACTCTCGGAGGTTTGCCATTTACTGCCGAGAGGTAGCGCGGTATAGAAAAATGTTTCTATGAAAAGATGTTGTTAGCCCCAGTCCAGGCTTGAACCGGGGACCTTTCGGCTCGCAGTCCAACGCACTAACCACTGAGCTACCTTGGACAGTTACTTCCATACAATTCTTTCTCTAGACAACTTTTTCCACAAAACAATTCTTCCACATACAATTTGTTTTAAAGAAAATTCATCCCCGACCATTCATTCTCTATAAAAATCATTTCCAACACAATTTTGTCCAGGAAAATTGTTCACTGGATAATCATTTCCACGAAACTATTTATCTCCAGATAATTTTTTCCCAGGACAAATCATCGCCAAAATAAATCTTTCCTGAATAATTCTTTCCCGAACAATTCTTTCCCGGACAATTTTGTTCCGAAACATACTTTTCATATCCTCTTCGGACAATCATTCCCCAGATTATTTTCTAGACAATTTATTCACGAGTTTATTTTTTCCTGTACAATGAACTTTCGACCATTTTTTTTCAATGTAAATCATCCCCCAATTTTAATCTGAACAATTTTTCACTATACAGTTATTTTCCAGGCAATTGTTTCCCTAAATAACTCATTCCGCGAAACAATTCTTCCACGAGAAAATTATACCCCATGGACAATTCCCGATACAAATTTTTCACTGGACAATTATTTCCCAGTCAACACTTTCCCTAGACAATTTTTTCCCCAGACAATCATTTCCACGAAACAATTCATCCCCAGAAAATGTTCCCAAGACAAATTATCGCCAAAACAATTGTTTCCTGAATAATTCTTTCCCGAACAATTTTTTCCCTAATAATTATCTCTCGAAATATTCTTTCCATATCCTCGGACAATTTTTTCCCAGATTATTTGTTTCCATGACAGACAATTCTTTCCATGAAACAAATTTTTCCCAGCCAATTTTTCCCAAGACAAATCTTTTCGGAACTTTCCTGAATAATTCTTTCTCGGACAATACTTTCCCAAAATATTATTCCCATACCATCTTCGGACAATTCTTTCACGAGACAACTCATTCTTGTTCCTTGGCATTTCCACCCCGTGACAATTCCATCTGGGATAATTCATCTTCAGATTATTTGTTTCCAAGACAATTCAACCTCGGAACAATTTCCTCCAATTAATTCTTTCCAGATACTTTGTCCAATTCTTTCATCGAGACAATTCATATAAAGCTAGAATAAAGGCCTCGAAGAATAAACTATTCGAAACTCGAAATAGTTGAATAAACTATTTTTTGTGAAGCATTGTCCGAGAATAAATTGTCTTGGTAATAAATATTTCAGTTAAAAATTGTGTTGAGTTAAAAATTACGCTAGACAAAATTGGTCTTTACTCCATTTTGAGGTAATAATAATAATAATAGTTTGGCGCTACAGTCCTGTATAGAACTTCGGCCGAGCTCTCTCACCATTTTGAGCTGTGCGTGTTATATTTGTACTCACAGTTTATTGCCGAATCCGAACGGCGGGTGAGAGCTTTTCATAGGCAATGGTTTTACTCTCGTAGGTTTGCCATTTACTGACGAGAGGAAGCGCGGTATAGAAAAATATTTCTATGAAAAGATGTTGTTTGCCCCAGTCCAGGCTTGAACCGGGGACCTTTCGGCTCGCAGTCCAACGCACTTACCACTGAGCTACCGCGGCTATATTGTCTGAATTCAAGAAGAATTTGGTATTTCCGGCAAATATTGAGTTGTATTAAGAGAATTTGATGAGAATTGGATGCTAATTTGCCGAAACAATTTGTTCCTCTACCATTTTTTTCAGGACAATTTTTTCCGGAAATATTCTTCCCATTTCCTCTTCGGATATTTCTCTCACGAGACAATTTATTCTTGAAAATTTGCCTCTTGACATTTCATCTCCGAGACAATTCCATCTGGGACATTTCATCTTCAGATTATTTGTTTCCAAGACAATTCAATCTCTAAACAATTTTCCCCAAACGATTCTTCCCAGATTCTTTATCCAATTCTTTCACCAAGACAATTCATTAAAAACTAGAAAAAAGCGTAGAAAGTTCAATAAAATATTTTTTGTAAAGAATTGTCCGAGAATGAATTGTCTCGGAGACAAAAATGTCGGTTAAAAATTGTGCTGAGTTAAAATTGACACTAGAAAGTATTGACTTCAGCCCCATTTTAAAGTATATTATCGGAATTTTAAGTAGAATTTGGTATTTCTTACGAATATTGAGTTATATTAAGAGAATTTACTGGAATTTGATGAGAATTTGATGAGAAAAATATTAATTTCTTGTGGTAATCTCAACTAGTAACTCTGGCAAAAAAATTTTTATTGCTGTCTGGCATAATATATGCAAAATACTGGCATCAAGTAAATGTTGTGCTTATTTTGCAATTTTGTTTGCATATTTTTGGCGCCTCAAATATTGCTTTAGCTGCTGCGGTGGCGGCATATTAAGAAAATATTTTATAGGGAGCGGAAGACGGAAAAGAAGCAGGGTATGATGAAAAGGAGAAATAGAAGAAGATTAAGTAGAAGAAAAAGAGAGCAAAAAGAAGGATGGCAAAAGACGGACAGCCAGTAAAGAGGGCAAGGCAGGCTGTTTGGCAGACAGGAAGTTATGCCATTTTGCGGGAAGTTGTAGAAATTGGCTAAGTTGCCAGGATATTGAAGTCAGCAATAAATTTTCAATTTTCAACAAATAACAACAACAACACACAGCTTTAGCTATCGACAAACGATAACAAAAAAAAAATCAAAAACCGAAAAACCAAAAAAAGCTTTTAGGCACTGTGGCGGTCGGCGAACAGCAAGATTTATGTGGCTTAATAGCAAATGGCTTTAATTTCCTTTCGATTTCGTTTTTCAAAATCTAGCATAGAATCTGCGCCGATTTTTCCCATCATACATCTTTTTTTAGACATATTCGGCGCAATTACAGTGCATCGTTATTTTTTTATTCTATTTAGTTTAAAAGTTTTCTTTGCAAAGTGTTTTTTTTTTCCTTGTATATTTTAGCCATGAAAAATAATGAATTTTTCAATGAATCGTGTTGGCCCAAATCGTTTGGAAATCATTTTGCGCACAATAAAATCATTCACTGAAATCTTTTATTTTTTTTTTGTTGAATTTTCGTCTCAATCTTCCATTTTTTGTAATTTTTCTCATTTCCTCGAGGGCAACTCCCGCAGGACCTATGACGACAGTCTTGATAGAGGCTGTGATTTCGATTTGACTTTTTTCAAATTAAACGTTCGAGAAAAATGAAGACAAACAAAAAAAATATTCAAGAATCAATAATGACAAGAAATTTTTCTCGTAGACAAATGTTTGGACAAGTTAATCCGCATGTTGTACTTTCGTACGTAAAGCAGAGCAGCGTTGCCAACTTCAACTAGAAAAAACGGCACGGATAGTTTCGAGTATAAAATACACCTGAGAGGGCATTGTCGACTATGGAGATTTGTTTGAAATTGTGCTCAATTCTCAATGCAGTTGTATGCGACCAAATTAAAATAAAAATTGTTGACCGAATAGAAAAATTGAATTTAAGTCATATTTTGAATTTTTATTTATAATTTTGATTTCCAGCGAAAAATCAAATTTTCAGTGAAAAATTGAATTTTACAGTCAAAAATTGAATATATAGTGAAAAATTTTATTTTTTTTAGTGAACAATTAAATTTTTTTACTGAAAAATTGAGTTTTTAGTGAAAATTTTAATTTTTTTTATTGAAAAATTAAATTTTTAGTAACAATTTGAATTTTTAGTAAAAATTTGAATTTTTAGTGAACATTTTTTTTTTTGTGAAAAATTAAATTTTTAGTATAAATTTGAATTTTTAGTAAAAATTTGAATTTTTAGTAAAAATTTGAATTTTTAGCAAAAATTTGAATTTTTAGTGAATAAGTAAAATTTTAGTGAAAAATTAAATATTTAATGAAAAAATTAATTTTTAAGTGAAAAAATGAATTTTAGTGAAAAATTTAATTTATAGTAAAAAAATTGAATTTTTAGTGAAAAATTTAATTTTTAGTGAAAAATTGAATTTTTAGTGAAAAATTGAATTTTTAGTGAAAAATTGAATTTTTAGTGAAAAATTGAATTTTTAGTGAAAAATTGAATTTTTAGTGAAAAATTGAATTTTTAGTGAAAAATTGAATTTTTAGTGAAAAATTGAATTTTTAGTAAAAAATTGAATTTTTAGTAAAAAATTGAATTTTTAGTGAAAAATTGAATTTTTAGTGAAAAATTGAATTTTTAGTGAAAAATTGAATTTTTAGTGAAAAATTGAATTTTTAGTGAAAAAATGAATTTTTAGTGAAAAAATGAATTTTTAGTGAAAAATTGAATTTTTAGTGAAAAATTAAATTTTTAGTGAAAAATTGAATTTGTAGTGAAAAATTGAATTTTCAGTAAAAAATTGAATTTTCAGTGAAAAATTTAATTTTTAGTGAAAAATTTAATTTTTAGTGAAAAATTTAATTTTTAGTGAAAAATTAAATTTTTTAATGAAAAATTGAATTTTTTAATGAAAAATTGAATTTTTTAATGAAAAATTTAATTTTTAGTGAAAAATTGAATTTTTTAGGGAAAAATTGAAAAGTTTAGTGCAAAATTGAATTTTTAGTGAAAAATTGAATTTTAAGTTAAAAATTGAATTTTTTAGTTGATTTTTTTTTAGTGAAAAATTAAAAATGACTGCTTTTATAAAAATACGGCAATACAATTAAATCAACTGTGAAACCACTGTATAGCAATTGCAAAGCAACAAAAAAGCAACTGCAATGAAACTGTAATGCAACTGTAAAGCAACTACAAAGCAATTGCAAAGCAATTGAATTGTAGTTCAGTTTTATGTTAATATTTGGAAAAAATACTTTGATTTTTTTATTTTTCGAAAAATAATGGCAAAACAATTAAAGTAATTGTATAGAAACTGCAAAGCTTCAAACTGTAAAGAAACTGCAAAGCAACTGTAAAGGAACTGCAAAGCAACTACAAAGCAACTGCAAAGCAAATACAAATCAACTTGCAAAGCGACTGTAAAATAACTGTAAAGCAACTGTAAAAAAATTGCAAAACAACTGCAATTGAACTGCAGATCAACAGCAAAGCAATTGTAAAGCAACTGTAAAGCAATTGCAAAGCAATTGCAAAGCAATTGCAAAGCAACTGGCAAACAACTGCAATTGAACTGCAGATTTACTGCAAAGAATTGTAAAGCAAGTGAATTTCAACTGCAAATTATAAAGCAACTGTAAAGAAACTGCAAAGCAACTGCAAAGCGACTGTTAAGCAACTGTAAAGCAATTGCAAAGCAACTACAAAGCAACTGCAAAGTAACTGCAATTCAACTGCAATGGAACTGTAAAGCAACTGTAAAACAATTGCATAGCAACTGCATTTGAACTGCAGATCAACTGCAAAGCAATTGTAAAGCAAGTGAAATTCAACTGCAAAGTAATTGTAAAGCAACTGTAAATAAACTGCAAAGCAACTGTAAAGTTACTACAAAGCAACTGCAAAGCAACTGCAAAGCGACTATTAAGCAACTGTAAAGCAATTGCAAAGCAGCTACAAAGCAACAGCAAAGCAATTGTAAAGCAAGTGAAATTCACTGTAAAGCCAACAAGTGTAAACAACTGTGAAATATTTTAGAGGATAAAAAATATTATAAAAACTGTCAAACAATTAAAGCAAGTATTATATATATTGTTTACGTATTTTTAATAAATAATATTTTAATAGCAGCAATTTTAACGCTTTTGTGTGCCTTTTTTAAAACATAAAAATAACCTCAAAGACCGCGAAATCTGGCAGCATTTTGCCATTGATATCATTGAAGGCAATACAAACGTTTGACCCAAACAATGCGCGTTGACACAATCAAAAGCAATTTAATGCGGACCGACGGAGAGACAAAATAGACGGACATACAAACACACAGATACAAATAGATAAATTTACACATTCTCACATATAATTTATATAGATATAAAGCACAATAGTGCGGCGAATATTTGTCGGTTACACAAACAAACAATGGCGGCCGGACGGGGCGGCTCAATGTTTGCCGATCATTTATCAATATTTGTGAGTTTTTCTTTTATTGTTTGGAATTTTATTGTGATTGTGTGTGTGTGTGATGTAACATATACACACAAACATTCATTTACTATTATTCTATGCTATGAGTAGCTTTCATGTATTGAAGCTTTTGTGTTGTAAGCGTTACAATCGCCATGGCAACCAACCAATTGTACTATGTAAATTTCAATGCATAGCATTTGTTGTCATAGATTTTGGATAAAAACAACCCAATTGTGGTTTCAATATAATTGTTAATCTCTAAGGATTATATGCGCCATGATTTTTCCATTCAGATAAAGGACGGACACAAACACTCACGGAACAATACGAGGATATACAAAATACTCCATACAAATACAACGACAAATACAGTTGAATCTGATGCGAAAGGACATCAAATAGTATAAATATAATTAGCTTATTCTGTGTGGGGAAATGCAGAAGCATTATAATTATTAATCAGATTTGCTATTGAGCGAGGTTGAGTGGGCGAGATAAATGAAAAAAAAAAAAATGGAAAAAGTGAAAACTGGAGAAGGGTACGTCATATGATTAATGATACAAATAATAATATTTAGAGTAGAGTAATCAAAGTAGAAAATTTATAGTATAATTCAACTTCATAATCAAGAAAGAAAAAGAAATACAATAAAATAAATTGAAGAAAATTAAAAAAATAATTTTCTTAAAAAAATAACAACAGTTTAAAATTTTGTATGTTGTACATAAAGTTGATGATTTTAAAGTTAATAGATTGAAAAATAATATAATATAAAAAAGCCATGGACCATATAATTCCTTCGCAGTACTGTGAAAGAAGTAACTGCAAAGGAACTGCCATGGGACTGCGAAGGAACTGCGAAGAAACTGCGAACAAACTGCGAATTAACTGCGAATTTACTGCGAAGAAACTGCAAAGTAACTATGATGGACTACTATGGAACTATAAAACTTCTATGGAACTACTATGAAACAAATGTGGAACTTCTATGGAACTACTATGGAACTAATATGGAACTACTATGGAACTACTGGCACTACTATGTAACTAATATGGTACGACTATGGAACTACTATGAAACTATTATGGAACTACTATGGAACTACTATGGAACTACTATGGAACTGCTATGGAACTACTATGGCACTAAAATGGAACGACTATGGCACTACAACGAAAGTACTATGGAACTAATATGGAACTACTATAAAACTTCTGTGGAACTAATATGGCACTACTATGGAACTACTATAAAACTTCTGTGGAACTAATATGGCACTACTATGGAACTACTATGGAACTACTATGGAACTACTATGGCACTAAAATGGAATTACTATGGAATACTATGAAACTACTATGGACTACTATGGAACTAATATAGCACTACCCTGGAACTAATACTATGAAACTACTATGAAACTAATCTGGAACGACTATGGCACTACTATGGAACTACTATGGAACTATTATGGCCTTACTATGGAACTACTATGGAACTATTATGGAATTACTATGGAAATACTATGAAACTACTATGGAACTACTATAGAACTACTATGGAACAACTGTGGAACTTCTATGGAACTACTATGGAACTTCTATAGAACTAGTATGGAATTACTATGAAACTACTATGGAATTGGTATAGAACTTCGATAGAACTGCGATAGAACTGCGATGGAACTGCAATGGAACTGCGAAGAAACTACAAAGGAATTGCAAAAAATTGCGAAGGAACTGTAAAGGAACTACGAAGTAACTGCGAAGGAACTGTGAATTTACTGTGAAGGAACTGTGAATGAACTGCGAGAAAACTGCGTTTCAATGAAATATGAAGGAACTGCGAAAAATCGGCGAAGAAGCTGCAAAGGTATTACAAAGCTACTGCGAAAGTACTGCCTAGGAACTGCGAAGCAACCGCAAAAGTACTCCAAGTGAAGTGCGAAGGAAGTCATGCAATTATAAAGCAACTAAAAATCAAATAACATCTAACTAAGAAGCAACTAAGAAGCAACTAAATAAAAAAAAAACTAAAGAGTAACTTAAAAGCAACTAAAGAGCACCTATAAAACAACTAAAGAGCAACTATTAAGCAACTAAAGAGCAACTAATAAGCAACTATAAAACAACTATAAAGCAACTGAAAAGCAACTAAAAAGCAACTTAAAAGCAACTTAAAAGCAACTTTAAAGCAACTAAAAAGCAACTATAGAGCAACTAAAAAGCAACTAAAGAGCATCTATTAAGGAACTAAAGAGCAGCTGAAAATAACTAAAAAGCTACTTAGCAGCAATGTTACTATAAAAATACTCAAACACCTATACAAAATATAAAAAAGAAACTATAACATTTCAAAAATGTATCTTTAAACACACATTTTATACAGCAGTAACTGAAAAATGTTTGCTTTTAAAGCACCTTCAAAATAATCCAAATTGAAAAAGCAATTTAAGAAAAGAATACTCAACCAAAGTGGGACTTTAATTGTTTTAAGCTGAACCTAAAATATTATTTTGACAAATTCAAACAAATTTTCAGTCAAAACAAAGTTACTTGCCTTTTTAAACTGTACGCGTGGAATGTCAAAAAATATAAAATATATAAAAATAAAAAGTTCACTTGACAAACATTTGCAATTTTAATGCGTAATTTACGCACTTTGAGACAATTTGTGGAAATATACTTGAAGTAATACTTATTGCTACTTAAAACAATTTCAGGTAAATGCTAAGTGCTATGCAGCACTGGCAACTTTTTGGTAATACGTCGCCTGATGTGGTAGTAACTCTAGACGGCTCAGGTTCTCTGTATAGAACAGTGAAGCACTAGTCGGGGGAATGGAAGAGCTTTAAGTCATAGTAATTTTTCTTTTGCCACTCACCTACATGTCAACGTGGTAGGGAACATAACAAATATAGTCGTAAAAGGAACAAAAAAAACATAGCGTCGAAGCATTATAACTGACTGAAGTATTTGTGTGACTCGGTTCTAAGTAGTAGAAATAAAATGGAGGCAAAGGCCGTAGGGTAGCACAGTACCGTGTATTACAGAGCTCTATTCTATTTTATGCTTTGGCACAGAAACAAAAATAAAAAATGAAAAATGAAAAACGAAAAACAAACACTTTCAACATAATCCCTCAATAATTTCCATTTGTGGAAGGATCATGTTTTTCGGGCTGCAGCTGCAAAGGATTCCCCAAGTGTCAGAGCAAATATTTTAGAGTTGATATGCTACTCCATCTCTCGCTCTGACACACATTGCAGCCATATATAGCAGGCAAGATATAAAGAGTGAGACAAATATAGTGTGTCACAAATAGAGAAAGACGTAGTTAGTTGCCTTTGCTGATGATGATGATGGCGATGTAGATGGAGATGAATGAGTTGACTGGTGGTAGTGGATAAAAATTGCAAACTAATAAATGTGTCGCACTTGTTTTGCTCTATAGATTAGTATAACAAAAGCAATAAAACTAAAAAAAATCAAAAAATATACTATAAAATTTATAGTATCCATCACATTATGTTGAGAAATAAACTACGTATTAAGTTACTCCTTGCGGTAGCAAGTGTACAAAACAGATAGAATGTGTGATTCAAATACTTGAATTGCATAAAAGGGCTATTCGAATTATGTTGCTGTATACTTACTAAAATTTTTAAAGGTTCTTTTGTATAAAACTAATTTGTAAAATTGTTAAAATAAATTAATCATGTAATTTTTTGTTAGGATTTAATTTTTTTTTTGTAAAAATTGATTTCAATTTCTTTAAAGTTTTCTTAAAAATGATGTGATGAAAAATGTGTGTGTAATTGGTGAATATTTGAATTGTTAGCAATATTTTGAATTTTGTATATTTTCATTATAAATAAAAATTGTTATATTTTTAATCTTGATGGATGAGAAAATTTGGATTTTTTATATATAAATTTATTTTTTTTGTTACAACTAAAAAATTACTAAAGAGTAATTGAGAAGCAACTGAAAAGCAAACACAAAGTAAATAAATTCCGTGTAAAAAGCAAATTAAATGACTCTGTGAGTATAAAATATGGTAGAAAGCAACTGAAAAGCAACTGAAAAGCAACTAAAAAGTAAACTGAAATGTGATTGAAAAGACAGGATTAAATTGCTCGAGAAACTCGAAAACTCTCGCTTTTTACTTTTGAATGAGGCTTCGATTTCAGAACTCTTACTCTTTTCTTTTTGAATTATTCCAAAACTATCGCTCTTTCCTTTTTAAATGCTGCCCGATTCCAACCAATTTCCTCTTGTAATGTATCCTCGATACAAAAACGTTCGCTCTTTGCTATTTAAATGCTGCTCGAATCCAAACCTCTCGCTCTTTGCTTTTTAAATGCTATCTCGATACAAACACTTTTGCTCTTTGATTTTTATTTGATACCTCGACTCAAATATGTGTACTTTGAAGTAATTGTGAAAACAATGAAAAATTCAAAAATATCGAAAATATTAAAAAATATCAAAAAATATCAAAATTTATCAAGAAATATAAAAAAAAAAACTAAAAATATCGAAAAATATTAAAAAATAAAAAAATATCGAAAAATATCAAAAAATATAAAAATTATAAAAATAAAATCTAAAAATATCAAAAAAATATAAAAAAAAAGAAAATTTATTTTGGATATATCAAGAAATATCCAAAAATATCAAAAAAAAAACAAAAATTATGAAAAATGTATCAAAATTTATAAAGAAATATAAAAAAAAAATCTAAAAATATCGAAAAATATCAAAAAAGAAAAAAATCTAAAAATATCGAAAAATATAAAAAAATCTAAAAATATCAAAAAATATCAAAAAAAATTAAATAATATAAACATATCAAAACATCTCGAAAAATATTAAAAAAAATTTCAAAATATATAAAAAAATATCAAAAATATATCAAAAATATAAAAATAAAATCTAAAAATTTAAAAATATATGAAAAAAATATCAAAAAAATATCAAAAAATATCAAGAAGTATCAAAAAATATCAAGAAATATCCAAAAATATCAAAAAAATATATATATAAAAAATATCGAAAACTACCGAAAAATATCAAATAATTTCAAGAAGTTTTTTTTGAAAAATATATAAAAAAAAAAATCTAAAAATATCAAAAAATATTAAAAAATATTAAAAAATATCAAAAAATATCTAAAAATATCAAAAAATATCAAAAAATATCTAAAAATACCAAAATATAAAAAAAAAATATCAAAAAATATCAAGAATTATCCAAAAATATCAAAAAAAATATATATATAAAAAATATCAAAAAATATCAAAAATTATCGAAAACTATCGAAAAATATCAAAAAATATCAAATAATTTCAAGAAGTATCAAAAAATATCCAAAAATATATAAAAAAATCTAAAAATATCAAAAAAATATCAAAACATATCAAAAAAATATCGAAAAATATTAAAAAAAATCAAAAAATATCAAAAAATATCAAAAAATATCAAGAAGTATCAAAAAATATCAAGAAATATCCAAAAATATCAAAAAAAAAAAAATACAAAAACAAAAATTATGAAAAAAAAATATCATAAAATATTTAAAAATAACAAAAATTATAGAAACAAAAATCCTAACCTATCAAAAAAAAATAATAATAAATAAATTTAAAAAATATAAGAAAAAAATCAAAAAATAATATTTTTTTTTAATTATAAAATATCAAAAAAATAAAAAAAAACAGAAAATATTAAAAAATAACAAAAAAAATATATATATATTTTTTTTTTAATATCAAGAAAATAGCAAAAATAACAAAACAAAACCTAAAAATACTAAAAAACTCAGAAAAAATTAGAATACCAAAAACGGAAATAAACAAAAAGTATCAGAAAATATGAATAGTTTCAAAAACATTAAAAAAATATCAATAGAAATTCAAAAATATATAAAAACAAAAAAAAACTAAAAAATATCATATTTTTTATAAATTATAAATGTTTCATTTTTTAGATAGTAAATTCATTCTGTTTCTAAATATATTTGCTCAAAATAATACATAATATATTTAAAATTTTGTTTTTATTATTATTTTTAATGCTCATATTTTGATTGCTATACGTTTTGCCAGTGACATTGCTTTTAACATATTCTCCTCCAACTTGAAAGTCAAACTGGCGCGTGAGTACACTACGCGGTACGGTGCCGCATCGGTCGACTCTGTCAGGATGTAGAACGTTGCTGAAAGCAGCCAACAAAAATAACAACGCAGACAGACAGAACATGATGCAAAGCTACACCTAGCAAGTGACAGCATCAGGCACCTTTACATTAGTGGCAAAAATAAACATTATTTTGCAAAGCAAACTGAGACATCAACGAAAGATGGAAATTGTTAGCACAAAAAATGTATAAAAAAAAACAACTTAAATCTCAAAGAAAATGTTGTACAAACGGAGTAGCAGAGAAAAATAAGAAAATGAAGTGGTAGAAAAAGTAGTAAATGAAAAAAAAATAGTAAAAAAAAAAGAAACAAATTTAGCTGAAGGTAGAAAAATAATTTCTATATTTAAGCAGACATATTCAAGGTGAGCTTTTAAAAGCTTACGTCCTGAAATGCAATGAAGTGTTGATTTTTTTCTACTGGGATGCAGCTGGAGCCTGACTCAATGAGTGCCTGTGAATACATCGGTGCGTCCATATGTCTGTCTGGCTGTGTGACTGCCTGCCAATGTCAGCGCGATAGTGTCTTACTTGACAGTGGCAGTGGCAGCGCATAACGGAAGCATTATAAAGACGTCTGTGGCAACAGCCATGGACATGTGCAGGGTGGCAACGTAGTGACATGGGGCAGTGCATAGTGGGACAAATTAAAAAATGAAAATTTACAAACTTTATTTTTTTTTTATATTCTTAGTGAAAAAATTGAATTTTAAGTAAATATTTTAATTTTTAATGAAAAAATTAATTTACAGTGAAAATTTAATTTTTAATGAAAAATTGAATTTTTAGTGAAAATTTTAATTTTTAATGAAAAATTGAATTTTTAGTGAAAAATTTAATTTTCTAAAGAAAATATTAATTTTTAGTGGAAAATTGAATTTTTAGTGAAATATGGAATTTTTAGTGAAAAATTGAATTTTTAGTGAAAATTTTAATTTTTAGTGAAAAATTGAATTTTTAGTGAAAATTTTAATTTTTAGTGAAAAATTTTAATTTTTAGTGAAAAATTGAATTTTTAGTGAAAATTTTAATTTTTAGTGAAAAATTGAATTTTTAGTGAAAAATTGATTTTTTATTGAAAAATTGAATTTTTAGTGAAAATTTTAACTTTTAGTGAAAAATTGAATTTTTAGTTAAATATTGCATTTTTAGTGCAATTTGCATTTTTAGTGAAAAATTGAATTTATAGTGAAAAATTTAATTTTTAATGAAATTTTAATTTTTAGTGGAAAATTGCATTTTTAGTGCAAATTTGCATTTTTAGTGCAAATTTGCATTTCAGTGAAAAATTGAGGTGATAGTGAAACATTGAATTTTTAGTGAAAAATTGAATTTAAAAATTTAATTTTTAGTGAAAAATAGAATTTTTAGTGAAAAATAGAATTTTTAGTGAAAAATAGAATTTTTAGTGAAAAATTGAATTTTTAGTGAAAAATTGAATTTTTAGTGAAAAATTGAATTTTTAGTGAAAAATTGAATTTTTAGTGAAAATTTGATTTTTTTGTGAAAATTTGAATTTTTAGTGAAAAATTGAATTTTTAGTGAAAAATTGCATTTTTAGTGAAAAATTGAATTTATAGTGAAAAATTTAATTTTTAGCGAAAAATTGAATTTTTAGTGAAAAATTGAATTTTTAGTGAAAAATTGAATTTTTAGTGAAAAATTGAATTTTTAGTGAAAAATTGAATTTTTAGTGAAAATTGAATTTTTAGTGAAAAATTGAATTTTTAGTGAAAAATTGAATTTTTAGTGAAAAATTGAATTTTTAGTGAAAAATTGAATTTTTAGTGAAAAAATGAATTCTTAGTGAAAAATTGAATTTTTAGTGAAAAATTGAATTTTTAGTGAAGAATTTAATTTTGACTGAAAAATTTAATTTTAATGAAAATTTTAATTTTAATGAAAAATTTAATTTGAATGAAAAATTAACTTGATATTGAAAAATTAAATTTTTGGAAAATTAAAATTTTAGTTAAAATTGAATTTGTAGTAAAAATTAAATTTTATCGATATTTTTTAATTTAGCCCATTGTACTATATGATGGCATTAGGTGACCTAAAGTGTAGTCGGTGGTTTTAGTTGGAATGGGTGGTACAGAGCTTTGTGGGTGACGATGCGCATAGAGTAGATGGTTTGTGAAATAGAAACTGCGTCGCCATGGTCGTCGCATCTTTGCGTCAACTTTGATGCCCATTTACGAACTGCTTTAACGCATACTTTGACATTTACTCTACTATTTTCTTTTTTTCAATTTTTTTTTTTATAATTTTGCTTCATTTCTTTGCTTAATATGTCAAGCAGATGCCACTACTTCACGACATCTTCATTCAGTGGCACTTTTTAGTAGCTTCAGCAACTCCCACCCCCCCCGAACCATCAACTATTACGAACCACCTACTTTTCTGAAAATATTTTACGCCATATCCAGGGCTTCTTTTACCTTCTGCTCTGGCAACTTTGACTATGCGTCCGTCGTATTGACATTGGCGGAAGTGCTTTCAGGGATATTAAGCAATGCAAACATGGCGCTCAATGTTTGAATTTCTCTGCAAGGTAAATGAAAAATATATTATAATAATATATATAGAAAAATATTAGCCATAACTAACGGGCAAATGTTAAATTATTGCGAAAATCTTGAAATGAAAAATACTACAATTTATACAGAGTAGAATACTTAAAGAAGCATACTTTATTTTATTTAATTATTTAACATTTCGTCGCTGTAGAACGAAAAGTCACCAAATACATTTTCAAAATGCCAAATATTAATATACAAAAATTTTAAATATCTGTGAATTGTTAATCGGTGATCTCAATTTTATTATCACGTGTTAAGCAAATGTAAGTCTATCAATTGGTATTTTAACTTTAAAAATGTATCAATTACTTTTTATAATATTAATCAACAAACTCGAAATTTAAGTTTTTCATAAAATTGGTGACTTTTCGTTCTACAACGACGATATAGAAATTATTTCAATTTGGTTATTATTTAGAGTTATCTATAAAAATATGAATAGCCCCAGATAAAATAAACGGCAGGTAATTGGCGGGCAACAGCTAGGCAATCACAACAGGTTTTAAGCTGAAAATCAACAGATTTTCGCAGGCTTTCGGCAGACATCGGCGGAGTTTGTAAAAAACCCGGCTTATTGTCTACCCTATAATAAATCGGCATATGAATTCGGTTATATGAATCGGTTATATGAATTTACAGGAATATTGTGGTATATCAAGGATGTTAAATATTTTGATTGTCTGCCTGAAATAGTAAATTAAAATAAAAGAATCACACGATTTTATTTTGAATGTTTAACATTTAACTAATATAGTAATTTTCAAATAAAAATATATAAAAATACCAAGTACAAATTATGTAATAGATTTGCTGCCGTTGACTGCTTGAACCGGGCAAACTGCCTTGTTATTCCTGGCATTTCTGTTATTATGATATTTGTTCGATCTTTTTTTTATATTTTTCTTTTTTTATTGTTGATACTTTTTATTGTTATTATTATTTGAAATTTGATACAATTAAAAAGTAATAATTTTTATTGAATATTGATTTTTTCAACAACGTATGAAAATCCAAAAATATTTCCCAAACACTTTGAAGTTACCCTTGTCTCGCTGTAATTCAAACTGCTAGACATAGTTTTAGTTTTATTTATTTGCTGCATTTATTTTTCATATTTCGCCTTGTTGCTGCCGCGACAAATTTCTGTTTTTTTTGCTATTCTTGTTGCCACGTTTACCGTCTAAGCCATACTCGTGCAACATTTACCGCCCACCCATTGCTAAATGCCGCGCATAAAAATGCCAGATCAAAGTAAATTGGCAATTAAAAGCAGGGCAGCCAGCAACGAAAGACGCAGCCAAATGCAATGCAATTCAATTTAATTTAAGGGCGGCGGCACACGAAGGATTCTAGGAAGAAAGGAAGACTGAAAAGAAGGCGCACAAAAAGTCAACATAAAAATGAAAAATAAATAACAGCGAAAACAATTTCGAAAGAAAAACTAGGAAGCGATAAACGCGCTGCTTTGACAATCGAAAACACAAATAGCACTGCTTTTGAGGGGGCGCGAGCAAATTAAATTAGTTTTAAAAAGAAGAAAATGAAAAATATAAAAACAGAAAAAAAAATATAATAAAGAATATAAAGAAGTGAAAAAACAAATAAAGTAATAAAAACTACGCGAAAACAAAATGAATTGAAGCAAATGCAATAATTTATTTGCTGCATTTTAGTAGGTGAACTTTGTCGATTGCACGGAGGCTTCTGCTGAATATAACAATATAGAAGGTGTTTTTGGTGTTTTGTTAAATTCTAAAATGTTTTATATAAGCAAAATTTAAAGATATAACATGATTTTATAGATACTAAAGACATTTAGAACAATTTTTAAAGTAACACTCATACGTCATGTAGATCAAGTTTATTTTTAAAACGTTTTATAAAACCATTTTTGTGGAATGAGAATAATTTGTGTTATCTTAATTGAAAACTTGTGTTTTTAGCTTTTATTTAATATATAACAGATTATATTTTTCTTACTAACAAAATGCATTAAAAATCATTTTACATAAAGTATGACATTTTTCAAAAAGTTGGACAAATTATCTAAAAAATGGAAAAAATATTACAGAATATAAAAATAAAAAAAAGAAATATTGTTTTTAAGAAAATTTCAAACAATATTAAAAAATTTGAAAAACAAAAATTTTAAAGAATATCAAAAAATTCAAAAAAAAAAAATATATATATATCAAAACATATTAAAAAATATCTAAAAATATCTAAAAATATCTAAAAATATCTAAAAATATTTAAAAATATTAAAAATATATCCATAAGAGTAAAAAAATAAATCTAAAAATATCTAAAATGTCAATGAATATCAAAAAATTACAAAAATATCAAAAGAATATCAACGAATATAAAAAATATCAAAAAATATCAAAAAAGATCAAAAAATATAAAAAAAAATATCAAAAA
The DNA here is from genome assembly GCA_951804985.1 of Dryomyza anilis. Taxonomy (NCBI): domain Eukaryota; kingdom Metazoa; phylum Arthropoda; class Insecta; order Diptera; family Dryomyzidae; genus Dryomyza; species Dryomyza anilis. Next base: position 9,506,166 of record OX638134.1, read on the forward strand.
AAAAAATAAAAAAAATTAAAAAATATAAAAAAAAATATCAAAAACTATCAAAAAAATAAAAAAAAAATATATAAACAAATATATAAAAATATCAAAAATATCAAAAAATTACAAAAATATCAAAAAATATCAAAACATATCCAAAAATATTGAAAACATCAAACAAAAAAAATCAAAAAATATCAAAAAATAGTAAAATAAAAAAATATAAAATATCAAAAATATAGAAAAAAATATGAAAAAATATCGAAAAATATCAAAAAATATCAAAATATATCAAAAAATATCAAAAAAAATATCACAAAATAACAAAAAAATATCAAAATTTATTAAAAAAATATCGAAAGTATCAAAGAATATCAAAAAATATTGTATAATATTAAAAAAATATAAAAAATATCAAAACATTAAATAAAAGATCAAAAAATATCAAAAAATATAAATAAAAAACAAAAAAAAAAAAAAATATAAAAAAAAATATCAAAAATAAAAAATCAAAAATATAAAGAATATATAAAACTATTAAAAAAAATATTTAAAAAAAATATAAAAAAATATAAAAAAATATCTAAAAATATCGAAAATATCAAAAAATATCAAAGAAAATGTCAATGAATATCAAAAAATATCATAAAAAAATATCAGAAAAAGATCAAGAAATATAAAAAAAATATCAAAAAATATCAAAAAAATATTTAAAAAAAAATAATCAAAAATATAAAAAAATATATAAAAATATATAAAAATATCAAAAAATATCAAAAAATATCAAAAAATATCAAAAAATATCAAAAAATATCAAAAAATATCAACAAAATATCAACAAAATATCAAAAAATATCAAAAAATATCAAAAAATATCAAAAAAATATCAAAAAATATCAAAAAATATCAAAAAAAAATCAAAAAATATAAAAAAAATATTAAAAAAAAAATCAAAAAATATAAAAAAAATATCTAAAACTATCAAAAAAAAAAATTAAAAAAATTATAAAGAAATATCTAAAAATATCGAAAATATCAAAAAATATCAAAAATGTCAATGAATATCAAAAATATCAAAAAATATCAGAAAAAGATCAAGAAATATCAAAAACTATCAAAAAATATAAAAAAAAAATATATATCAAAAATAAAAAAAAATATATAAAAATATCAAAAAATATCAAAAAATATCAAAAAATATCAAAAAATATCAAAAAATATCAAAAAATATCAAAAAATATCAAAAATATTACAAAATATCAAAAAATATCGAAAAATATCAAAAAATATCGAAAAATATCAAAAAATATCAAAAAATATCAAAAAATATCAAAAAATATCAAAAAATATCAAAAAATATCGAAAAATATCGAAAAATATCAAAAAATATCAAAAATATCAGAAAATATCAAAAAATATAAAAAACAAAAAATTAAAAAAATAAAAAAAAAATATTTTAAAATTATCAGAAAATATCCAAAAGTTTCAAAAAAATATCAAAAAAAAAAAAATATATCAAAAGAATCAAAGATCGGTTATAAACATCATGATATTGTAACGCTTTCAAAGTATGTTGTAAAGCTTTAAAAGCTTAAACTTTAAGCTTTAATTAGCGGTATAAATCATAACATAAAACTTTTAAAAACTATATTAAAAGCTAATTTTTAATTTAGGCAACCACAAAATGTCACACATAAGTGCGGGCACACAAATCTTGACAAGGCTTTCAAAAATCTCTATATTGCAGTAAAAAATAAAATTTAAAAGCTAAAAATTCCCAAATCACAAATTTCTTTTTATAAAAAAATAGATTTCTTTAAAAAAAACTATAATTTTAGTGCACACAAAAAAAAAATCAACTATACAAAAATTGCAAAGCTATAGTATTTGAAGTTTTCTACAAAGTGCATGCCGGTCGAAAACTTTCTCATCAACTGTTGCCTCTAGAATGAAATCTTAAAAAAGCGAAAAAAAAAAAATCAGTATCTAACTTTACAACTTAACCCTTTGATTGAGCAAAAGTTTCGTTACCTAGTAGGAGTGTTTTTTTTTTTTGGTTTTTTATTATCTTTTTTTATTTTTGTATAACTTGGTCAGTCTACTTTTATTTGCTGCTCTATGGCTAACAAATTGAAATCTAATTGACCGACATTTCACAACTTTTTGTCAGCGTCGTTGCCGCCATTAAAAAGATATTGAAACTGTCAGCTGTCAAATGTCAGTTGAATGAATGAAAAATTACAAATAGAAAAAATACGAAAAAATTATGTATAAGAAAACCCATTGAAATCAAATCATAATGAAAAATAAAAAGGGCGAAAGCTTTTTGCGTCATTAAACTTTTGTCACATGCAGCGATGCTGATTGACACCAAGCTGAACTCTGAGCTTTACTCATTTTTTTCGCATTCGACATTTTTTTTTTAACTTTTTGGTATTTTTTAATGTTTTTATTATTTTTTCTACTATTTCTCATTTATTTATTGAATTTTATGAACTATTTTAATTTTTTCTACTTAAATCTTTTTGTTCAACATGTTTTTTATTAATGTCTCTCTCCGGTATTTTCTATCTTTTTAGTTTTTTTTTCTGTTTTTTTTCTGATTTTTTCTGCTTTTTTCTGCTTTTTTATAATTTTATAAACTTATTAATTTTTCCTACTTAAATTTTTTTGTTTCAACATTTTTTTAATGCCTCACTCCGATTTTTCTATTTTTTTATTATTTTTCTGCTTTTTTAAACGTTTTTATACCTTTCTCACTTTTTCGGTTTGTTTCTAATTGTTACTCCTAATTGTTACTCATTTTTTCCTTCATGTTTCTACATTTTATATTAATATATTTCTTTATTTTCCCCCGCTTCTGCATTTTTTTTTTGCCTGTTCTGATTTTGTCTACCATTTTCTACCCTTTTCAACTTTTTTCAACGTATTTCTGTTTGTTTCTACTTTTTATTTTTGTTCCTCCTATTTGCTTTTTGTTGCTTCATTTTATTATTAATATCCTTTTTCTACCTTTTCCAGTTTTTTTTCTATTTGTTCTACTTTTTTCCAGTTTCTTCCAACGTTTTTCTAATTTTTTTCAACCGTTAGTTTCTGCATTTTTCTTACGGTTCCTCCTCATTTTTTACAGTTTTTATTAATATCATTGTCTGCTTTTTCCACCTTTTTCTGCATTTACCTGCTTTTTCTGTTTGTTTTTCAGCTGTTACAGAAAACAGAAGAACAGCATTTTCTACTTCTTTCAACTTTTTTTCACCTTTATCTACGTTTTTCTACTTTTTCTTGTATTTTCTGCTTTTCCTTATTTTTTCACTTTTTGTTTTGTTTGTTTCTTTATTTTATACTAATATCATTCTCTACATTTTTCACCCTTTTCTGCATTATCCTGATTTTTTTTCCTTTTTTCAACGTTAGTCTACTTTTTTCTCCTTTTTTCTGTTAATTTCTACTTTTTTGCTGTTTCTTCCACCTTTTTGCTTTTTGTTTTTACATTTTATTATTTTTTGTTTTTTTCTACCTTTTTCAGTTTTTTCTATATTCTGCTTTTTCCACTTTCTTTCAACGTTTTTCTGCTTTTTCTTTTATTTTCTATTTTTTCTTTCTGTACCTTCTTTTTTTCTAGAATATTTTATTAAAATCTTTCTCTGTTTTTTTCACAATTTCCTCCTTTTCTCTTTTTTCTACTTTCTCGTTTTTATTTTTATTTCTATTTTTGTTTCAAAATTTTCTTTTAGCACAACTTTTTTTATTCAACTTTTTGATTTCTGTTGTTTTCATTTTGTTTCTACTACCTTTTTTATTTATTTTTTCTTCTTTTCTCCAGCTGTTTCATTTTTCGGTCTTCATTTCAAATTTCGATTTCTTTGCCTTCATTTCATTTGGGCGCTCAAAACTTTTTAATAAAGATTTTTGACAGGCCAGCGCAAAAAACTGCTTTGTGCCGAGTTATTAAGAATTTTCCCAAAAAAACAAAAAACTTCAAAATTAAATGAAACCTCGAGGCGACGGCGACATCGCACTTTTATGCAGCACTGAAACGAAATTCATTTGTGAACAATTAAAAGAGCGTTAATTGCGACAACTTTGCTGAATTGATTGACAGCGCAGGCAAAACTTGAGGCAACAAATTCTTGAGAAGAAAAATATTAAAAAATAAACTTTTATTGAACAAAAAGAAAGAGGGAGAAAATTTAAAAATGAATTTAAATAATATAAAAAATGCAAGATAATTTGTTATGATTGACAATCGAGTTTTTAGATAAAAATTTAAAATTAAATTTTTTTTTAATGAAAATTTAAATTTTTATGTAAAATTGATTTTTAGTGAAAATTTGAATTTTTTAGTGAGAATTTTTTTTTAGTGAAAATTTTAATTTTTTGTGAAAAATCGAATTTTAAGAGAGGATTTGAATTTTTAGTGAAAAATTGAATTTTTAGTGGAAATTGTAATTTTTAGTGAAAATTGGAATTTTTAGTGAAAATTTGAATTTTGAGTGAAAATTTGAATTTTTAGTGAAAATTAGATATCAAATTTTTTTAGTTAAAATTAGAATTGTTAGTGAAAAATTTAATTTTAATTGAATAATTAAATTGTTGTTGTCACATTTCGCCACCGCTAATTACAAACGGCGTCTGTTACGTTTAAAACTCCATAATACTGACCCTCGCCTCACTGAGACAGACGCACACAAAAGCTTTTGGGGGCAGTGCTTTTGTGCGCCCATAAATATGCAACAATAAACGTGTCTTTGGTGACGCTGCCGCTGAAGTTTGTGTTTTTTTTTTATATTTTTCTTTTGTTCTTTAGTTCTAAATGTTTTTTTGTTGTTAATTTTTTTGTTTTGTTTTGTTTTTGATGTTGTTGTTAAAAAGTTTTCGCCAAAATAACTCTCAAGAAATTGTGTCGCACACAAAGCGGCTTTTGTTTTGTTGTTTTTGTTAATTTTTTTTTGCTATTTCTTTTTTTTGTATGTTTTTTTTCGTATTATTCCCTCTACACTTGTTTGTGCTTTGTTTTGTTGTTATTTAAGAACTTGAACATTTAGAATGTCGGAGTTTCAGCAAAATCTAGGAAGCACTAACAATAAAATATTTGATTTAAATGGAGCTACAGGAATTTAAAGAAATAATAGAAGAAATATAGGAACAAATTAAAGCAAAACAAATTTTTAATTTTCAATATAATAAAGTGATTGAATTCGATAGAAATACATTTAGTTTATAATTAAAAAACGAATTTTGAGTTTTTTTGTATACCTTAAAAAGTCAATTTGTTTGTCGAATTTTAATAAAATAATGAAATAACTTAATAACATTTTATATATCACAAATTAAAGTGCTTCAACTTTTATTAATTTATGCAAAAGTTTATTAAAACCGTATTACATTTGACTTAAAATTCATAAACATCTCAACTTGACGTATGAGTAACATTTTTGATTTATCCGAATTTTAAGAATTCTTATAACTTACTTAAGTTATTCTGATTAAAATACATAAATACAGAGACAAACTAAATTTATAACCACATTTTGAATAAATAAACTATATTAATAATATCTTAAATAGTTTTTCTATAGTTTAAAATGTATAAATCTTTAAAGAATTTTAATAAAATAATGAATTAACTTTATAACATTTTATATATCACAAATTAAAGTTAAAAGTACATATTTGCTTTGACTTTTATTAAATTAAGCAAAAGTTTATTAAAACCGTATTACATTTGAATTAAAATTCAACAACAGCTCAACTTGACGTATCAGTGAAATTTTTATTACTCCATTTTAAGGAATTCTTACATATTTCTTAATTTATTTTATTAAAATTGAGTTTATACAAAGAAAAACTATATTTTTAATTGATTCTTTTATACCTACAAAATTTATTTAATATCTAAAATTGTTTTTTTTTTTAAATTGGTTTTTCTTATAGTTTAAAAACTAAAAATGTTTAAAGAATTTTGTTATAATAATGAATTAACTTAATAACATTCTAAAAATCACAAATTGAAGCTAAAAGCAATAGTTTTCTTTGACTTTTATAAAATTATGAAAAAAATTTATAAAAACGCATGCTTTTACACCTAAAATTCATCAACAACTCAACTTGACGTATGAGAAACATTTTTATTATTAAGCCATTTTAAAGAATTCTAACAAATTACTCAATTTATTCTATTAAAATTGAGTTTAAACAAAGTAAAACCACATTTTTAATTGATAGTTTTAAACCGACAAAATTTAATTAATATCTAAAATTGGTTTTTCGTATAGTTTAAAAAGTTAAATTGTTTGAAGAATTTTATTAAAATAATGAATTAACTTAATAACATTTTATATATCACAAATTAAAGCTAAAAGTAGTTACATTCTTTCAGTTTTTTTAAAATTATGCAAAAGTTTATTAAAACTGCATTATATTTAATTCCAAGTTCAGCAGCAATTAAACTTGACGTATGAGCGACATTTTTCAATTCCCATTGTTTTGTACAATTTTAAACTTAAATATTTAATGACACATATCAAATGCAAGCAATTTGCATTAGCTTTTAACAAATATAATATTTATATAAATAATTTTATGCGGTGGCTGCGCTGCGTTGCATGAAAAATACACATTTTCATGACATGTCTATTAATAAATAAATTTATTGCAAATGCCTTTTTATCCACAGCCGCACAGTACAAAGCTAATCAAAGCAATGTTAATTTGCTATTTTTAAATAAATGCATTTATATTTTATGTGCTCAAGAATACAAGAAAAAAAAAATAACTCCTTATCTTATTTTAATTTTTGTCTGTGCTCGTTTTTACCATTTTCTTTACAATTTCCTATATATATATTTTTTCTTTTCTTACAGATTACATGCAATCGCTGTGCAAGAATCATTTTCTACAGCAACTCTATCGCAAAATCGATGGCGCCGTACTCTGGTCACAGAACGAACGCAATCTGGACTGCATCATAACCTTTCAGACGCACTCCATACTGCAGCGCTTCATGCTGCGATTCGATATGCTGCAGTTGGATTGCAATGATCATCTTTATGTGTACGATGGCGCCCATGCAGTTAGCACACCAAAGGTAAGTGCGTCAGTGATGGGTGCGGAGTGACTCCCACTATTTATGGGTGCAATAGTACTGAGAGAAAATAGCTTTAATTGCATTATAAAGCCTTTAATTTTATGGTTTTAATAGTATTGATTTGATAGTAAGTAGTATTTTCAACGGTTTAATATCAATATTTTATACAATTTTTGATATTATCATCATGTTGTTACCGTGAAGTGACCTTAAAACCAGTATTTAAAACACTTTTTAAATACTTTTTTGTATCATTAATACTATAGTCTCGATACCATTGAATTTATAGTATTATTTTCAATTGTGTTGATACTATTACTGTCCTTGAAATATTTAATTAATTTTCTTAAATTCGTTGTTAATTGTTTGTCCCATTAAATTTAAAGTTTCGATACTATTAAATTTATAGTATTACTTGCCAGAGTTTAAATACTATTTGTTTAGTGTTCTAATTGTTTAAAATTGATTGTTTTAAATAAAAACTTTAAATATACTATATATATGTTATTAGTTTACCCCACTAAAATTAAAATTTCGGTACTATTAAATTTATAGTATTACTTGCAATAGTTTTGAAACTATTTTTTTAATTCTTTAAAATTCATAGTCATACAATAAATCCTTTAAATTTAATTTAAATACCTCTAAGTTAATAGTTTGTCACACTCAAATAAATGTTTCGATACTATTAAATGTATAGTATTATTTTCAACAGTTTTTATACTATTTTTCTATTGTACTGATTCTTTTAAATTGATTACCACAAGATAAATGTTTTAAATATGCTTTTAACACTTCACAGTTTGTCATATTAAAATTGCTGTTTCGATACTATTCAATTTACTCTATTCTCCTCACTGTTTTAAAATTTTGTGCTTAAAGTAAATATTTTAAAAACCACTTTAAGCACTTTATAGTTAATAGTTTGTCCCATTAAAATTAAACTTTCGATTCTATTGAATTAATAGTGTTATTTTTAATAGTTTTAATACTAGTATTATATTGTCCTAGTAATTTTGAATTGTTTAGCATTATATAAATTTTTTATATACACATCGCACACTATACAGTTAATAGTTTGTCCCATTAAATTTAAAGTTGTATTGCTACTGAATTAATAGTATTATTTTCAGTACTTTAAATACAATTTTACTATTGTCCTGATTCGTTTAAAGTAGTGCGCTTAAAGTAAATCTTTAAACCACTCCTTTTGTACATTATGGTTAATAGTTTGTCCTATTGATGTTTGTTGTCAATACTAATACATTTTTACAATTATTTTCTTACATTTGCTACTATTATTACTACTTCTACTACTTGTCTAATATTTGCTACTATTACTTAATAGTATTATACCACTGTCCTGATTACCATTAAATAATGAGTTACAATTTAGGAACTTTATAATTAATAATATGTACTATTAACTGTATAGTGTCGATAATATTGAAGTAATAGTATTATATTTAATAGTTTTATACTATTATTTTATGGTATGATGCTAAAATTATATGTTCTAAAGCATCTTAAGCACTTTATAATTAATAGTATATACTATTAATTTTATAGTTTCAATACTATTGAGTTTATACTATTATTTGCATAAGTTTATGCTACAATTTTGATGTCTTGCTTATGCGGACCATTAGAATTTTACATTTTGTTAACGCTGTGTAGTACATCCTTTAGTGAATAAATAAAAAAAAGTAAAAAATAAGAAGAATAATTGGCTGCCTGCGCATAAATACATTAATTTAGTTGCATCGTTGGTTGCGCCTGGGGTTGCCATAGCAATCGTTTTAAAACGAGCTGCATATATCGCGCCGTGCGCGTGTTTCTAATGCGTAACGTGCCTCAATGCCTAGGACTTTTGTCCTCGAACATGTGTTGCTCCCTGTGGGCGCACATGTTGCGGCTGCTCCAATTTCAATTTCAATTGCAGTGCAACTGCAGCTGACACATGCAGTAAATAAAGTGTTTGTGTGGCAAATAGGCAGGCTGAAAGACAAGCAGATAGAGGGAGGCTGGATGTGTGGGCGAGAGTGTGTATAGGCGGGCAGTTAAGCTGGGCTCTCATGTTAGGCAACGCAGGAAAGAGATTTAAATTTTGAATGGAAGTTTGTCCAATTTGCGAAGAACTTAATTTCGAACGGAATAATTTAATTTTTAGAGAAAATTTAGTTTTTTAAGGAAAAATTGATTTTTTAGGGAAAATTTAAATTTTTAGAGAAAAATTAAATTTTTAGAATTTTTAGTGAAAAATTGAATTTTTAGTGAAAAATTAAATTTTTAGTGAAAAATTGATTTTTTCCTGAATAACAATTTTTTGAATGAAAAATATAAATATTAGTGAAAAATTAAATTTTTATAGAAAACTTGAATTTTCATTGAAAATTTGAATTTTTAGTGGAAATTTGAATTTTTCGTGAAAATTTAAAATTTTAGTGAAAAATTGATTTATATAGGATTTTTAGTGAAAACTTGAATTTTCAGTGAAAATTTGAATTTAAATTGAAAAATTTCAATTTTTTAGGGAAAAATTGAAAAATTTAATTTGTTGCATTTTGAATTTAATTTGCTTTTATTTTTTGTTATTCACTTTTTGCACAAATTCTCTGTAATATCCTCGTCTTTGATTTCATCTCGCACATGCAATGAGCCATATCATTCTGCTCCAAATGCAAAATTGGCTCTTAAGTAGCTACTAAATGCTTTGCGGTTTGTTAAACGTTAACCTTAATGCCGAAACCATTAAATGCGACCGCAGCAAATGCGTTTGCCAAACTGTTGCACGTGTGCAGCAGTCGAAAATTGAAGTTTGAGTGTGCCAGTGGCAACGACTGATGGAAATGTGCTGTCGCTGCTGCTAATGCTTCACAATTTGAAGTTATTAATAAATGGGAGTATTGCACAGAGTGCTTGAGGTGCTTAAGACTCAAAGAAAATTCAGATTTGAAAGTGTTGCTCAAACGTCAGGACGACATATATGGGAAGGGACATGGAAAGGAATATGGGAAGGAATATGGAAAGGAATATTGGAAGGAAGATGGGAAGGAATATGGAAAGGAATATGAGAAGGAATATAGGTAGGAATATGGGAATGCATATGGGAAGGAATATGGGAAGGATTATAGAAAGGAATATGGGAAAGAATATGGGAGAGAATATGGGAAGGAATGTGCGAAGGAATATGGGGAGGGTTATGGAAAGGAATATAGGAAGAAATTTGGGAGAGAATTTGGGAAGGAATATGGGAAGAAATATGGGAAGGAATATGAGAAGAAGGAATATGGGAAGAAATATGAGAAGGAATATAGGATGGAATATGGGAAGGAATATGGGAAGGAATATGGGAAGAAATATGGTAAGGAATATGAGAAGGAATATGAGAAGGAATTTGGGAAGGAATATGGTAAGGAATATGAGAAGAAATATGAGAAGGAATATCGGAAGAAATATGGGAAGGAATATAGGAAGGAATATGGGAAGGAATATGAGAAGGAATATGGGAAGAAATATGGTAAGGAATATGGGAAGAAATATGAGAAGGAATATGGGAAGGAATATGGGAAGGAATATGGGAAGGAATTTGGGTAGTAATATGGGAAGGAATATAGGAAGGAATATGGGAAGGAATATGGGAAGGAATATGGGAAGAAATATGGTAAGGAATATGGGAAGAAATATGAGAAGGAATATGGGAAGAAATATGGGAAGGAATATAGGAAGGAATATGGGAAGGAATATGGGAAGGAATATGGGAAGGAATTTGGGTAGTAATATGGGAAGGAATATGGGAAGGAATATAGGAAGGAATATGGGAAGAATTATGGGAAGGATTATGCGAAATAATATGGGAAGAAATATAGGTAGAAATATGGGAATATGGCAAGGAATATGCGAAGGATTATGGGAAGGATTATGGAAAGGAATATTGCAGAGAATACGGGCTGAATATTGCAAGGAATATGGGAAGGCAAATGGAAGGAATATGGGAAAGAATATACGAAGGATTTTCGGAAGGATTATGGAACGGAAAATGCCAAAGAATATGGGAAGGAATATAAAAAATAAAATGCGAAGAAGAATGGAAAGGAATATGGAAAGGAATATGGGAAGAAATGTGGGAAGGATTATGGAAAGGGATGTGGGAAGGATTATGGAAATCAATATGGTAGGAATATGAAATGGAATATCGGAAGAAATATGGGAATAAATATGAAATAGGAATTTTAATAGAATTATGAGTAGAAATATTTAATGAATATGAAAATGTGAAAAATATTACAAAAATGTTACTCATACGTCAAGGTTGCCTCATGTTGCTACTTGTTGCTGTTGTTGCTCCTTAGTATGTGTTTTAAAAGCAAATATTTAAAAGATTCAAATATGTGTAAAAAGAACCAACAAAAAAAACTACTACTTGCATTGCTAATAATTTCACAAACTATTTGCATAAAGGACGAATTTCCTTCAAGGATTTTGTGTGACGCGTAGCGTTGCTTGCGGCGGTGGCGGCGGCAACAAAGCAGAAGCAGCTTAAAACTTTTGGTTAAAGAAAAACCGCACAAATCGCAGTGTTTGCCACATAATATGATGAGGTTGTTGTTGCTGCTAATGTTGTTGATAGTGATGATGATGATGATGATGGTAGTGCTAATGTGGTTGCTGCGAAAATGATAAAGTTGCTAATAGTGATGATGTTGCTTCCGATGATAATGTTGCTGATAATAGTGATGACGTTGCTCATAGTAATGATGTTGCTGAAGATGATGATGTTGCTAATATATGTGATAGTGATGAAGTTGTTGATGGTAATGTTGCCGCTGATGTTATAAATATTGTTGATAATGATGATATAGTTGATAATGATGATATTGTTGATGATGATGATAATATTGCTGATGATCATGTCAACCTTAATGTTGTTGTTGCTGCACTGCATGCTATTGGCGACTCTATTTAGTTTGACATGAATAATAAAATTGCGCGTTGAGGTTGTTGCTGCTGCTCCTGTTGTTATTGTTGCTTTGTGGAGTTGCTAATATGATGGCTGCTGTTGCCACTGTTACCACTGTTGCTGCTCTTGTTCTGGTTGTTGTTTCTGTTGCTGCTGCTGAAAAACCACCGCAGCAAACACACATTGTTGTAATTGCATAATTTGCAAATTCTGAACGTGTCACGCATTTATGTAGCACAGCGTAGTAGTGTTAAAGGGCTTGGCATAATTCATTTAGCTCACAGTAAAAATACTTTTTAGCTGCAAAATAAAGAAATTTGCACTAAGGACATTGCAAAATTCACTGTATAAACCAATCGAACAGCATGGCGTATGAGCAACATTTTATAAATGAGGTTTAAAATAGTTATTACAAGGGGATTTTGTCACATAAAATTAATTCTGAAAATTTTTTTAACTTAATGCAAACTAATACCCATGAAATTTCAACTCAATTTTTTTTTTTAATTTATTTTTTTTTTTTTTTGAAAAAAAGAAAATGTAGAGCCTTTTTTGTTGGTCACAATTTAGAATATAAAAAATTGCACTACTTTATAAAAGTAAATTTACGAAATTTCAAAAGCAATTTTTATTTTAATTATCAAGGAAAATTTTAATATAATAAAGAAATGAAGTATACCAATTACTTTTACATATAACTGAATCTAAACTTCAAAATTTTTAATTTTCAATTTTTAAAGTTTAGTTTAACTTAAAAAATAAAACATAAAATAAAAAAATACATCTTTTACTTGATTTGTTTATAATTGGAGAATTCTGAATTTGTTGTATGTTTTGTATTTTTTTTTATCATGAAACGTTTTAAAAAGGTTGTATTCTAAATTCTAAACCGTTTTAAGTCACTTCGTAGTATATAAAAATTACAGTACTTTATACATTTTTTTTTAAATAATTTTAAACGAAATTAGTTTTTAATTGCCATGGAAAATTTTAGTATAAAAAATTAATTCGAATATTTCAAATATTTGTCTAGATATTTGCAACTAAACTTTAAAAATATAAATTTAATTTTCAGTCGACTTCAAGTAACAAAATATAGTACTTTAAAAAAGTAGTTTTGTAAAATATTTTAAACGCAGTTTTTTTCTAAATATCAATCTAAATTTTAGTACAAAAATCTAATATAATATTCCAATTAGTTTTACTGATATTTGAATGTCAACCTTCATTTTTACATGTTCGAGTTTAGATGTAAAATGCTTACAAAGCATTTAAAAAATAGGCATAATGTTATATATTGAAATTTGGCATTAGATTGTAGAGAAATTTTGTCGAAAGTTTTAGAATTTTTTTTTTTTTAAATCGCTTTTTATTAAATAAAGTTGACATAAACTTCAAAACCTTAAAAACCTCTAAATTTCAATATTCTTCTTGTTCAGATATCAATTTTTAAAAAACGAATTCTGCTATTGGTATTCTTTTTTATATTCAAATTTGTTTGACAATTTGTAAAAAAAATGCGTTTAAAATTTTAACTAAAACTATTCATCTTAAGTGCAATAATTAATTTATGCGATAAAGTGCTAACAAAAACTTCCAATGCAATTTTCTTAAAAAAAATTACGCGCTAATAAAAAACATAGTTTGCAGTTAAAATAAGCAACTTCGTGTTATATAGAAAAGATATTTATAATCTCCATGGACAAATAAAATTTCTCTTTTTAGAGCTTGGTTTTTTTTATTCAGTTCAACATCTTCAACAATTTCAATAAGATTTTGCATTGTGGCCAACTTACAATGCTTTGGCTGCGGTTTTCTTTGTTAGACAAATTTTATCTTTTTTATTTAGCAGTATTTTTCGCATTAAGTTGAATTTGCTTACAAGTCAAAGAACAATGGTTTTATAATATAAAATAATAAGAAATTTTAAAATAACAATAAACAGTAAAATGATAGAAAAATAAAATGTAAAATTAAAAATTATGTAAAGGGAAATTAAATTAAATTAAATTAAATATAAATACAAATTCAAATAGGTAAAATAGAAATATAAGGAAAATAAAAATAAAAACTAAATAAGAATTAAAATAAAAAATAAAAACTAAATTAAAATAAAAACTAAGTAAATGTTAAAATATAATCTTTTTTTTTATTTTAGATGTTACTAATTTGAATAAAAGGTAAAATTGAAAAATAAATTAAAATTGAAATACAAAATAATAAAAAAAAAAAAAATCTAAAATAATAAAAATAAAATTTAAAATAATAAAAATAAAATTTGAATTTTTATTTAAAAATATAAATAAAAACTAAAATATAACAATACAATAATAAGAAACAATAAAAATAAAAACTAAGAAGAAAATTAAATTGAAAACTAATATGAGAAACTAAAATGAAAACTAAAATTAATAACTAAAATAAAAAGTTAAATAAAATAATACAATAAATTAAAAACTTAAATAAAATACTTAAAAAAAAACTAAAATAAGAAACTGAAATAAGAAACTAAAAAAAAACTAAAAAAAAAACTTAAAACTAAACCAAAATAATTAAATAAAACATAAAATAAAAAACTCAAATAAAAAACTTAAATAAAAAACTAACATAAAAATTTAAAATAAAAAACTAAAATAAAAAAGTGAACTAAAAACTGATATAAAAAAACTTAAAAAAAAACTAAAACTAAAATAAAAACTAAACCAAAAACTAAAATAAAAAACTTAAATAAAAAACTAACATAAAAATTTAAAATAAAAAACTAAAATAAAAAAGTAAACTAAAAACTGAAATAAAAAAACTTAAAAAAAAAAACTAAAACTAAAATAAATACTAAAAACTAAAAAACTAAACCAAAAACTAAAATAAAAAAAACTAAAATAAAAAACTAAAATAAAAAACTAAAATAAAAAAACTAAAATAAAAAATTAAAATAAAAAACTAAAATAAAAAACTGAAATAAAAAACTAAAATAAAAAACTAAACTAAAAACTGAAATAAAAAAATAAAAAAAAACAACTAAAACTAAAATAAAAACTAAAAACTAAACTAAAAACTAAAATAAAAAACTGAAATAAAAAAACTAAAAAAAAAAAAATAAAAATTGAATAGTTATAAACTAAAATAAAAAACTAAAAAAAAAATAAAAATGGAATAGTTATAAACTAAAAAATAAAAACTAAATTAAAAACTGAAATGAAAACTGAAAATAAAACACTAAAATAAAAATTGAAATAAAAAAAGCTAAAATAAAATAAAAAACTAAAAAAAAAACGAAAAAAATGAAAAGTAAAATAAAAACTGAACAAAAAAAATAAAACAAAAAACTAAAATAAAATCCTTTGGAATATCAATTCCAGTTCCGGATCTGGTTCTAAGATTTTTAAAATAGGTTCCGATGCCGATTCCACTCATTTTTTAATAAAAGTTTCGATTCCGGTTTTAAAAATCGAAGCGTTTCCGGTTCTTTACGATCCCTGAGAGGGTCTTCCTTTTGGAATATTGGTTCCGGGTCTGACTCCAAGTTCTGACTCTAAAGTTCCGGTTGCGCATTTTTTAATAACGTTCCGGTTCCACATTTTTTAATAACGATTCCAATTCCGGTTCCGATCCCAAAAATCGTAACGTTTTCGGTTCCTATTCTGGTTCTTTGGAATATCTTTTCCGGCTCTGGTTCCAAGTTTTTTTAAATAGGGGTTCCGTTTACACATTTTTAATAACGGTTTCAATTCCGGTTCCGATCCAAAAAATCGAAACGTTATCAGTTCCGATTCCGGTGCTTTGCGGTCCCTAACAGGGACTAAAACCTTTTGGCTCCGGATCTGGTTTCAAGATTTTTAAATAGCGGTTCCGGTTCCACATTTTTTAATAACGGTTCCTATTCCAGTTCCGAACCAAAAATTTGAAACGATTCTGTTTCTTTGCAGTGCCAGATTAAAATAGAAAATAATATAAAAACTTAAAAAACTAAAACTTAAAAAACTAAACTAAAAATAAATAAAATCTTAAACAAACTAAATGAATAAATACTACAAACTGAAATGTATTTATTAGCAAAAACATAAAATTAAAAAAATAAACTAAACCTATTACAAAAATAACAAAAGAATAACGATATTGAAAATTCAATAACTTGTTAACAAGTAAAAACTACTCAAAAAACAACCGCTCCATAGACTTGTTGTATTTTTTTTATATTCTATAGAATGCATTTTTTACTACCTAGTACTCTTTCACAACCTACTATTACTATTCTATAACTTGCATTTACTATCTGCAAGTTTTACAAATATGTTTGTGTTGCTTCAACTCAACGCGCAGTCCCTTGAGCGCTATATTTAAAAAACGATGTTATTTTTGCAATAATTTTCGCTAAACTGCAACTTTGTCAGAATGGCAGCCAAACCAAACCGCAGCAACTTCGACAAAAGCGCATTTTTGCCTTCCCTGCTGCTGTTGCTGCGAAAGCAGTTTCATCGCTAAGCAGCTTTTGTGGCTTTTTGCTAGGTCGTGAAAGCTGCAAAGTGTATTGGTTTTTTTTTTGTGTTGCGTACAACTCGGCATCAGTGTTGCCATATTATTTTTTTTTAGAAATTTGCAGTGGCAACAACATGTTGTTTTTGTCGGCATAAGTGCGATTTGGTTTTTACTATTTTCTTTTAAATGTTACAAGGTATTTAAAGCAGCTTTTTTTAGCTGTAATACTTAAGCTTTTTTCGGTATTTTTAGATTTTAAAAATATATATTTTATATTGATGTATTTTAATAAAAATCAGTTAAGCAAAAATAAAATAATTCAAGAAATCATAAAATTAAGAAATTAAAAATCTATAAATCAAGATGTAAATTTGAAGAAAACTAATAGATATAAACAAAAAAATTAATAAATTACAAAATACTAAAATAAAAAGTTTTTCATTTATACTTAAAAAATACGAAAAATAAAATCCTCTGTGTATTAAGCTTGCCATAAACACTTTACACTCAATATTGACATCGTCATTGACACAAAAAATGTTGCCAACAACTTATGTTTTTGCATTAAGAAAAAAAAAAGTTTAAAACCAAGAAGACTTGCGTAAAAAGTAGCAATAAAAGTAGCACAGTTTGGAATTAAAAAGCATCGATTGCATCATGTACAAGTTTTACTTTAGAATGTAATGTGAGAATTATTTAGACTGTGTGAAGCAGCTTTTGAAAAAGTTTAGGGTTTTTTTAACATCTTTAATTTTTAAAAATAATATGTTTGATAAAAGCACAAAAATGAACAAAAAAAACTGAATTTAGATAAATTATATATTTTTTTTATTTTCATAATTTTATTTAATTTATTTTAAAATTTTCCTAACTTTCTGATATCGTCACTGTCATGCCAAAGGGGTGAATGTACATTTTTAAAAATATTGGGTAATCAAATTTTAAAGGTTGAAGTGCTTTAAAAATTAATAAAAATTATTATTATTTCAATTTTTTTTTCTTTTATTCATCAAACGTATATAAAATATCTTTGGATTTGGACAACTTACTAAATTATATATACGGATTTTATCTCGCTATATTCTGACCAAAACGCAAATATTTTTAAATAAAATATTTTTAAATCGATAAGTGAAAATCTTGGCATGACAAGGGGCCAATCTTTTGGTTTTTTTGCGATAACTCTTTATTGGAGCACGATAAAATAGTGATGAAAGGCATCAATTGTTTTTGAAGCACCTATCGATTGACATCATTATTTATAAATAATTCGCCAAACATTAGTTTGCAATTTATTATTTGTAAGAAAAAGTTTTGGCAAAATATTTTAAAATAATAATGCCAATCGATAGGTGCTTAAAAACAAACAATTAATGCCTTTACACCACTATTTTATCGTATACCAATAAAAAGTTATGGCAAAAAATCGAAAGGATTCGCCCTTTTGGCATGACAAGATTTTCAATTTCTCGAACTCGCCTTTTTGGTTTTGTCTTTTGTGGCTAGAAATATTCTACAAAACCACACAAGATTTTGGCACAATGTAGTTGAGGGAAAACTACATTAAAAAATGTAAAAAAAACGCAAATTACAAAAATTACACATGTGTCCCTTTGGCATGATAGTGACGATATGTTCATCCTGAATCGAACCACCCTATAAAAACTCATTCATTATTTCTTGCTATAAAATAGTGAAGATTATATAAAAAAAATTCATTCAATAGATTAAATGTGATACGACCTATTAATAAATAAAAGTATTTTTTCTATCAAAATAGCAAGAAATTAGTATAAATTATTATATTTAATAATTAATTTAAAGTTATAGTATACAAAAGTATAAAAAACTATAAAATAAATAGTAAAATTATATTGTTTTGTTAACTATTTATTTAATAGTTGTATTTATTATTCATTAATTTCAATTTTATTTAATTTATGTTTTGTAATACTACTTTATAAGTTCCAAAAAAAGTTAATAGAATGAAACAATATAAAAAACTATAAATTTTATAGTAAGTTATATTGCTTTAATGGGCTGAGTGGGTTGTTAATTTTCTTCAACTATATTCGCAAATTTCCAACATCACAACCTAAACCTATACAGCTTCTTTAACTTTTAAATTATTTTTCTATAAATATGTTCATACAAATACAAAAATAATTTTATTGTATTTTGTAGCATATAATGGGATTTACTGATTGGATTAATAGTTAATCCTAGCAAATTGCCAACATCACAACCTAACCTATACAGCTTCTTCAACTTTTAAATTAAATTCCCTGAATTTCATTCTATTTATTATAAATTTTGCAATACTACACTCAGAAAAAAATCTCATAAAACCCCATTAAAATTTGTCAATAGAACAATTAGTATACAAAAAATAAATATTTTCATACAAAGTCAAAAATAATTTTATAGTATTTTGTCGTATTTAATGGAATTTACCGATTGAGTTAATAATTAATAGTTATTCCTTTTGACTAACTTCAATAGTAAAAACTATTAATTATATGGTATCTTTTTTCTGAGTGTACTTAATAATAACTAATAGTATTAGTTTACTATTCAATATGCTGTTAAATGTATTTGTATACATAAATAGTATACATAGAATAGTAGAAAAAGCATTAAGTCGATAGTTATAAATTAAAAACAGTAATAAATATAATTCCAAAATGTAATTTGTCTAACTTAAAAGCAATGATTTATTTCTCTGAAAAACAATGGTATGATATACTATAAATACTATGTTTGTAATAGTGCAAAATCATATTGCTTCGACTACTATTAAATAGTACTATTTTGGGAATATACTATACTATTTCTATTGTTTTATTTTATATTTTATAACAAAACTTATTAAAAACTAAGAGTATTGTACTATTAAAAATGCTTTTGAATTTATAGTATAGAAAACATTATCAATACAATCACAAGCAATATATATTAATACATTGTACTAGTAAATTCTCTTGGACAGCAAACATTATTAAATTTAATTTGTCTTTTTTATTGAAATTGAAAGAAAATGAGATTTACTTTTTTGAAAAGCAATAGTATAAAATACTATTAGATCAAATACTTCATAATATTGTTTTTTCTATATTTAAGTTATTACATACTATTGCAAAAAATAAACTAAATTAAAAGATAGGATCAGGTCAATAGAGTCCATAATATAAATTAGTTTTTTATATTTTATAATACTATAGTTAATAGTATTGTACTATTAAAAATTATATGTAAAGTATAGTATATAAAAGTATAGTAAAAGCATTCAATCAATAGTGGTACATACTATTGCAAAAAATAAACTTAATTGAAACATAGACCTAGGTCAATAGAGTCCACCTTTTAATTTGTGTTTTTTATATTTCATAATACTTTAGCCAATAGTATTGTACTATTAAAAATTATATTTAAAGTATAGTATAAAAAGCATTCAATGAATAGTGGTACATACTATTGCAAAAATAAACTTAATTGAAACATAGACCTAGGTCAATAGAGTCCATCTTTTAATTTTTGTTTTTTATATTTCATAATACTTTAGCCAAAACTAATACTATTAGTTATTATTAAGTACACTCAGAAAGAAGATACCATTAAAAAGATACTATTAAATTTTCAAAGCGTTCAATCTGATGTTGTTTTATTAATGCGAATAGTTTAAATAAAATAAATAATATTATTGTGTACTATACAAATTATTCATTTAATACAAAACTTATATTATTTGGCATACTATAAAGTTAATAGTATCTTTTATTATATTTAATTAATTTTTATGCATACTTTTTAATACAAATATTTCTGCAAAATGTTCGTAAAACGAATTTTACTTATTACGCAAAAAACACCCAGTCTTCATTCGTGCGTTGCTCTAAAATAATTTCACATTCAAACAATTCGCAAATATTTCAAGGTTTTCTCGGGAGAGTAGTTTTTATGTTGTTATTATTTTTATGATTATGATTATTTTTCTGTTTGCAGCCAACAGTGCTGCCAACAACAGCTGGCATTATTATATATAGTTTGTTGTTGTTGCAGCTGTTATTTTTGTTGCTATTATTGTTGCTGTTGTTACTGCTATAGTTGTTGTTGCTGTTGTAACATGCACAAGGCTTTAGTTGCTGTTGCTGCTAAAAGTTGTTGGTATTTTTCTTATTGCTGTTGATGGCAGGAAAAATAAAAGATTTAGGTTGGCTTTGCAAAGGCAACAAAAACAACAACAAAAAAGAAAGGAAAAAACTAAAAAAAAACGAAAAAATATAAGAAATATATGTTATCAAAAAAAAAACACAAAAGAAAATAAAAATGAAAAATTAAAAATACTAAAAAGTGTAAAATAAATAGTTAAAATTTAAAATATACCTAAATATAAAAAAATATAAATAAAAAATATACGTAATTAAAAAAATAAGAAGAAAATACTATGAATTATGATAAGGATATCATCTACGATACTACAAAACTACATGTGTAAATTACGCCTAATTTTGTTTTATAATCCGGTTTTAAACGATATTTTGATCGGATAAATTAGATAAATGCCATTTTAAGTTATGACACACTTAATTTTGGATGAAGTAAGTGCAGTATTATGATTCAAAACAGTTTTTTTTTTCTTCTGTAAAATTCATTTTGTAAGCGGTATTTGAAAATGTAGATAGGCGGTATTGCAGTATCATCAATATCATCATTATTTTTTTGTAAAATAAAAAAAGAAAACTATTTCAAAAATATTAAAAATTTAAAAAAATATATAAAAAGAATATTGTAATCAAAATTAATATATAAAAATACTAAAAAGCAAAACAAAAATAGTATAAAAATCTAAAATAAATACTTTAAAAAAAACTAAAATGAAAACAAAAATAAAAATTAAAGTAAAATTTTAAATAAATGAAATGTAAAAAAATATGAAACAAAATTAATATAAACAAAATACTAAAAATTAAAAAAAAAATAAAAAAAATATATTAAAAATATTAAGAAAACACTATAAATAATAAAAGTAATAAGGATTATAAAAAATAATAATAAATATAAATAATTATATATACATGGTGTTTGGTTTATCGATGTCAATAATTCAGGGGGTTTTCATCAAAAAAAAAAAGAAAATGTAAAATAAAAAAAATATCTAATTTTGCACCCTGTTTAAGATACAGGGTGATGCATATTACTGACATAACCTAGTCAAGAAAATTTGCTATAAAGTATATCGTCGTTGTAGAACAAAAAGTCACCAAATACATTTTTATGAAAAACTTAAATTTTTAGTTTGTTGATTAATATTATAAAAATTAATTGATGCATTTTTAAGGTTGACATATTAATTGATAGATTTACATTTGAGATCATCGATTAAAAATTGACAGATAAAGATTTTTCTAAATGAATATTTGGCATTTTGAAAATGTATTTGGTGACTTTTCGTTCTACAACGACGATATTCTGTTTATAAACGAATATGAATTTTTAACTCATGTTTTAGAAAATTAAATTACTTTTCCAATGGTATATCACATCTTCGATCACCATTAAATTTACTTTTTCTAAAATGTACGTAAAGTTGAAATTTACAAAAATAAAAATGAAAATTTTTACTTTGTCATTGTTTTTCTAAAAATTTTGTTACGGATCGCTCCATATTTTTTAATTTATAATAATAGACCTGTTCATTCTCAGTATTTTATTAGCAATCACAGTGATTTTAAACTGGTAAATTATTCTGCAGAAATAATTCAACAGTGGCGGTTGTTGTGATTTGGTGGTTCAAATTTAAATAATCGAGAAATAATTTTAAACATTTATTAAAATTGTCAGAAAAATGTTAAAAAAATCAGAAAATATGTGAAGTAATATGATAATGATATTACTTCACATATTTTCTGATCATATTTCCAAACATAATAATTTTTTCTTTTATTATTAAACAGTGGCGAGTCTTATTGATTTGGTGGTAAATCACAAGACTCGCCACTGTTTAATTATGTCTGCAGCATAATTTACCAGTTAAAATCACTGTGATTAGTAAGAAAATACTGGAAATGAACTGGTCTATCATTATAAATTAGAAAAAATGGGGTGTTTCGTAACGAAGTTTTGCGTAAATCAATGTCAAAGTAAAAATTTGTATTTTTATGTTTGTAAATTTCAACTTTACGTACATTTTAAATCTAGAACAAATCATGGGGTTCAAATATGTGATATACCATTCGAAAGGTAATTTAACTGTATAAAACATGAATAAAAATTGATATTAATTTATTAACTGATTATACTTTATAATCAATTTTCTTGACTAGGTTATGTCAGTAATATATATCTCTTAAACACCCTGTATCTTAAACTGCGTGCAATATTAGACATTATTTTATTTAACATTTTCTAATTTTTTTGAGTCATAGAATGTTCTCCTGAATTATTGACATCGATGAACCAAATACCCTATATATAAATGACATTTGTTTCTAGTGTAAAATTAAATATAGACATCGTGTCGGACAGTGTAATAAATCAAAAATAAAATAAACAAAGTGAATTATAAAATAACAAAAAAATAAAAATAAAATTTAAATTCATATGTTTGTTGTTTTTGGCTTAGTTGTTGTCTCCGTTTTTGCCATCAACAACATCATCATCATCAACGTAGAAACCTAATTTTTTTGACTTTATATTATTTTTTTTTTTTTGCTGTGGCGCGTCTTCATGCCAACGTCTTTCTAATGTTTGTGCAGTTGATGTTGTTGTTGCTGCTATAGTTATTGCTATTTCTCTTGTTGCTGCTTCTGTTGCTGCTGCTTGTGTTGCTGCTGCTTGTGTTGGCTGCTCTTATTGATGATAATGCAAAAAATATTTAGACCGCAATAATGACTTTAGCACCAGCGGCAGTCGCACGTAGCTGTCGCACCCCAGAGATGATGATGTTGCTGCTGCCACTACTTTTGTTGTTGTGGTTCTTGTCGTTTTTGTTGTTCTTGTTGCTGTTGCACAGAGACGCAGCAATCGTAAAAGAGTTGCAGCTAAAAATGATGTCATTGATATGCCCGCAGGATTGAAACCAAACTGACAGCCACAGCAGCAGCAACATAAGCAGCAACAACAGCAGCAAGAGGAGCAACAACAGCAGGGGGAGCAACAACAACAGCAGGGGCAGCAGCAGCCACACAAGCAGCAGTCGAAATGTCATCAGCTGAAGAGTCAGCAACAGCAGTTGTCGCTGTTGATGACGCACAAACGAAATTGCAAAGATGCAAACATTAAGTGGTGATGTTGATGAGACGATGTTGATAATAATAACAACAACAATAATAACAGCAACAACAAAATAAGAAACAACAACAAAAGAGGCACCAGCAACATATATGCGATTGAGACGTGCCCGAGTTGTGTGTGGAAATTGCAGAATATTTTAAATTTATTTTTTCATTTACAAATCGTTTTTATAGTTTTTATATTTTATGATATTTCTGCGCTATTATTTTATAATTTTATCATTAAATTAATTGCTTATTTAACACTATAATTATACTAAATAACTCTAAAAAATTAATTAGAATTTATTTTTTATAATTTTACCATGAAATAGTGTAAAATAAGATATTAATTTAGATAAGTTAGCAAAAATTAATGACTCTTGCAGCAAGAATAAAAAGCTGGAGAAGTCTGCAGGAACAAGTTAGAATTCTGGAACAGCGAATAAAATTCGATCGAGATTATTTATACAGGGTGTTTGGTTCATCGATGTCAATAATACACGAGGTCATTCCGTGACTCAAAAAAGTTAGAAAATGTTAAATAAAATAATGTCTAATTTTGCACCAAGTTTAAGATACAGGGTGTTTAAGAGATGCATATTATTGACATAACATAGTCAAGAAAATTAGTTATAAATTATAATCCACTTATAATTTTTTATCAATTTTTCACATGTGCTTTACAAAATTAAATTACCTTTCGAATGATATAACACATCTTTGAAACGCATCATTTTTTCCTTATCTATAATGTACGCAAAGTTGAAATTTACAAAAATAAAAATACAAATTTTTACTTTGTTATTGATTTTCTCAAAATTTCGTTACGGAATACCCAATTTTTTCTAATTTATAATAAACTGGTCTAATTCCCAGTATTTCGTTACCAATTACAGGGTTATTAACTTAGTTAGAAATGCTGCAGAAATAATTAAACAGTGATTTCGTGATTTCGTGGTTGATATAAAATACAAAATTATTATGTTTGGAAATATGATCAGAAAATATGTTCTGTGAAGTAATATGATAATAATTATAATTTTAATAAATGTTTAAAAATATTTCTCGATTATTTCGATTTTTTTTTAATTTCAACTACCAAATCACAAGACACGCCATTGTTTTATTATTTCTGCAGGATAACTTACCTGTTTAAAACTACTGTAATTGGTTAAAAAATACTGGGAATGAAGTGGTATTTCATTATAAATTAGAAAAAGGGGGTGACCCGTAATGAAATTTTTAAGAAAATCAATGAAAAAATAAAAATTTGTATTTTTATTTTTGTAAATTTCAACTTTATGTAACTTTTAAAGAGGGAAGTAATCATGGGGTCCGAAGATGTGATATGCCATTAGAAAGGTATTTTAATTTTCTAAAACAAGAATTAAATATTTATCTTCATTTATCAACAGATTATACTTTATAGCAAATTTTCTTGACTAGATTATGTCAGTAATATGCATCTCTTAAACACCCTGTATCTTAAACTGGGTGCAAAATAAGACATAATTTTATTTTACATTTTCTTTTTTCTTTGAGTCATGAGCCAAATACCCTGTATATGTATTTCTTATTTTCATTGGACTTGCAAACAGAATTTGGTTAATAATATAAATTATGCGAAATTTAATTGATGAGAAATTTTGTATCTGTCATATTTTCAGATTGACATCTCCTGCCGCAATACCAAACAAACCGTCAACTTCATATTGACGCGCACGAATTTCGTCACACTGAAGTATGTGACCGATGGCTGGGGCACCGATGCGAATGGTTTCAAGCTGGTTATAACGTCGGTGAAAGATCCAAGTGAGTTGAGGAAAATATATTTTACAAAAATGATAATGCATCATTAATATAAAAATGTATTTTATATATTTTTTATAATAAAAAAATAATATTTTTATATTAATTAAATTACACAGAACACACCTGCAAAGATTTTACGTGTGGCACACGCGAATTCTGTATTCATCCGGATCTGCTTTGTGATGGCATCAACCATTGTGGTGATAATTCCGATGAATCGGTACATAATCTGTGCCAAAGTAAGTGGTTTTCGATTGTGCTGAAATTGTACAAAATAATAATAATGATTTTATCACTGTCTAGGTCAAAGCACGAGCACGATAATGGGCATGGAACTGACATGGTTCGTGCTGATTGTGGTCAGTAGTCTGCTGATTATAAGCGCGTGTTTTGTCGGCTGGGCGATATGCATTTGTAGGCGCAACACGGGCAGCGGTGCTGCGGGCATTGGAGGCAACATTAATCCGAATACAGCACTACAAAGTGAGTGATAAAAAAATATATTTAAAAATAAATGTTTTAAAAGTATAAACCAGAATGCGACATGTTCGATGCAACATGTTTGATGCAACATGTTTTATGTAACATGTTCGATGTTTTATGTAACATGTTCGATGCAACATGTTTGATGCAACGTGTTTGATAAAACAATTTGGATGCAGCTTGTTATATGACACATGTTTATAGCAACGTTTTTATATTAATCTTGTTTAAAGCAACATGTTTGATAAAACAATTTCGATGCTATTTGTTATATGACATGTTTGATGCAACATGTTTGATGCAACATGTTTGATGCAACATGTTTGATGCAACATGTTTGATGCAACATGTTTGACGCAACATGTTGGATGCAACATGTTCGACGCATATCTATTTTATTAAATGTGTTTTTTATAATTATTTTCCAGTGCACCATACCGCCGAGACCAACGGCTCCTCGAAGCTTTTACATCAGTACCATGGCACGCTGACGCGCGATCACTGCACCGCACTGCCGCCATCGGGAAACTGGCATCACCCTGCGGGACCATCAGGGTACCACCGCATCATGCAACACAACTTATTGAAGATGGCCACCAAAGTCCGTCCCATTTGGTGCTTGGCAAATTTCGTCAATTAGGTCAGGATCTTTCGCACAACACAACAACCACAACATCCACAGCTGTGGGTGCAACAACAGGCAATACACAACAGGCCTCCGCACAAAAAGATGAATGGTTTGTTTAAGAGTTTATCAAACAAATGAACCAATTAATCAAACAATCAAACACAACGACAACATGTTTCTAAAGTTATTGTGTGTGTGTATGTAGCTGCAACTTGCAACATGTTGCAGGCTACATTGTTGTACCGAGCCACACAACTATTAAAAACAACAACTTTGTGGTGGAACTAGTGAAAGAAAGAAAGACCGACTGAAGCTGCATTTATTTTAAAATGGCAGTAATGATTTGCAAAGCATTTAATGAAGTGAGTAATGAATTTGTATTTTGTTTATGTAATTTATTATTATTTTTTTTAAATTTTTTTTATTTTTATAAATTTATAAGTCTTCTTATTTTGTTTTAAAATGTTAAATTATTTTTTATTATAATTTTGTTTTTTTAATTTATTTTTTTATTTTTGTTTTTTTTTAATTATTTTAATACTTTATTCTTTATTACTATTTTTTTAAATTCATAAATTTAAAAGGATTTTTTCATTTTGTTTTAAAATGTTTAATTATTTTTTTTTATATTAATTTTGTTTTTACTTTAATTTTTTTTTATTTTTTGTTTTAAATTTTGTATTTTATTTTTTTTAATTACTTTAATACTTTTTTCTTTTTAAAATTATTTTTTATGTTATTTCAGAATTAGACATTTTTAATTTTTTTTTTATTTTATAGATTTTAAATTAATTTTTTTATTTTTATTTTTTTTAATATTTTGTTTTATTTTTATATATTTTTAATTATTTTAATCCTTTTTTCTTTTTTTTTTAAATTTTTTTTTTATTTTTTATTGCAGAATTAGACTTTTTTTTTAATATTTCAGATTTTCATTTTTTTTTTTGTGAATATTTTGATTTGGTGCTATGTTTTGTTTTATTTGGTGTTTTTTTTTTTGAATTGATACGTTTTTCTGCTGAATTCAATTTAAATATTTGAAATAACAAAACCAAATCTTTTTCAAACGCCAGGACTGTAATCACTGAACAACCTTTTAGTGGGCATCGCCGCGCAGGGTGAGCATAAAAAGATTTCAAGTACCCGAAATCTTTTCTAAAGACGTTGGGCACAATCTACACAACATCGATCGGATGACCAACGTTTTTTGTGTATATAAACTATAAATAAACTATAATGTTATAAAAACTAAAAAAAAACAGAAAAATCAGATTAACTTAAAAAAAAAAAACATTTAAAAAAATAAAAATAGTTAAAATAAGTTAATGAAAACTAAAAGAAAAATCTAATTCAACTAAATTTATATAGTATTTTAAGCTATATAAAATTTATGTGAAGTATGTAGTTAATGCATCCAACAGAGCAGTCTTAGTCTTAGACAAAAAAAAACTTTTTTTACAGAAAACCTAAAAAACCAAACAAAAAATTAAAACAAATTACAAAAATTACTAGAACTATATTGAAATAAACAACAAAAAAACTGAAAGTCAAGACAGCAACAAATTAAAAATAATAAACCTATGCATTTTGATTTTGTATTTAAATTAGATTTTAATAAATTTTCAGCTAAAAATTGTAACTATATTTAATGCTAGAAAGACAGAAGAAAGAAAAATAAAATTTAATTAGTACAAGTAATGTGAACAGAAACAAGTATTGTATAAAATATATTGCAGAAATATGCACAAAAAAAAAACAAAGAAGAACAACTTGAATTGTGCTAAATTTACAGACTTGTTTGTTAATTTTAAAACTAGAGCCACAGCAATAATGCTGACTGTCAAACAAAATTATAATAAAAAATAGTTTAATATTAAAAATAAAACAACTGAAGGCATTTAAAAATATATATACTTGATAAATAGCAGTACATACTATAAATGAGTGCGCACAGGGTGTAACAGATGTTAAAAATACATGCGATTTGTTGGAATTTAAATGTTGAATTACGAAATTAAAACTGATGAAATTCGTAATTTATAAAATTCATAATTGGTAAATTTCACAATATATAAATATAACAATTTATAATTATAAATTTCATATTTTATAAATTTTATAATTTCTTAAATCCAAATTAATAAATTTCATTATTTATAAATGTCACAATTTATGAACTTAATAATTTTTAAATTACATGGTTTATAAATATCATAATTTATAAATTTCACAATTTATGAACTTCATAATTTACAAATTTCATAATTTAATAATTTCTTACTTTATAAATTTTATTAATTGCACAATTTATAAATTTCATATAATTTATAAGTATAGTTTTTAAAAGTTTCATAATTTAGAAATATCATAATTCAAATTTTTAAAATTCACAAATTTCCCAACAAATCGTTGCTGCCCAGCGACATTTATAGCTATAACTAGAAATAGAAATAGTAATTAATAAAATAAAAATAGTTAAAGTTAAATTTTACTTTCCAAAATACTTTAAGAATCGTTTTTACCAAACTCAGTTAAGTGTTTCAATTCCATGCATTCTCTGGATAGCTGTCAGTTAAATTGACAGTCAATGCTTAACTGACGCGGATGAAAATGGTTCTTAAAAAACACACAAAATACAAAATCCATTAAACATAGTTTAAAAACCAATATGATTCCACTTGCAACAATAGTATTGAAGGCCACAAAACATATACAACATGAAAATAAACATCAAAACTTCCAGTAAAAGTCCCTGTTCGCAACAATAAGTCAAAAAGTATAAAACTAAAAAAAAAACTTACAACTACAAAAAATAAAACTACCATTTACAACAAGAACTCTCCAAAGAAAAAGCATTTTGTTTAATCTTTTTTTTTTTATAAAATAAGCTAAATTCATTTTAACAAAAACTAAAACTACAAGTATTCCATTTAAACTAATAATGTTATAAATAAAAACAGTGGTAACACAGATTGAAAAAAGAAAATAAAATAAAAATTAAACAAACAAGGGATGTAAATATTTGACAATACAGCAACTTTTTCTAAAAGAACATGAACATTAAAAAAAAAACAGCAAAACTTAAAACAAAAAAAACATAATGTTGTATTGAATCATTTAGTTTCCTGAAAAAGCATAAAATTTCTTTATTTATAATAATTTCTAGTAAAGAAAGATTTTAAAAACAAAGTTTTCAAATAGGTATTATTTTTAGTTATTGAAAATTTCGAATTTCCGGCATGTTCCAATTTGCGTTCGAATTTTATAGAATTTGTTTTCAGAAACAGCCAAAATTCGATTTTTTTCAAATAAAATTAACATATTCAATCTAATTTAAACCATTTGAGTTCAGTTAAACTATTTAAATTCGAATTTTCTTGTCAATTTTTTTAAATTTGAATCGAACGTGATTTCCAAACATGCTAGATTTATCTATTTTGAATTCTTTGTAAAAAAATAATTATTTTAATTTTTATTTAATTGGTTTGTTACTTTTTTGTGAATTAAATTATACGGTTTTGGTTCAAAATATGAAAAATATTATTAAAAAAAAGAATTATAAAAAAATATAAATCGAAACCTTAACAAGATGAAAAAGCAAAAACGAAATCGAAATCTTTATTCATCTGGGTTTAATAATATTTTTCTTTAAAACAAATATTTAATCTAATAGATATTAAGGTAAAACATATAGTGTTTTCCCAATTCCGGCCAATTTTGTTAAAGCTTAAAAATACTTTTGAAGTGAAATGATTGTTTTTTTTTTGATATTGATCAATTTATATATTTTTTCCACACAAGCTTTAAATAAATAGTTCGGAATCAAGTCGGACAGAATTATGATGTTTTACTTTAGTTTCTTATATTTCAAAAACTACATACAACAAAAACACAGACACTAAAATTAAAAAAAGGGAATAAAAACGCGACATTAATGACAATACAGCATACTTTTTCTCTTTTTAAAAATTCTCTTAATAGAAATAAAAAATACAAGAACAACCAAAAAAAACGAAACAAACAACTTTTGCTAAAATAACCAACTAAATAAAAAGATAAACATTTTTAAAATAAAACATTTTACAAATTAAAAAAAATTTTGAAATTTTTTACTTCTATACAAACAAAATACATAAAAAAAACGTTATTCTTGATGAATTTTTGCTATTCTAACAAAATGTAATATTTAATAAACAAAAAAAAGAATACTTGATTTTTTTTTTGAAAATACAAAAATATAAATTAATTAAATTCAATACTAAAAAAAAATAACAGAAAGCTTAGCAAAAAGTAGTTAAAATTTAAATAATACAAATGTTATGCCCGCCGTTCATATAGAAGTTTTTTAAATTTAATTTACAAATAATTTTGCATATCATGCACGCGCATCATAATTCTGCAAGAAAAATCTTTAAACATTTTAAAAGCATTTTCGAAAACACCCTGTAGTTTTCATGGCTAATTTGTTTCAAATTTGCTACAGCGCTGCTACAGTGCGGTCTAAAATAAAACTGCAAAGTAATTTAAATTTTTTTAAAAACATTTATATTAAATATAAAATAAACTCAATTAAATAGCGTCAATTTAAAAAAAATCATTCACTAACATTTACACAACATCGCTCTTCTGTTGCTTGTTCCATTCGAAATTTTAACAACGACCAACAAATTCTCTTAGGTATACAAATAAAAAGATAACTTAAAACCTATTAAATATATTGCTAAATAAAATTTAAATTTTAAAAAAGTAAATTTCTGTATACAAAAACGAAAAACGAAGAAAATAATTAGTAAAATGTGTTCGTATTATTTTAAGAAGTCTAAAAGTAGCAAATTTCTATTATTTGGATAAACGAAAAACAAAAATAGCATAAAAATATGAAATTTAACATAATATCTTATCAAAATTTAAAAAAGGCAAAAAATTAGTAAAATTTTAAGAAATAAAATGTGTTCTCTTAAAAATATATGTTCCGAAAAAAAAGTTAAGGTTAAAAAATCATATTTGGCAAACTATAAAAAAACACACAATATTCTGTATTAGACTTACATAGCAGCAAACGAAATTAACTTAACTAAATAATTGCAAAATTGATAAAATTCAACCGAAATTTACAGGAATATATATTAAAAAATATAAACAGTATTTGCATTAATCAACTAATACAAAATATTACTAAATTCGTAGTTGAAGTGATAAATGAAATTAATGCATAGTATTCAACTGCAAAAAGACATAGCATTTTTGAACTAATTATATTGATGTAATTCTTATTTTAGAGCAGTTAAATGCAATATAGAAATATTTCCAAATCTCCTAAATATATTTGAAACAGCAAAAAAGAATTAATTTTGTCTAAGAAATTAGTTTACAATTTGTATGTATTTAAATAGATTTTTGTGATTTTTTTTAAATTTTCTTAAATAATATTTGCAAATTTTTATTATTTTAATTTATTTAAAATGCTGATAATTATTTGGTAATTTTTAAAATATATCAGTCATCAAATATCAATGCAAACGAAAATATTTAAATATAAAATACCAAAAAATAACAAACATTTGATGTTCATAAGCAAGCCATCTACCAAATCTTATATGCATAATTACAAAAATGAAAATCCTAATGAAAATATTCAACACTTAGCAAACAATTTATAAAACATTTAGAAAAGAATGTCTGTATAAAATGCATTGAAAACAAATAAAAAAAAAATACGTTATGCTCTACTAGAATATGATAATGTTTGATACTATCAATTAGTGTTTATATACATAACGGATATTGAAATTGCGCCAGAAAATATTTCAACATCAAAGATACAACATTGAGCAGTAATTGAAATTACGGAAGTTAGTTAAAAATTGAATAGCGTAAAAAACAACCTGTGTAAGACGTGTTTAAGCACTGCTGTAATCAGTAATACGGTCAAGAAAAAGAAAATTCATAAAAACCTATATTATAAAAAAAACACACAAAAATTAAGTAAATCTTTCATAATTGATAAATAATACATTCAAGTCATAAAAATGCTTAGCTTTGTGTTAAATTGCTGTTAAATGTTTAAGTACCATGAGAAAATAATAAAAAAAATCACAAAAAACAAAAAAATATTACAGCTAATTGAAATGATATATATTAAAATATATAGTATATATATTAATAAAAAAAATTGAAAAATTATACAAATAATATTAATAATGATGATGAATAAAAATACAAACAAATGAAAAGTTGTTTTATTTCAGGGTTATGTGAGAAATGTGTAAAATAATACTTTAAAACTGTGGCTAACATTTTCGGCATGTTCCAGACGATTAAGCGTTCTTAAAATTCAATACAATTTTTTAATCTTTTTATTTTTCAATATAACAAACGTATTTCAATCGTATTTAATTTATTCCGATTCTGTAGGTCCTATTTAATTCACTCTGTGTTGTCAAACATTTGAATTTTGATCGAAATTGAATTTCAGAACATGCTTTTATGATTATAATTTGAAATCGAAATTAAATATTGTCCATTTTTTTATATTACTTTTGTATGTTTTCATAATATAATTTTTATTAAAAGCAAAAAATTTCAAAAATATATTAAAAAAAAATATATTTTTAGTTATTTGAAATGAGTGTCACCCTGTGTTGAAACCAACTATTGTTCCGTACTGTACTTTTGAACCGATGAATTTCTAAATCTGAGTCACCCAGTTGGACCAACAAACAGCTGGACCGCAAAGCAGAATTGATGACATTTGACGTTTATGTAAAAAAAATTGCAAAGAATAAAAAAATTCTAACCTACGAAGCAGCAGCATTTTGCATTTCGCAACAGCATTTTGTGTTTTAATCGCATTTAGTATTTAAATAACGACAAATTACAACGGTGCAATTTAAAGAAAATAATAAATTTAAAGTATTTGAAATCGGTGCGGTGCCCAGACATTAAAATGGGCGACAACAAAGACTGGCGGCCGTTTGTTTACGGCGGAGTGGCATCAATTACAGCAGAATTCGGTGAGTAATTTAATTAAACAAAGTGTTTTCATAAAATAAATAATCGTTTAAAGAAAAGAAGCTAAAACAAAATATGATCGGCATTATGTAAGTGTTGTTATTGTTTAATTGGCGTGGGGGATATTCGCGGCAGTGCACAAAATAAACCCCAAATGAAATAATGTCCACAAACAAAAAGAAAAGGAATATAAAATGAAAATTTTATTTGGTGCAATATTTGAAATATCGAAATTCAAAATGTAGAAAGATTGTCGAGACCAAAAATATGTCTGAAAAAAAAAAATCGAAAATGAAAATGTGGAAATTTCAAAGTAACTTTAAACGTAAAAAAAAAAATGTTGAAATATAAGGCATGTAGGAAAAGAAAATTTTGTGTTTCATCTTTTTTTTTTATTTAAACATTTCGTACTAACTTCGTTCTATCTTAAGTTACAAATATTTTGGTGTTTTAAGCAGGGACTAAAACCCTTTGGAATATCGCATCTGATTCCAAAATTTTTAAAATAGCGGTTCCGATTTCGGTTCCAACCAAACAAATTATATGGTTTCCAATTACAGTTCTTAATAACCCTCAATACATATTTAAAGGGTTTTTCAATAAGAGCGCTACAAAAGTTTTTTTCAAGGGTTTTTCAACAGGGACGCTACAAAAGTAGAGCGACAGGGACAGCAAACGACGCCGCTCTTTTGACATTTCTCTTCAGTAAGGTTTGGCATTTCATGATTGAAAGATATACGAGCCAACAACGAGTCGAAATTATTAAAATTTACTACCGAAATTCGAATTCGTATATCTCTCCATCATGAAATGGCAAACCTTACTGAAGAGAAATGTCAAAAGAGCGGCAAGAAATATGGCGTCGTTTGTTGTCCCTGTCGCTCTACTTTTGTAGCGTCCCTGTTAAAAAACCCTTTACTTAATAACCCCAGGACAAAATTTTTGTAATTTATCTGGAATATTTCGGAGATATTTCTGAAAAACGCACATATATATCGAATATTTTAGGAAGTGTATAGCAGGCTGTAAATTTGTGTGGAATTTTTATGTCAGTTTCACGAGATACGGGCAGAAAACAGACAGCTTTTGATACAAACTCCGCCTTTGTCTGTTTGAAATATGTCAAAAAATGTTTCAAAACTACCTCGACCCTGTCAAAAATTTTGTCTGGGGAACGGTTCTGGTTCCAAAAATTTTAACGATTCCTATTCCGGTGATTTGCTGTCCCTGGTTTAGACATTTTTAAATTTCTGAATTTTCGAAATATCGTACGGATTTCTTTATTTCATATATCTAATTATTTTGGGTGTTTTTTTTTGTTTTGATATACTAGTTATATAGTGTTTCTTTATTATTATTATTATTTATTAGGGGGTTATTTTATATTCATAGTTGGGTGGAGTCAAATTTTGGAGCTGACTTTATTTTTGATTTGAATTTTGTAAGTTTTGTGTTCCAATTATATATCTGTTTTTCTTTTTTCATTGGGTATTAGTTTATTACGGCTTATTTCATTGGGTCACTATTTCGTATTGCCATTTTCACGCATGTTATTTCAACGACCTTGTTGTGCTTTATAGTTGTTTTTGTTATTAATGTTGTTGTTGTTTTTGTATATTATTATGGTATGTAAACAAATCTATTTTCTTTAATAAATAGTTTGATAAGCCGCTAATACAACGACATAAAATTTTAACTGCAAAAAACATGTTTTTCATTTAAAATTCCCCCTTTTCAAAATGTTAATTTTATTGCAGGCACTTTTCCGATCGACACCACCAAGACGCGCCTACAAATTCAAGGTCAGAAACACGATCAGAAATTCAGCAAACTACGTTATAACGGCATGACGGATGCCTTCGTTAAGATCTCCAAGGAGGAAGGACTGCGCGCGCTATACTCAGGGTGCGTATGTACTTTAAAAAGTTAATAAACACTTTTTGTATTTAGAATTGAAAATTTTACGTCACATTCGTCTAATAGTCGTTCGTTTCGAAATACAGAAAGAGACCCCAAGGCTAAGACCAATTGTAGGGTATTCGCAAAAGTCGGAAGCTGTCAATTGACTGAAGCACGCGGGTGCAAAGTTTCATAAAACGCCATCTCGTTTAGCACCTTATAATGTAGCCAATTTGCGCAAACAGGTTTAATTAGTATTACGCGATTAATACATGATTAAAACAAAACATTCTACACGATATGTAATCGGTTTTGCAATTAGCACTTTTTATACAAGGGGTACTTAATGAAAGGAAAATAATAAAAACAAACTTTATAAAAAAATTATGGCATAAATGCGGGCATTTGCAACTTTCGATCGAGTTTTTTTTTATAAAAAAAAGATCGATGATCCAGTTGCGTTTGAATGTTAATAGAAGTTGAACTTAGTTGAGTCAGCAATTTAGTCGAATTTGCACACACCCTTAGAATTAGTTTTTAAAATACATTTTCAATTTAGATTTCTGTATACAAAAATATTCAAAGCGTTGACATTGACTTGAATGATTTTAAATAAATTGGTCATCCAAAATGAGGGTTTTGCGTTGGGCTAGTAATCCGCCATTTAAAAGCGATGCATCACCGAAGACAGACAACATTCCTAGGATACCGACCCAAAAACAAATATGAAAACCTAAGAAAACGTTAAAAAGATCATGATTTACGGATATGCCACTGGGATGTCCGAATTCTTTAGAGGGAAGGTCTCACTATCCAGCTGGTTGATGTACTCGAAAAATACAAGGCTGACATCACTGAAATCCAGGAAATAGGTAGAATGTACAAAGGGTCATTCTAAACAAGCATCCCGAGTCATCTACAATAGCTGCCAAGCGAAGAGTCACGAATTTGGATGTGGATATCTACATCAGCCTAATTTATGCGCCCGCTTCGTTGAATGAAAAGAACGTTGAAACCAAAAAAGCTTTTACATGCGTCTCGAAGTGCTTCTCCGCCTCTATACCACAATTGTGGTTTTCGCTTTTAACACCAAATTGGGTAAGGAGGGCATTTTGTCTTACAGTCTGAACATTCAGACCCAACGACAACACTTCGGATAATAGAAAAAGGCTGGTTGACTGTTGTTGAAGGTGCGGCACGAAACATGATATTTAGTAGTACTAGATTTCGACATCTCAATATTTACAAGACCACATTACGGTCACCTGATCACTTTGAGTATATTGTAATTGACGGATGCCACGTACACTCGATCCGAAATCCTGTCTCACGCCTGTTTTCCCAAAACTCGATGAACATCGAGCGGAAGAGTGCAGTTGATGACAAAAAGAAAAATAAATCCCCATTTCACATTCCATTTCAGAATAAGCGACAAAGACGGGGGTCATTACATGCTAATTATAGTCGAACTTGGCAATAGTATTAGATTATCTTCTCATTACATATTTACTTTATAAGTGAAATAATGTGACCTATTCTAAATTCGGTTATAATCAACATATAATGACCCTTCATTCGCTTATTTTATTATTAAAGGGTTTTTCAATAAGAGCCGCTACAAAAGTTTTTTTTAAATAAAACAAAAACGGTTTTTGGATATCAATGAAATTCTTTATTCCTGTAAAAGTACGTTCGATGCCATTATGTATGGAACTCGATTTGTTTTGCATGGCCACCACGGGCACGCTTGCAGAAGTCCAGACGCTGAACCCAATTTTCGACGGTTTTCAAGCATAAATCGGCCGATACTGCTGCAATTTCACGTTCGATATTCGTACGAAGTTCATCAATCGTCGCTGGCTTGTTGGCATAGACCATAGACTAGACGTAGCCCCACAGGAAATAGTCTAACGGCGTCAAATCGCACGACCGAGGCGGCCAATCGACTGGACCATTTCGTGAGATAACACGTTCTCCAAACTTGGTTTCCAATAAATTGATTGTGGCATTCGCTGTGTGGCTTGTGGCGCCGTCCTGTTGGAACCACATGTTCTCCAAGTCCATATCATCCAATTGGGGCCAAAAATATTCGGTTATCATTGAACGGTAGCGATTCCCATTCACAGTAACGTGCCGGTCTTGATCATCACGGAAGAAGTACGGCCCAATGACGCCGCCGGCCCATAAACCGCACCAAACCGTAATTTTTTCGGGATGCAATGATGACTCATGGAGTACTTGTGGATTGCTGTCTGACCAATAACGCATATTTTGTTTATTGACGAAGCCATTCAGCCAGAAATGAGCCTCATCGCTGAAGATGATTTTTCGAATTTTTACTACCAAATTTCGGTAGTAAATTTTAATAATTTCGACTCATTGTTGGCTCGTATATCTTTTCGTCATGAAATGGCAAACCTTACTGAAGAGAAATGTCAAAAAAGCGGCAAGAAATATGGCATCGTTTACTGTCCCTGTCGCTCTACTTTTGTAGCGTCCCTGTTGAAAAACCCTTTATATATGCGTAGATCGAATGCGGTCACTCCAAAACAAATCTAATGCAGAAACTGGATGTAAAATCTAGGTGATACGAAATACAAAATCATCTAAAAATCGTCGGTGATGTAATGATGATTTTATGTGTGCAAAGGACACATGTCTCTCGATCAATGTGTACGGCTGCCGAAAAGGTGCTTGGATTTTAACGGATCCCTTTTGGAATAAGTGGTATGATCAAGAATGTCGCGCATCCACTGCAGAGAAACATTCTGTCTGACTATACTAAAGCAACTTGTTGAACATTTTTATCTAAAGAATATAGTATTCGTTTAAAATTTATAAAAGAGAACTTAATTTGGATTATTTTTAAATACTAAATCTTCCTGTTCCCAAAAATTCCTAAACTTACTACAAAACGCTGAATGAAGAGTAAGAAGGAAAGTTAGTTTTGTTTTGTCTCACACTGAAGTTCCACCCTACAGTCGGTATTTACGCAAATCTATAAAAAAAAATTCTACCTTAGTTATTGATTTGAGTTAATTATTGAGTATGTCGGTAATAGTGCGTCTTTTGCACTCAATCTCCAAAGAGTTAGGATTCTGATTGAACGATTATGAAAGACAAAAGTTAATGTCTTCTGCAAAAGAATAAATTGAGTTCTATCTATGTCCATATCATAAGATCATTGATAAAACCCCTAAATAGGAATGGGGACAGCACGGAATCCTGCGGAACTTCAAAATTTATGGAATTTTTTTTTTGCAAGAACACCATCCATCGGAACTCATACAAATATTTGAAATGAGCCATTGATTTACCAAGTTCAAAGTGCGCTTTACACAATTTATAGTTAAAGTTGTTAGATTTTTGAATATTTTGTATAAGGAATGCACACGAACAAATTATAACATAGTGTTTTACTTCCTACTTTTGTTGGAAGGGTCCGATAAAATAAAACTAGTATATCATCGTCTTTCGTTTTATTGAGAGATGAACCCAAAATAAATTATTTTTATTTCCACGGATATGTTTGCTAAAAATGGGTACTTTAATGGGTACTGCTTTAATTCGAAAAATTATTGTGAAATTTTTTTCAACAAAAACAGAAATGGACTCATTAAAAAATTGTCAAATCTGTTGAAGTGTTCCATCAAAACGGTAGAAAAACATCAATGACAATCTATACATTGATCGACAATCTAAGCATCTAGCGGAAATGTGGATCGGGAGACCTACATAAAGATAAACATCTCAAGAACATCTTTCATAAAAAATCCAAATGCTTCAGTTAAAAAATGCAGTTACTTCGAATCATTTCAAAGTGAAAAGGAAAGTGCCAGAAATGTACAGAACACAAAAAAAAGTCCCTAGAAAATTTCTCGCGTGTCTGGTAATATGTAACTGTAGTAAAAGAAGCCATTCGTATTTAACTTCTGGGTCAATAAACACTTATATTGCTGAATGCTTGCAAAAGTTGTGAACACCACTTTTAATCCAGCATTAGGTATCTAATTTTCATTTGGTCTCATCTGCTACTATGGAAAAAAAGCGAAGGGGTGGTACACCAGCAATAATATGAATATTGTACCTAGAGAGGATAATGCGCCAAACTGCCCAGAACTGAGGTCAGTAGAACGTTATTGGGTTCTAATTAAGCGAAAACTGAAGGAGACGAAAGGTGTATCGAACAGAAATGAATTTAAGATTAACTGGACTGAATCTTCCAAAAATATGAATGAAATCGTCAGAAAGGGTTTGATGGATGGAAAGTTCAAAAACCTTCTTATAAAAAAATAATTATAATTTTTTTTTTGTAAAGAATTTACATAGAGTGACGTTCAATACAATAAAATTACGCATAGTTTGTATTTTTTCGTGCGCACTTCTTAACTGTAATTTCTAAATGCTGTTAGTCGTATAAAAAACAAACAAGTAAAGGGTTTTTCAATAAGAGCGCTACAAATGTTTTTTCAAGGGTTTTTCAACAGGGACGCTACAAAAGTAGAGCGACAGGGACAGCAAACGACGCCATATTTCTTGCCGCTCTTTTGACATTTCTCTTCAGTAAGGTTTGCCATTTCATGATGGAAAGATATACGAGCCAACAACGAGTCGAAATTATTAAAATATACTACCGAAATTCGAATTCGTATATCTTTCCATCATGAAATGGCAAACCTTACTGA
The DNA here is from genome assembly GCA_951804985.1 of Dryomyza anilis. Taxonomy (NCBI): domain Eukaryota; kingdom Metazoa; phylum Arthropoda; class Insecta; order Diptera; family Dryomyzidae; genus Dryomyza; species Dryomyza anilis. Next base: position 9,546,466 of record OX638134.1, read on the forward strand.
AGAGAAATGTCAAAAGAGTGGCAAGAAATATGGCGTCGTTTGCTGTCCCTGTCGCCCCCACTTTTGTAGCGTCCCTGTTGAAAAACCCTTTATCTATTAAAAGTAGTTAAAATAATAACCGCAAATTATCTAATAACTTAAATATATAAATATTTTGTTATTACCAACTATCTGCTCACGCAGCATTGTTATCAACACTACTTAAGTGTTCCACACATGTTTTATTCACGTGTCTTCGAAACACATATTACCCTCTAATATTTTTTTCTATTGATTTATGATACAAAAACCTATTAGTTTAACACACTTAATAAATATTGCACTACGTGCTTTAAATCATTTCATATAATTGCAGTCAATAACATTTATAGACTGTCAACCAAAAAAAAACAAAAACGTTTTAATGCGACGCACACGTTACTAAAATCAAAAAGAAAAAATGCCTCGCCGGCTATATTTAGCGCGTTCTTGTTTATACCCTATGTTTTGATCAAAATGTCGAAAAGTAATTTTGTTTAGTCATTAAGTTGTATTAATACAAAGTACAAATTTAAAGATAGGCAAAGTATTTTTAATAGCTTTTTTTCTGCTCTGCTTTTAACTGAAGTGTTTTTTTTTTTATTTATTTAATATTTTCTTTTATTTTTATAGCATTTGGCCCGCTGTCTTGCGTCAGGCTACCTATGGCACCATCAAATTTGGCACATATTATACACTGAAAAAATATGTCACCGAACATGGTCTGCTGCTTGATCCCGTCACGGGCACAGAACGTGTCTGGGGTAATATATTGTGTGCCGCCACAGCGGGTGCCGTCTCCTCTGCCATTGCAAATCCCACCGATGTCCTCAAGGTGCGCATGCAAGTGCACGGGAAGGGCTCACAGCAGCATGGCCTGTTTGGTTGTTTTGCCGAAATCTATCGACATGAGGGTGTGCGTGGTCTGTGGCGTGGCGTTGGACCGACGGCGCAACGTGCGGTGGTCATTGCGTCGGTGGAGCTGCCTGTCTATGATTTCTGCAAGTTGCAGCTGATGAGCGCCTTTGGTGATCATGTGGCCAATCATTTTATGTAAGTGAAAATGTGTGTTTTTTTTTTGTACAGTTGAATTGTTTTTCTTGCTTTCGTTCAAATTTCGATTTTTATGAATTCTCCATACAAAAAATTAGTTTAAGAATTCAAGATGTTTGATTTGAATTCGTTTGGAAAACTTACAATAAAAATAAACACAAAATGAAACACAAAAACAAAAACATGACACAAATGCAATAACACAAATCACAATAAAACCAATACAAACAAAAAAAATAAATGAAAAACACAATGGAAAAAACAAAAGTCAAATAAACACACAAAAAAGAGAAAAAAAAAACAAAAAAGAAAAGTAAAATAAAATAAAAGCAAAAACACAAAGTCAAACGTAAAAACAAAAAAAAATATATAACAAAATCAAAAACAAAATATAGCATAATCAAAAATAAAAACAAAATTTAAATATAAAAAAAAACATAACCCTTAATTAATATCAAAACAAAATTCTAAACGCATAAATCAAAAACACAGAATCAAAAATAATCACAAAATACTAAATCAAAAATAAAAAAACATAATAACAAAAATAAAATCAAATTTAAAAATTCAAAATTTCAGAAATAAGCAAAAAATTAAAATTATAAAATAATAAAGGCAAAAATTAAAAAAAGGGAAAGACAAAATTAAAAGAAAAACAACAGCAAAAACTCGAAATTAAAAAAAAAATTTAAAATCAAAAGAAAAAAAAAATAAAAGAAATAAGCAAAAACTAAAAATTATAAAAAATACATAAAAAGACGAAAAACTTGAAAATAAAAGCAAAAAAACATAATCAAAAAAAACAATAGCAAAAAAATACAAAAGAAAAAAACAAATGTAAATGAAAAATACAAAAGCAAAAATAAACCAACAGCAAAATAAAAACAAAAATTACAATAAAACGTAAAATAACACAATATTATCAGAAAAAAATGGTAAAAGAAAACCCAAGAAAAAAATGAAAGAAAAAAAAACATAAACAAAAATTAAAAAAGTACTACAGAAAACAACACAAATTAAAAAATCTAGTAAAATCCCGAAGTCAAAAACAAATGAAAAATATAATAACAAAAATTTAAGCAAAAACACGAAATTAAAAGCAAATTTAGAAATCCAAAATCAAAATAAAAAAAAAAATAAAAAGAAAAAACAATAAGCAAGAACTAAAAAATTATAAGAAAATGACACAATAACAAAAACACGAAAGAAAAATACAATAGCAAGAAACACAAAAATAAAAGAAAAAACAAAAAAATAAATGAAACAGACAATAACACAAATAAAAGCAAAAACACAAAAGCAAAACAATAACAAAAATAAAACAGAAAACCCAATAAAAAGTCAAACCAAAAGAAAAATAAGAAAATATTATCAACAAAAAAATAAAAAATAAAAGCATTAACAAAACGGATACCCAAAATCATAAAAAAAAAACAAATGAAAAATATAATTGCAAACAAAAAAGAAATCCAAAATCAAAATAAAAATATAAAAAATAAGCAATAACTAAAAAATTATAATATAAAAAACACGATAGCAAAAATAAATACAAAACACAAAATTAACAATAGAAAACTCAATAGCAAAAACACAAAAGAAAAATACAATAGCAGGAATCAAACACAAGAATAAAAGAAAAAACACAAAAATAAATGAAAAAGACAATAACACAAATAAAAGCAAAATAATACCAAAAACGAAACACAAAACTCAAAATTGCAATAAAAAGCAAAACCAAAAGAAAAATTATGAAAACAGTATCAACAAAAAAATACAAAAAAAAAAGCATTAACAAAACAAAAACTTAAAATTATAAAAAAATAAGAAAAAAATAAAAGAAAAAAACTTAAAAAACATTAGAATAGTACTGCAGAAAATAACACACATTAAAAAAAATCAAGTAAAAACCCGAAAACAAAAACAAATGAAAAATATAATAACTAAAATTTAAGCAAAACCACGAAATTAAAGGGTTTTTCAACAGGGACGCTACAAAAGTAGAGCGACAGGGACAGCAAACGACGCCATGTTTCTTGCCGCTCTTTTGACATTTCTCTTCAGTAATGTTTGCCATTTCATGATGGCAGAAGCGTCGTATGTTCGTGAATTGGGCTGAGCAACAACTTGAAAATGATTCGGATTTTCATCGAAAAATCATCTTCAGTGATGAGGCTCATTTCTGGCTGAATGGCTTCGTCAATAAACAAAATATGCGTTATTGGTCGGACAGCAATCCACACGTACTCCATGAGTCATCATTGCATCCCGAAAAAATTACGGTTTGGTGCGGTTTATGGACGTGAAATTGCAGCAGTATCGGCCGATTTATGCTTGAAAACCGTCGAAAATTGGGTTCAGCGTCTGGATTTCTGCAAGCGTGCCCGTGGTGGCCATACAAAAGAAATCGAGTTCCATACATAATGGCATCGAACGTACTTTTACAGGAATAAAGAATTTCATTGATATCCAAAACCGTTTTTGTTTTATTTGAAAAAACTTTTGTAGCAACTCTTATTGAAAAACCCTTTAAAAGCAAATTTTAAAATCCAAAACCAAATAAAAAAAAAACAAAAGAAGTAACCAACTAAAAATTTTAAGAAAAAAAAACACAATAGCAAAAATAAATACAAGCACAAAAAACACGAAAGAAAAATATAATAGCAAGAAAAAATACAAAAGCAAAATAATAGCAAAAATAAAACACAAAACCTAATACTGCAATAAAAAACAAAACCAAAAGAAAAATAAGAAAATAGTTTCAACAAAAAAATACAAAATAAAAGCATTAACATAACGAAAACCCAAAATTATTAGAAGAAACACGAAAACAAAAAAGCCAAAAATCAAAAGGAAAAAATAAAAGCAAATTCTCAAACAGAAAATAACAGAAAATAAACTAAATAAAAACTCTAAATCAAAATAAAACTCAAAAGGGCATTCCATAGTAACTGGCGTTACAAACTCATAATTAAAACCTTTTCATTTGATAAATTAAAACAAAAAAATAGATATATTTTAAGATGCATAGGATAGCACTTATTGTTCTCTATGCATGCATAAAAAAACTTCTTTCTATAATTTTGATATTACATCCTGTGACGGGAGTTATAAAGGGTTTTTCAATAAGAGCGCTACAAAAGTTTTTTCTAGGGTTTTTCAACAGGGACGCTACAAAAGTAGAGCGACAGGGACAGCAAACGACGCCATATTTCTTGCCGCTCTATTGACATTTCTCTTCAGTAAGGTTTGCCATTTCATGATGGAAAGATATACGAGCCAACAACGAGTCGAAATTATTAAAATTTACTACCGAAATTCGAATTCGTATATCTTTCCATCATGAAATGGCAAACCTTTCTGAAGAGATATGTCAAAAGAGCGGCAAGAAATATGGCGTCGTTTGCTGTCCCTGTCGCTCTACTTTTGTAGCGTCCCTGTTGAAAAACCCTTTACGTACTTTTTCAAAAAAAAAAAAAAGAGTTTACTCTATAAAGTATTCAAAAGTGACTCGTCAAAAATTCCAGTTACATTTATCTCTTCATTTTGTCATAATTTTTATTTCATTTCATACAAAAAATTCTGTCAATGGAATCTCTGACGTTTTTTCGACGAATCACTTTTCGTTTCGTTTTACAAAATAAGGGGGTTAGAGAAAATAAGCGGACTATAAAGACTTACTATACCTTAAATTCTTAATTAATATGACCTCTAAAACAATAGTCTGCATTGGTTACTTTGATCACTTATGTTATTATCTGAGATATATATATATTTTAAATTTATCAAAAAAAAAAAAGTGTCACGTAGAGCAGAGAGTATATATTTGATATAGAGTTTCCATACAGGTGGTTTCGCTGCCATCGTTCAAACATCTGAGTATAGTGCAAAAACTATACGCGATAGAGCAAAATGGTTTTCAGATTCGAGTTCAGGAAATAAAACTGATCTAAAAACCGTCGTTATAAATTCAAATAAATTCAAACATTGGTTATGTGGAAATTGAAACGAAAATGTTGTCAACAGACACATTTTCAAATCAATATTCTGATGTTTTCTGCCACATTTTTGGACAGAAAAATAATTAAATTTTATAAGGCGTTGGATTTAAATATATCTTGGTAAGTTTGGTTGCAAATTATCCGCGGACAGATCCAGTTTTGTGCACTGTTTTCCTCTGTTAACTTCAATCTGTAAAATTTCAATTCCACATAACCAATGTTTTCGGCAGCGACGCCAGCAAACTCGGAAGGAAACTCTATATTAAATGTATACTCTCTGCGTAGAGAATTTAAATTTGAGAAATAAGTAAATTTCAAAATTGTTTTATGAAAAATATTTGCAATAAAACTAATTATCTTATAGGTGCCTGTCTAATCTAGCAATTTTTTCTAATATCAATTATTTTTTAACATTTATTTTATTTTTGCAGCTCCAGTTTTATCGCCAGTCTGGGTAGTGCAATTGCGTCGACACCGATCGATGTGATACGAGTAAGTATATCATATATAATAACTTTTGCATTTAATTCTTAAATGGTTTTCCTATTTTTTTTTATCTTCAGACGCGTCTTATGAACCAACGACATGTGTCCATTGTCAATGGCGTTGCGACGGCGACGACAAGCAGTGCGCGACTCTATGCGGGCAGCTTCGATTGTGCGGTGCAGGTGAGTCATGCATTGGTTGATCTTTTTTTTTTAAATGATTAGATTGCACTGACCAAAGGTGGATGGTTTGTTTCTTAATTTAAATTTATTTTCAACTATATTTTGTGCATTGTAATGGTGACTTAATTGTTTCTATTTATTGTGATTTAATGATTAGCAAATTTAAAAGTATTTGAAACTATTGCAGACCGTACGCAGCGAGGGCATGATGGCGCTGTACAAAGGTTTCATACCGACCTGGGTGCGCATGGGCCCCTGGAATATAATATTCTTCATAACATATGAACAATTAAAGAAATATTAGCAGTACAAGCAACATTTAACTGTTAGGATAGCATAATTTAATTATAAAATTTATATATATATATTTAAATTTAACAGTTGAAGCAGCCTAAACCAAATTATACTTATGCATAAGCTGAGGCTTTATTAGGTATAAAACTAACAAATATGACTGTGTTAAAAATTAAGTGAAATATTGAAATTTAAAAAAAAAAACAAAGTGCATTCAATATAGATTACATATTTTTTGTACATGTTTTAAGTAGCTTTAATAAAAGAAACTGTATTTATTTTAAGTAGTTTAAAAATTAACTAAGCTAAAAAATATTTAAATACAAATTTAAATATTAAATACGTATCTTATTTAAAAATTTATTTAATTTTAATGTTTATTTAATTTAGATAAAAATTTAATTTAAATATTTATTTAAATTAAATATTTATTTAAATTAAATAAGTATTTATTTTAAATACGTTTTTCTGTTAAATACATATTGAACTTAAATTAAATATACATTTAAATTAAATACATATTTAATTCAAAAACGTATTTAATTTAAATACGTATTTAATTTAAATACGTTTTAATTTTAATACGTATTTAATTTAAATAAGTATTTAATTTTAATACCTATTTAATTTAAATACGTATTTAATTTAAATATGTATTTAATTTAAATGTATATTTAATTTAAATACGTAAATTAAATATGTATTTAAATTAAATACGTATTAAAATTAAATACGTATTTAAATTAAATACGTATTTAAATTAAATACGTATTTAATTTTAATACGTATTTAATTTAATACGTATTTAATTTACGTATTTAAATTAAATACGTATTTAATTTAAATATGTATTTAATTTAAATGTATATTTAATTAAAATACGTAAATTAATTATGTATTTAAATTAAATACGTATTAAAATTGAATACGTATTTAAATTAAATATACATTTAATTTAAATACATATTTAATTTAAATATGTATTTAATTTAAATACGTATTTAATTTAAATTCGTATTTAATTTAAATACGTATTTAATTTTAATACGTATTTAATTTAAATACGTATTTAAATTAAATACGTATTAAAATTAAATACGAATATTAATTTTAATACGTATTTAATTTAAAAACGTATTTGATTTAAACACTTATTTAATTAAAATACGCATTTAATTTAAATACATACTTAATTTAAATACGTATATAATTTAAATACGTTTTTAATTTAAATTCGTATTTAATTTAAATACGTATTTAATTTAAATACGTTTTTTATTTAAGTACGTATTTAATTTAAATACGTTTTTAATTTAAATACGTATTTAATTTAAATACATATTTAATTTAAATGCGTTTTTAATTTAAATACATATTAGTTTTAAATATGTATTTAATTTAAATACGTATAATATTTAAAAATGCTTTTTATTTAAATACGTATTTAAATTGAATTTTTTAAAATATTTTAAAAATCTTATTAAATTTATTGAATTTTTTTTTATATTATAATAAATATATTTTTTATAATATAAAAAATAAACAGCGACGCCGCAAAATTATCTTTGCATAGTTTATAATTTAACTAGTGAAATATTTTTATTTTCGATTTATTTTAGTTATTTTGCGTATTTTAAGATTTTTGCATTTGGTTGCAATTGTTGGCATTATGCAGTTGTTATTTTAGGACAAAATGTAATTAAAATAATGAAATAAATATTTATTTTATGCTGAGTGAAAACGAACAATTAGTTTTAGATTTTTTTTTGCAAAAGAATTTGTTGTTAATTTTGTATTACGTTTATATTAAATACAGTGTAAATTGATTAAAAATATTCTAAATAAATAAATTTATTTATTATTATAAATATTTAATTTAAAATATGTAATTTGAAAGATTTAATTTCAATATAAATTTGAAATATGTATTTTAAAATATCTGTTTTTCATTATTTGAAGTTATAATTTGCAATAACTGAATACAAAATATTTGCAAGCATTGTTATATTTAATTAATAAAAATCAAAATATGTATTAGTTTAGTTTTAAAAAAATATTAAATTTTTTTTTTTAAATAAACATTGAAATCTCAAAACTAAATATATGTTTGTGCATATTTAACAAATATATTTTTAATTAATAATTAAAATATTTAAGGCACAGCATAAGCTTTGCCGAAAATCATTAAAAAAAAAATAAAGCTGAGTACGCTAAATGATAAAAGGTTTTTTTCTTTAATTGTCAAGTAAAATCTATGCTTTGTAACAAATTATCTTATGTCTCATTTATACTAAATAGAAGAAATATTAGGGTGAATGTTTTCAGCATATGTGGTGTGTTCAGTGTAAGTTAATTTACGTTGAGTTCAGTTCAATGCAAAATTAAATACATGAGGTGTGTTCAGTCAAACATTCGAAATTTACGATATTATAGTTTGTACACAAACCACATAATTTTACTTTTTTTAAGATTATGAAAACGCATTATTATTATCAATGAATTTTTAATAGATTTTTGTGGTTAAAAATTCAAAAGTTTTAAATAAAAACGTAAACAAAAATAATGCGCATGAATTTGACCCTAAAAGCAAACAAATAGTAGTATAAAACTAGTTTTTGTATTTTCCTTAAATAGTCAGTTAATTTCCCTAAAAAACCTTGAAAATTTCACTAAAATCGCTTAAAGCGTTCAAAAGTTATAAATAAAAACGTAAATAATATGAAGGCAATTGAATTTCGTTATCCCGAAAAGTATGCAACGTATTTTCAATAAATTAAGTCAAGACACAAACCCACATTTTTTCCTCATAGCCGAGACACACACATTCGGTTGCTACCTACTACTTTTTCTGCGCGCCTGGTATTTCAGAAAAGGCGGCTGACCAGATTTCAGCCGACTGCGCTGCCCAAAATATTTTTTTTCAATCGGAACTTGCTGCTGTTTCTGTTCGCCTGGTATTTTGACAAATTTCAGCGATTTTGATTTTTTTTCCCAATAAAATCGACCATCTAACAAAGAAGTTTCAAGATGCGTTGAATATTTTTCTTAATAAAAACTGAACGCATCAACCGATTTGCATGAAATTTGGACTTAATAATCTTAAAATATTGCGGATTATGAAAAATATAAAAGAGGCGATGTTGGCGCACAGCCACGCCTATTATTTGCAATTAAATTAGGTTATGTGCAAAAATTATGACAATTATTTTTACATTTTGATTTTTATAATTTTAACCTATGAGCCGATTGTTATAAAATTTGGCAGCATTGCTGTAAATGATTTGTGCTAAAATACAAAAATACAACTTTTAAAATTTATGTATGCATAAGTTTACAATATGCAATCAAATTTTGTTATTCGATATTTTCATATATTTATTTATAGAAATCGAACGGTTTGAGCGATTTTAATAAAATTTGCACTAATGAATAGTTAAATGTTTATTTCTGCTGAGAAAAATCTAAAAGCTAGAAATAACGATCAAGAACGAATATTTTTTTTAAGTCGAAAAAATGTATGTGAAATTTATACTATTTTCATATAATTAATGTTTATTTATTAACCGATATGCAAAATATTTTACAGCATTGTTGCCAGACTTCAGTTCTAATTAATAAAACTATTTTGGTTAAAATCGGTTAATGCGTTTAAAAGTTATAATCAAAAATCGTACAGCTTCTAAAAAAAATAGTTTTAGGTACATAAAATCATAGTTCTTGGGAATATTTATATGAAATTCGGTTCCGCAGTTCCACTCGACATTTCCGACAAGAAAAACTATATCTCATTTAGTTTACTCAAAATTTTTTTTATTGCATTTTTAGAAAGTAAGTAAGTGGTTAGTTAGCCCATTCTTTTTTATTGATTTTCGGTAAAATTTTACAACTTGATTTTTCAACGGTTTTTAAATCAGTTTTATTTGCTGAGCTCGAAACTGAAAACCATTTTGCTCTATCTTGTATAGTTTTGGCACTATACTCTGATGTTTCAACGTTGGAGTTACTTTTTTTTGAGATTATGCACTATACATTATTATTTTTAACTCGATCAATTTTTAATAGATTTTCGTGATTAATATCTTATTTGATGCAGCAACATCTAAAGTTTCATTCGAAAATACTGAATAAATTTAAAAGATCGAAAATTTAATAAAAATTATACACAAAAGACACCTTCAAAAAAAGAGTTTTTGGTCTATAAAATCATAGTTCTGAGGAATATTTATATAAAATTCGGTTCCGCTGTTCCACTCGTCATTCCCTACAAGGTAAACAATATCTCATTTAGTTTACTCAACATTTTTTTTATTGCGTTTTTAGAAAGTAAGTGGTTAGCCCATCCTATTTTACTGATTTTCGGTAAAATTTTACAACTCTATTTTTTAACGGTTTTTAGATCAGTTTTATTTGCTGAGCTCGAATCTGAAAACCATTTTGCTCTAATATGTATAGTTTTGGTACTATACTCAGTTGTTTCAACGTTGGAATTACTTTTTTTTTGAGATTATGCACTATACATTATTATTTTTAACTCTATCAATTTTTAATAGATTTTCGTGATTAATATCTTATTTGATGCAGCAACATCTAAAGTTTCATTCGAAAATACTGAATAAATTTAAAAGATCGAAAATTTAATAAAAATTATACACAAAAGACACCTTCAAAAAAACAGTTTTTGGTCTATAAAATCATAGTTCTGAGGAATATTTATATAAAATTCGGTTCCGCTGTTCCACTCGTCATTCCCTACAAGGTAAACAATATCTCATTTAGTTTACTCAACATTTTTTTTATTGCGTTTTTAGAAAGTAAGTGGTTAGCCCATCCTATTTTACTGATTTTCGGTAAAATTTTACAACTCTATTTTTTAACGGTTTTTAGATCAGTTTTATTTGCTGAGCTCGAATCTGAAAACCATTTTGCTCTATCATGTATAGTTTTCGCACTATACTCAGTTGTTTCAAGGATGAACAGAAGTTTTGGTTCGATTTTATGAAAATACATTATTATTTTTAACTCGATCAATTTTTAATAGATTTTCGTGATTAATATCTTATTTGATGCAGCAACATCTAATGTTTCATTAGAAAATACAGAAATAATTTTAAAGTTTGAAAAATTTACAAAATTGATAGACAAACCACACCTTCCAAAAAACAGTTTTTGGTTCATAAAATCAAATTCAAAAGGGTAAATAAAATAGAATTCAATAGAATAAAATTGAAATTATCACCTACATAATCGGCTTTAACTAAATTTGTTCAAATAAATACAATTTTTGCGCTTTTTATTAGTTATTCTGATTATTTTTCTTCATTTAATTATATTCATAGCATATTTAACGCATTTTAAAATGCTTATGTCAATGAAATGAAGCAGTATTTAGTACATATATATTTTAATTATGCATTTTATTCATACGATTATTAGTCTATATATTTTTACAATATTTAATACAATATATGATTTACTTAGTAATCATCAATTCGTTGAAAGAGTTGATTGCATTGGCTTAGTTTAGAAGTGTTCTATACATGCGTGTGTGTGTATTTATCGTTGATTTTTTTAATATTTTAATAATTAATATTTTAAAATATTTTATTTTGCATTAGAGCATTTTATTACTACGTACAGTAAACAGTGTAAAACATAGTGTAGAAATGTTATTGTATATAAACAGTTTTTCGTTTTTATTTTTTTTGTTAAGTGTAAAATTGTACTTAAATTTAGTTTTATATAGTTTAGTATATAGTTTTATTTTGTTTTATTTTATGTATTATAAAATATTATTAAAAGTTTTATTTTATAGTAAGTAATATGTATATATATTGTGTATATAGAATGTGGGCTAATATTTCTCAAAGTCAATTTTATTGCTTGTCTCATTTACTTAAAGCTAAGCGCTACTATAAACGTACTTAAAATTAAATGAAAACATAGTACTTAGCAAATGAAAATCTTAAAATTAGCAGCTAATTTAGTTTTAAACATGCTATAGTTTTTATATATATATTACTATATAATATAAGATTAATGCTAATTGATAAACGTATGGAATATAAGTCAAGAAATGCATTTTAATAAAATTTTAAATTGAAAATTGAGCATGTTTATACTCAGTGAAATTGTAAAAATGTTATTATTTATTATTAAAACACTCGCTGACTTATAAACCATGCAGTTTATATTATTTTTTATATGTTTTTACGCATACATCGTGTGCATTAATTCAGAAGAATTCATTTTGAGCTAACAATTTTGGGCTTTTACTGTGTATTTTTTTTTGTTTTGTTCGTTACTACGTTTTAATTGCAATAGAGTGATAATGTTTTGTGTGTATTTTTATTTTGTTTTACTGGCAGAAATTAAAAATTTATTCAAAAAAGCATTTTAAAAAGTACGGTTAAGATATATCATTTTTTGGCACAAATCTTTTTTTTTCCAATAATAATAATAATAATTATTAATTTAAAATTGTCAAATTTTATATATTTTAATTTAAAATATAATTTTGGACGGCATGCCTGTGTTGGAGGGTATTTGTATGATGGATGTCTGTTAAAGTGCGCCGCAGTTTAAAGTTCTAACAGTTATTTAACCAAAAAAAAACTGTTAGTGTACATATTAAACTTAATTCTTGTAAGTTATTAAAATTTTAAGTAGTTCAAATTATTTTTTAAAATATTAAATGGAATAATTTTAAAATAAAAAATCATATTAAATAATAATAAAATTTAGCACATTCTCAAACTTAATGTTAAACTCAACTGTTAAATTTGGTGTTTTTTTTTTAACAAAATTAAAATAAAAACTGATCTGTTCTTTTAATGCTAAAAGATTAAAATTTACTTGTGCATGCCGAAAAAATTAACAGACTTCTGTTAAGCTAATAAAATGGTTTGTGAAAATGCTAAATTAACATGTTAACATAATTCTTGTAAGTAAGTATAATTTTAAATAGTTCAAATTATTATTTTTCTAATTTTAAATTGCATTATTTTTATATAATAAATCATATTAAATCAGACGCAATCTAGCACATTATCAAATTATGTTAAGTTAACAGAGACACGCCTTAAACTTAACAAACAATGTTAAACTCAACTGTTAAATTTGGTGTTTTTTTTTAAATTAAAATAAATAAAAAAAAATCATTTAAAAGAGTAAGATTTACTTATGTATGCCGAAAAAATTAACAGAGTTCTGTTAAGCAAATGCAATGGATTGTGAAAATGCTAAATTAACATGTTAACATAATTCTTGTAAGTAACTTTACTTTAGTTCTAATTATTATTTTTCTAATTTAAATTTTCATAATTTTACAATAAATCATATAAAAATTACAAAATTTCGCACATTATCAAATTATGTTATGTTAACAGAGACACGCCTTAAACTTAACAGACAATGTTAAATTCAACTGTTTAAATTTGTACTTGTTAACCTAATTAGAATTCAATTAAAAAGCGATCTATTACTATGTTGAATTATTGTGCATGACGAAAAAATTAACAGAGCTCTGTTAAGCCAATAAAGCGGTTTGTGAAAATGCTATATTATTAAAAAGGAAAAATCTTGGTTTAAGTACATGCTTAATAATTGAAATACCCAGCTCAAAATTTACTAAACAGCACAAATACTTCATAATCAACCCAATTCTAAATAAATACTAGCATACATTATTTTTGGTTGAAAAAAAAGCTCTGTATGTAAATTCAATACAAAGCTTTTTTCTCCCAACAATTTCTCCCAAATATTTGTGGAAGTATTTATATAGAATTGGGCTGAGTATCTCGTAGGAATTTGAAGTGCATAAGCTCGTCAATGAAGACTAGTCAGAAACTGTTCGGTTTAGGTTACTTGATCATGTAACATGGTTTTTGTATCTGATAAATGAATGATGTATTTAATCTTATCATTTAAAAAGGTATAAAATTGAAATTTAAGGAAAAATTTATGATAATACGAAAGTTAAAATGATCTTTGTTAAACGAATTGTACATTCTAGAAGTTACCAGATCACTGTAAAGTCAATAACTTGGTTTGTAAACATTGGTTTGTAAACTATTGGTTTGTAAACTATTATATTTTTTATATTATAAAAAATAAATAAAATAAATTTATAATCTTTTTTTTTTAAAAAAGGAAAAAATAGATAATTAAGACAAAATTAATAAAAACAAGTGATGATTTCATATAACAATAAATTGGAAATTCTAGAAGAGAAGTTATCAGATCACTGTAAAATCAATAATTTGGTTTGTAAACATGCTAATTTTACAAACTATTATATATCGTCGTAGTAGAACTAAAGGTCACCAAATACATTTGTATGAAAATCTTACATTTCAACTTTATTGCTCATTATTACAAAAAGTAATTGATGTAATTTTAAAGTTTAAATACCAATTGATAGATTCACATTTTCTTATCATTTGGTACAAATATTGAGCTCATCAATCATAAATTGAAAGATGTATAAAGGTTTTTGCAAAGGAACAGCTAGCATTTTGAAAATGTAGTTGGTGACTTTTAGTTCTACAACGACGATATTTTATGTTATAAAAAATAATAAAATAAAATTTAAACAAAAGATAAAGTGAAGTAAAGAAAAGATAAATACAAAAAATAATGATTTTGTATAGAGTGGACAAAATAATTAAATTTAAAATATCTGTATTAAACGAACGGTTGAAAATACATTAACGGACCTCTTTTAAGCATATGAAATGATTTTTGTACACGCTAAATTTAAATGTATTTAATCTTTTCATTTTGTAAAAAGCATAACATAAAGATTAATAAAAAGAAATGATGATTTTTGTGTAGAGTTAAATTAGAAATGCAAATTTAAAGATTTACATTAATTATATACTTTGAAATGAAGTTAACAGATTTCTGTAAAGTCAATAACATGGTTTGTATATGTGCTAAATTGGATATAACAAGATAAATGTTTTTATACTGCAAAAAAATAATAAAATAAAATAAAAGAAAATAGTAAAAGAAATAAATAAAGAATGCATTTATAAAGAGTTAAATTAGAAATGCAATTTAATGGATTTACATTAACCGAACTACCAGAGAGATGCTAAGACAGTTCTGTTAAGCTTATAACATGGTTTGAACTAATGCTAAAAACGAAGTATTTAATATGTTCAATATAAAAAAATACATTGAAATCAAAAAAACAAATAAAAATTAAAGAAAAATTAATAAAAAATATGTCATCACAATTTTTAGAGTGAAATAAGGTGTGACATTTAAAAGATTTACAGTAAGCTAACTGTCAAAAAGAAGTTAACAGAGATCTGTTATTTCAACAGCATGGTTTGTGTAAATGATAAATTTGTGTAAATGATAAACAAGATAAATGATTTTATATTGCAAAAAAATAATAAAATAAAAGAAAATAGTAGAAGAAATAAAGAATGCATTTATAAAGAGTTAAATTAGAAATGCAATTTAATGGATTTACATTAATCGAACTACCAGAAAGATGCTAAGACAGATCTGTTAAGCTTATAACATGGTTTGAACTAATGCTAAAAACGAAGTATTTAATATGTTCAACATAAAAAAAAACATTGAAATCAAAAATACAAATAAAAATTAAAGAAAAATTAATAAAAATATGTCATCATAAATTTTAGAGTGAAATAAGGTGTGACATTTAAAAGATTTACAGTAAGCTAACTCTTAAAAAGAAGTTAACAGAGATCTGTTATTTCAGCAGCATGGTTTGTGTAAATGCTAAATTAACGAAATAATTTATATTTTTCATACAAATTCTTATAAACCATAAGAACCAAGAAACCAAGAAAACATTTAATAAAACAAGTGCTGAGTTTCTGTTGAATGTGAAATAAAAAGATTTACATTAGGGAAATTTTGAGTTGAAATAAACAGAATTATGTTATGTCTATAACATGTATATTCTTAATTAATGAAATATTTAATTTTTTGAAAAAAAAAAAAAAATACATAATTTTGAAATTAAAGCAAAGAATAATAAAAACAAAATAATGATTATATATAAAGTTATTTTAAGTTACAAATTTAAATGAATTGTATTAAGCGAACAGTTGAGTAAACTTTAAGAGAGCTCTGTTAACGCCATAACATGGTTTGCGCATATGCTAAATCAAAGAAGTATTTAATCTTTTCATTTAAAATGTATGCGAATAAAATTAAAATTGAAGAAAAGTTTAATAAAATACAAATCCAAAAAAAATTTAATAAAAAAAACGTGATGTTTGAGTATAGAACGAAATAAGGTATAACATTTAAAAAATATTTATATTGTGATGTTGGCGTAGAAAAATTCTTTGTTTCAATGATGCTGATATGTTTACTATTCTGGCCATATATATGAAATCATATAAATACTAAAAATAAACTATAATATAAAACGAAATTATTTTAAACTTAATTTTAACTAAAATACAAAACTAACTAAATAAATCGAATATGTGTGTGTGTTCGTTGTTTTTGTTGTTGTGTGATGTTGTTAGATGATGATTTTTGTTTTATGTTTTACTTGATTCTTTAAAGGGTTTTATTTTAGCTGGCAGCTATAATTGGCAGCTTTCAGTTACTTTTGCCTATAATTTCTGTAGTTTGTTTGTTGTTGTTTTTTATGCGGTTGTTCATTATTTCTCCTTAAGCTCAAAATGAATCTTCTGAAATATGTCCTAGAAACGATCTTTAGACGTTGCGCTATACTCGAGCTCATTGAGATTTTGTATTTCTTGCAATTCCTGGAATTTCTCATGATCACGTATATGCGCATAATTCGCCGACAGACACATCAGATAGTGTACAAGACTGAGTATGACCAGAAGGGTGGCCAGTGTAGCGAGGATGAACATAACCTCTGCATTTTCGACGCCATCCTTGCAGAAGGCTTTGATTTCGTATTTTTCGCAAATTTTCATATCCTCCAGTTTGGTGTTGGCGGGAAACATGAAATCTATGATACAAATAGATAAAACGATTAATATATAAAAAATATTCAAATAAAAAATCTCGACACTAGAGTTGCATATAATAACAAAATAATTTAAGAGAATGAAAATAAATTTAACATTTCTCAAAAAAAAAACTTTTTTTTAGAGATCAACATTTTTTGGAGATAACAAATTTTTGGAGATTACACATTTTAGAGGTAGCAATTTTTAGAGATTACCTATTTTAGATATTACAAATTTTGGAGATTAAAAATTTAGAGATTACCTATTTTAGAGATTACAACTTTTAAGGATTACCTATTGTAGAGATTACAAATTTTAGAGGTTACAAAATTTATGGATTACATATTTTAGAGATTACAAATTTTGGAGATTCAAAATTTTAGAGATTCAAAATTTTAGAGATTGCAAAAATTATGGATTACCTATTTTAAAGATAACAAATTTTAGAGATTACAAAATGTCTGCATTACAAATTGTAGAGATTCATGATAACAAATTTTAGAGATTACCTATTTTAGAAATTACAAATTATAGAGATTATACATTTTATGGATTAAAAATTTTAGAGATTATAAATTTTGGAGATTACAAATTTTATGGATATGGAGATTTCTTTTTTTAGAGGCTATAAATTTTAGAGATTACAAAGTTTATGGATTACAAATTATTGATACTGCTAATTTTAGAAATTATAAATTTTGGAGAATACAAATTTTAGCAATTACATATTTTAGAGATTCAAAATTATCTGCAATTTAACCGATTACAAATTTTATGTATTTCAAATTTTAGAGATTGCTAATTTAAGTGATTACAAATTATGGAGATTACAAATTTTAAAGATTACAAATTTTAGTAATCTCAAATATTATAGATTACATTTGGATGAAAATTTAATTTAAAAAACGAATATTTTAACAAATATATTTCAAATAAAACAAAAGACATATAATGCAACTTACGAAATTGCGTTAAATCGATGCAGCTCAGTGAGCGCTCCACGCTGGAGCACATGTTCCAGAACATGGTATAGATGAAGGTGACAATAACCAAGAAGCATAAAATCAACGTCCACACGAAGTTCAGCAAATACGTCAGGCCCATTAGCTGCACGGAGAAAAGGAGAAATCGTCAAATATAAATTTAATATATTTTGGTTGTTGTGTTTTTGAAATAATTGCCTGTGATGAAAGCAATTAAATGGTCGTGCTGTTGCTGCTGGTGACAACTGGTAAAATTTTGTGCAGTCGCGCACGTAATTGCTTTCATCTCAAATCAACATTGGTTTTTAGCTAATTTTTGCGGTTGGTTGATTAATAAAAACTTAACATTTTTATTATTTCAGTTATTATTTTCCATTTTTATAATTGTAATTTTGGTTCATTTATGTTTTCATTTATAATATTAATTTATTGTTTTGTCTTTTTGTTTATTTATTTTAATTGTATGTTTAATTTTTCTTTTCATTCTATTTTTTAATTTTTAATTTTTATACCCTACACCTATGAGGTACAGGGTATATTAACTTTGTGCATATATTGTAACGCCCCTTAGGAGGCGTGTCCGGTATGGAAAAGTATACATATTCTTGATCAGCATCACTACCCGAGTCCGTTTAGCCATGTCCGTCTGTCTGTCCGTCTTGCTGTCTTGCTGTCTTGCTGTCTTGCCGTCTTGCCGTCTTGCTGTCTTGCTGTCCGAATACAGAATAACTTGAGAAATACTGATCAGAATGCGATGAAATTTCGTCTCAATATATTTTAGCCAAAAGTAGGAACCGAGTTTGAAAATGAGCCAAATCGGTCAACGGACACGCCCACCTCCCATACAAGTCAATTTTATATAACTCTTTCGGGACTAATAACTTGAAAAGTATTCAATGTATAGTTATAAAATTTAAAACGTATTGTTAGAATTCACCTAAAAATATGTGGTCCAAAAATGGGCGTGATCCGCCCACTTTTTTTTCATTATTTCCCGGGTTTTCATAGTGGAAATTTGATCCGTAAATTATTAAAATCAAATCTATGAAATATTTGCCTTTCAAAATTTTAAATATAGGCGTGGTCCGCCCAATTACGTTTTTCAAATTTTTTTTTTAGTTTTTTATACTTTATATAATTTTTTAATTTATGGGGATATAAGACGTAAATTTCTGATATATGAATAATATTCTGAGGGTTAATATCCCTACTAAAGGTGTAGGGTATTCCATAGTCGGGCCCGACCGACTATAAAAATCCGCCACATGTGACCGAACTTACCCATGAGACCTAACTTTCCCAACTCGTTTTTTTTTTTGTTTTAATATAATTTTCATTTATTTATTTATTTATTTATTTATTTATTTATGATTTTTTAATTTTTTTGTTGAATTTTAGTTTTTTAATATTATTTTGAATTTTATTCTATTCTTTTCTTTTTCTTCTTTTTTTCTTTCCTTCTTTAATTTTTTGATTTAATTTCAACATCGCTTTTCTTATTTATTTCTTTTTTTTTAATATTATTTTATATATATTTTCATTCAATTATATATATATTTTTTTACTTTTTATATTTTTTACTACGCTTAATTTATTTTTTGTTTTTATTTCATATTAGTTTTGTTTATTTATATTTTTTTTATTTTTTTCTATAACTTTTTATATTTTTTTTCTTTACTTTTTAAATTTTATTTTTTATATATATATATTTCTTTCTTTTATTTTTTAATTTTCTTATTTTATTTTTTTTCCATTATTTTTTTTTTTATTTTTTATATAATTTTCTTATATTTTTTTGTTTCTTTTAATTATTTTATTTTTATGCATTACTTATCAATTATATTTCTTTTCTTTTTATATTTATTTTTTTTCTTTTATTTTTTATATAATTTTATTATATTTTTTGTTTGTTTTGAGTAATTTTTAATTGTTTAATTTTTTAATTTTCTTTTTTTCATTTATTTTCTTTTCTTTTCATTTCTTTACATTTCTTTTCTTGTTTTTTTATCGTTTTGTTTTCTTTTCCCTTCTTCTTCTTTTTCTTATTTTTCTTTCGTGTGTTTTCTTTTCTATTATTTTCTTTCCTTTATTTTTATTTTACTTTTCTTCCATTTTATTTTTAATTTTCATAAGTCAATTTTTATAAAAAACCAAGGATTGAAACCTAAACGAATAACGGATTCGATTTCGGTTTTCTTCCTCGTTTCGGTTTCGGTTTTGAGTTTTTATAACGAAACGGTTTCGGTATACCGGTTCCAAGTTACGGTTTCGGTTTTGATTTTATCGGTTTTTGTATTATTTTTTTTTTTGTATTCCTTGAACTAAAAAATAAATTTTACTAACACAAGAATCAATAACATAACAATTTCAATCCTATTTGAAAAAACAGTAAGGAAGGCTAGGTCACATGGGAAATTTTGAAGTAGGGATATTGTGATAGTTGGTGTGACGAAGTTAGTAAGAATTATGAAAGTTATAGTCGATCTAAGCCGACTATAAATACCCTACACATATGTGATAATATGTGCGGTTATCATTTTAAGTGATGCATAGATCACCAGGGTTTACGAATCATGAAAATAGCAACCAACTTGCAATCGATTAAGAATTTCCATTCATTTGATACCCATATTTACAAATGGGTAGGTATACCGAATTTCGATTTTTTTTAAACTACAAGCGGGAAACATTATTTTCATATATTTGAGCATAAATTCAATATTTATTGAATAAAAAAAGTCCACTTAAGCCCGCATAAAGTAGAATTCATCTGTAAATGTAAATTTTATATGAGTTATTTGAAAATAAGTGGTCGGTTCACAGGTCACAATTGACCGCTGATGCCAAATTTTTTCTTAAGACAGCGTAAATATATAAGTAATCTAAATAAGAAGTTTTATTTATCTAGATCTTCTAGTTCGTGATTTCAACAGACGGACATCGCTAAATCGATTCCACACCAAATCGACCAAAAAAAGTCAAATTTGAGATTTTACCTTTTCGATTTTAATGAAATTTTGGCAACTGATAAAGGGTATCAAGACATGCACAAAGTTACAACTTAATTTTTCTAAATTAATTAGCTTTAAAACGAGCCATCAATGAAATTTCTAGCATTTCTCGTTCAAGAGATATTTAAATATGAACAACCATACAAAAGTGATTTTTGGCCAATTTTTTTCAACTTTGATCCACTGTATCTCTGGAAGTAGTGAACGGAAAAATTAAAGTGGTTAGTGCATATCTCAATACCCTTTATCAATTCCCAAAATTGCATTGAAATCGAAGAAGGTGAGTTCCAACCGCTGGTCGATTTGGTGTGGAATGGCCCATATATTTTTCCGGATATGCTTCCTTCTGGAAATATTTGTTCGAAATAAATAACGAGAAGTTTTTATTTTGGGAACCTCAAATCTTATAAAATAATATTCAAACTCGCCTTGTATAATAGAGCTTCTATATAAAATAATTGGTCTGTTTTATCCTTTTTTAAATCGTGTGAAACCGGTATAAAACCGAAATCGTTTATATCGGTTTATTTCTGATTTTCGTATAACGGTTTCGGTTGCGGTTTCGGTTTTAAAAATGAATCGGTTATAAACGGATATCGGTTTCGGTTACGGTTTCAATCCTTGTAAGGAACTTTCAAATATATTATTTTATTGTTTATTTTACATTTCTTTTTTGCCTTTTTTTCTGTTTTTAGTTAATTTTTATTTATTTCACATTTCTTAAATTTTACTTTTTATTTAGTTCATATTTTTTTATTCTTTTTAATTTTTATTTATTTATTCTTTTTGTTTTTCTTTTTATGTATAATTTTTAATTAATTATTGCTATTTCTACGCTTCTTATTTTCTTTTATAATATTTTATTATTATTTTATTAAATATTTTCTATATTGATCTATTTTCTTTTAATCTTATTTAATTTATTTTTTTTATTCTTTTATTTTCTTTAATATGAAATTTTATATTTGTCATTTTAATTTTTTTTCCTTCATTTTTCATTACTTTTTTTATTTTTATTTTCGTTTTATTTTTTATTTTATTTTTACTTTTATTATTTTTTTCCATTACTTTTTTTCTTTAATTATTTTTGTTTTAATTATATTTAGAATTTTTTTTACTTATTTTTATTTATTTCTATTATCTTTCTTTATTTTTATATTTTCTCTCAGATTTTTATTTTTGTAATTTTAATCATTTTATATTTTTTACTGTAAGTTTTTTCTGTTTTTTAAGTTCATTCATTTACATTATATATTGTTATTTTTGTACTATTCTTCTTTTACTTTTTTAACCTTTTTAACTCAAATTTATATATTTTAACATTTTATATCATTTTACACTTTCCTTTGAATTTTCTAAAAAAATATTTTTTACATAATTCATTGCAATAATTTTCTTTTATTTAACTTTTTTATTGTTATTTTTTTATTTCTATTAGTTTTATTATTATTATTATTAATTTTTATTTTATTTTTAATTATTAATAATGCTAAATTGTATCAATTGCTTCAATTTAATTATTAAAATTTTTAGATTTTTCTCACCACTGCACACGAAATGCGTCCTCCGACGCGAGAGCGCCACGCTCTATAGACCTTGTAACGTGTCGCTCCAGTTGCCAGGAAACCAACGAACAGAATCATGAATCCGAGCGCCGCCATGCCAGCGCCAATTATGACAAAAATCATTTGCACCGCTTCAATCCTATAGTGTGGTACGAGAATGATATAAAAGGGGTTAAATTAAGCAAAGAGGAATCTAGTACTTCGTAGTTGTTTGTTTGATTTAAATATGTCAAATTTAATTCTGAACAATTTTTTTGGAATTTCTTTGTTAAAATGTTTACATTTATTGTATCTTTTCTTATGATATAAGAAAAGTTCCGCACAGTCAAGAAAATTATGACCCGATTCAAGAAGAACAATCTTCTTTATTCATATTCTTGAAAGTATTAAACTTCGCAAACATTGAAATAAAATGTGCGACCTAAAAAACAGTGCATTCAGCAAAAAATCTCATAAAATCACATTAAAATTTGTCAAAAACACAGTTATTGATTTAATAATAATAATAGTTTGGCGCTACAGTCCTGTATAGAACTTCGGCCGAACTCTCTCACCATTTTGAGCTGTGCGTGTTATATTTGTACTCAAAGTTGTGGGACCTACAGTTTATTGCCGAATCCGAACGGCGGGTGAGAGCTTTTCGAATAATATATAGTAGTCTTGTGCTTGCTCTTGTTGGGCATTCTTGTACTTGCATCGACAGGCCGATCATGTTCTTGCATCGGTCGGTCCAACTTGTACTTGCATGGTCACAGTCTAGTTCTTGCTTTTATTGTTGCAGGTTATATATTTTTCGTATTTATGCTTTGACAGTTCGAACTTTTCTTGCAAAAAGTGCAAGAACAAGAACAAAGTTTAGAATTTTTTGTTCAATTTTATTTAGTCTATATAATTTTAATTATATATCATTTTAAACATACCATATTAGACGCAAATGAAACACTTGATCCATCATAATCACCGTCAGCGATGCACCGCGATACATGGTGCCACAGAAGATGCCAACACCCAGCAGACACATAAGGGTCGCAATGAGTGTCGCATACGGTATTCGTGCCATGCATGATTGGCAGCAGTCACCTGTGTCAAAAGAAAAGAAAAATACGTTAAAGCGAATCTTAAGAAAATTCAAAATTTCATATGCAAAAAGTGAAAAGCATCGACAAAATGACATAAATATGAGAAAAATAATATTACAAAAACAAAATGACAGTAAAAAGATTACATACACAAAATTACATAAACGTTATGCAATACGAGAAATATTTGTAATGATAGTGAAACTGCTTTTTTCATGAAGTCATATTCAGAAAAGGTAATGCAAGTATCAATGTAAAATATTTTATAGGCATTTTAATATCTTTTGACAAGTTTTATAATTGAAGGGATGTAATTCTAAAGCAAGAATATATTTTGATTTTTTGTTAAAAATAAAGTTAATAAAGAATTGAATGTTTTTAAATTATATATCCAATGTTGCAGCATCAGAATACGCATTACATATCAGCCGAATTCTCCGACCAATTTTTACTAAAAATTATAAGAGACTTTGTAATAGCGTAATGAACAAATAGTCGAAAACCTTTTATAAACTTCTTCTAATATTGAACCATAGTAATAATTTTTAAAGCAATATTAAATGATTTATGAAAGATTATTCCTTATATTTCAAATGATGAAAATGAGAATGAAACTACCCGTAGAAATTAGGGTATATACCCAGTAGCCATTCGTATCGAAATCGTTACGAGATCAATGCGAGTTGATGGAGAAATCACACGATATCGGACCCGTTCTCGTAACGATATCGAGCGTAAAATTCGACCTAGATGGTAGGTAGATATCGGAACGTTATGTCGGAGTTTTCTCGATACGAGACATTTTTCGAAATTGGAACGATATCGAAGAAAAAAATGAACTAAGTTCGTGATTGCAGCGAAAAATATCTTGTCAAAGAATTTGAATGTACGAAAATTTTTAAAAATTAGAATCGAGAATGCAACGAGAACGAACTTTTTTATCGAAGTTATTCGAGAAAGCTTCGAGGGATCGATGGTCTTCGAGACATGACAGACTGGGTAAAACCATGAAACCAGATCGTTTTGATCAAGTAACTCTTTGGGTTATGAAGAGAAAAAATGCAATGATCAGATCCCGATCATGGATATCATGTAGTTCATGTCAGGTTAAAGAAAGGTAAAATTATAATGATTCTTGATAAAATTTTTGATCATAGTCTTGAACATGTTGTAACTGAAATGTAGACAAAATCCAGTATGCCATTTGTTCCCAAATCGAGAAAAGGAGAAATCACACGATATCGGACACTTTTTCGTAACGATATCGAGCGTCAAATTGGACCTACATGGTAGGTAGATATCGATGCGTTTTTTCGGTACGAGAAATTTTTTTGAAATCGGAACGATATCGATGAAAAAAATAATCAATGTTCGATATTGCTTCGAAAAATATCACGATATCGATGCGATAAATGATTATATATCGTGTCTTGTCAATGAATTTGAATGTATGAAAAATTACAAAAATTAGAATCGAGATCGAACTTTTTTCTCGAAGTTATTCGATAAAAATTCGAGGCATCGAAGGCCTCCGAGACATGGCAGACTGGGTATTAGGTCAATATGCTGATATTTAAATAATGTTTAACACCACTAATCACGCATTAAAACCTTTTAAAAGCCCCTATGCATTACAATTAGACCTTCTAAAAATTGAAACATTAATGAATTATCAAAAAGTTATGTGATGCCGATGTATTTTCCCGATATCGATGTCTGTTTTCGCATTTATATTATATAAAAATTTCGTCGGAAGATATCGAATAAAAACGGTCAAAAGATATCGGATCAACAATCGAAATTATAGCGAAATAAGAATTGTTTGAGCATTCGTAACATTAAACTATAGATTAGCTCGATTTTGAAATTATTTAAAAATTATAATCAACGTAGTAACGAAATCAACTTTGGTTCTTGTAGCCACTTCAAAAATTATCGAAAAAATTATCAATAAATCTCTAAAAATAAGATTCGATATAAGAATGAAATTGAATTTTTATATCGAAGCAAATTCATGAGTTGTAGGATCCGGCTGGAGGATCCGGCTGGAGGATCTGAGACGTGGTATAATAGGCATTATCACATATGTAGAATGTAGCTATATCGACAATAACCCGAGTAATAATTCCTACCAGTATCGTACCAGAATCCAGACAGTTTTACTTGTCGCTTGTCGAGTCATTCGCAAGCGATGTCACGCACTTTCCGAAAAGGAACTAAAAACGGTTCGATTTCTGAACCATACCAGTAACCAGCCAGTTCTTGACTAGTTTTACTTGCAGAGATCTTCCCTTCAAATCTCTACCACTACACGACAGTTTTTGACACGTTTTACTGGGGACGCACCAGTTTTTCACCAGTTGTTGACTAGTTCTACTGGCACGAATTTCCATACCAGAAACTGACCAGTTCTTGACTAGTATTACTGGCAGAAATCTACTTTTTGAATCTCTACTTTTAACCTATCAGTTTTTGACTAGTTTTACTAGGAACAGACCAGTTTTTGACCAGTTATTGACTGGTAGGCATTTCTGGTAGGCATTTGCATACCAGAAACAGACCAGTTCTTGACCAGTTTTTCTGGCAGAAATCTACTTCTCAAATGCCTACTTGTAACCTATCAGTTTTTGACTAGTTTTACTAGCGAAAAATCAGTTTTTGATCCGTTTTTGCCTATTTTTTCTGCCAGGGTTCTACTCTTCGAATCCCTACCAGTTTTTAACTAGTTTTACTCGCGGGGATATACTTTTCAAATTCTTACCAGACCCTGACAAGGTTTCGACTTGTTTTCACTAGCGATTATATACGTTTAAAATTCCTACGAGAAACTTAGCAGTATTTGAGCTGAATAGTAAATTGAACTCGGGAAATTCGCATTTCTTGCAATTGTGGAGTATTTTGGGAACGTGCTTAAAATAGACAGCATTAGATATAATATTCGCGATATAATATTCGCGTGTCTATTTAAAATATTTCCAAAAATATTTTTAATGGTTTTATTTTATAATGATTTATAATTCGTTAAGTGTGCTTATTCACAAAATTTAAATAATTGAACATATATTAAAATTGAAATGTTCAAATTGAAATCACAAAATATTAATATTGAAATTAATTTAATGGCCAAAGTGCTTCTCTAAAGTTGCAACATATGGCAACACCATAAAGTGCTGGGCTGCACTGTGTGCAAAGTGTTGCCATAGCAATATAATGCAATATAATGCCATATAATGCAATTATTATTATGCAAACGATTAACAAGCCATGAACACAACACACCATACCACACAAATTAAATACATCAGAATCTGCTGACGATATTAAATTGTATTATGTACTCAGATGAGATGAGATTGAAATGGGAAATAGGGATGGGGGATCATATTGAATGAGGTAGAGGTGCTGATAATGCAGAGTTCTGATGCTGGGTGGTAGACGTTCTGATGCTAAGGTAGAATTTTGATGATGAGGTTGTGCCAAATTGTCTGTCGTATGCTAAAGCTATTATTGCCGTAGGTGTTGATAATAATGATGATGCACTAAAGCACATTTGATGTTGAGCTTTGATTATGACCCTGCCGGCACAGCAGGTGTTGTACAACGTAGTTATGCGAATACAATGGCCAATGAATTTGTCGGATGCTACGGTGTAAAAATTAGTCTCTGAATGTTGGACGGATAAAAAGACTAACAAGTATTGATAGACAGCAGTTGGGGTGTGAGAGAGATGAATAATGTGCTGTTCTGTGCAAATTAAACCTGGGCGCATAGCGCTTTGGGACCTATTAAATTGCTACACATTGTAGCTTTATGTTTTGGTTGAATGGCTAAAAATTTGCTGCTCATTTTGGCAATAATAAAAAATATATACAGAGAGGAAAATTCAGAATTACGCAAAGAAGTAATTCATTTAAAAAGTTTTGACAGATTAGTTTTTGAAGTCATTTAAAAAAAAAAAAAAACATCGATAACGATATTCATTAAAAATACGTTTTATTTATAAAAAAGCATAGGTTGCTCAATTGGTTAGTGCATTGGACTATGAGTCGAAAGATCGCAGGTTCTAATCACCGCGACTGCAGCATCGAAAAATTGAAAAGTGTGCTTCAAACGACGCGACCTCTCGGCAGACAATGCAAAACCTCCGAGTGTATAAACTTGACAAGGAACCCAGTATACCATTCCATTGAAAGAAAATGTTGTTAGATGCCGAAGATTTTTTCCAATTGATATTATTTGAAAAGTTCTATCTAAAATGAACGACATATATTGAAACGACAAATCGAAGTTATATCGAAATGAGAATTTGTTGAACTGCCGTACCTTAAACCTCTAGAAATAAGTCCTATATCAAAATTCTTTAAAAAAATGCGATAAAATAACGAGATGAACAGCCATGTTCCGGCTTACGTTCGAATTCCGATCGAAATTCCTATAAAATTTGTAAACAAACGTTTTTGGATTCAATACTAGTCACAATACAAAAATGAGTTTTTCAAATTGAATTCATTGAATAAACAAAATTTTTTACTGAGATATCAAATACAAAACCGTTTTTTTTACATATTTTATATGAAATTCAATTGAAAATCAATCGAAAGTCAGAACATGACCGAAATGTATTAATTATATCGATCGAATTTCATATACAATTTGTAAACACCTGATTTTGAATACGATGTCTTTGTACGAAAATTTATTAAAAAAAAAATCAATACGTTTGATTTGAACAATTTGAATTCATTAGGAAAACAATTTTTGTATTGTAACATCGAATCGTTCGTTTACAAATTTTATAAGAAATCCGAAAGGAATTTGACATAAAACTGGAACATGGCCCAAAGTAAAGGTTCTCTAGACACTTCGAAAAAGATTAAAAATAAAAAAATATGCGAAATCTTTAAATATTAGAATTGATTTAAGTATAAGATCGAATTTTCATATCGGATCCACTTCGAGAATTCTTCGAGACATCGAAAAGAACCAAGTATTTAATTTCTATAAATATCATAAATGTCTTTAAATTTTTTTTGCAGTGTTCAATATAGGTATAAATTGTATAATTGCCGATTGGTGTATTAAATACTCATTTCATTGTTCGTTTAATAAATTGCTTTGGGAATATTTGTGGTTTTCGGACGTTTTATTCGCAAATAATAATAATAATAATGTTTTATAAAAACATTTAATAGACAGACATGCGTGAGGCATTTCGCGTCCATGTGGCTGACAAAATTTGCTACTGTCTAAACGATTTATCATTCATTAAATGGTCGTTATTTAATTAACGTGTGTTAAGTTAAGCAATTATGTGCTTAAATGCGTTCGCAATTTATTTGTAAAAGTCAAATATGTTTGGTTTATTTAATGGAATTAATTACAAATGGTTTAAATGCAAAAATTAAATGTAAAACAAATCCAATATATAAATTGAATACAATTAAAAGTGAAAAAATAATTGAAAGGGACTTAAATAAAATTTACTGTAAATTTAATTTTTTTTTAATAAATATGTATTATTTCATTACAAATTAATTTTTTCACTAAAAATTCAATTTTTCACTAAAAAATAAATTTTTCACTAAAAAATAAATTTTTCACTAAAAATTCAATTTTTCATTAAAAAAAAATGTTCATTAAAAATTAAATTGTTCACTAAAAGTTCAAATTTTCACTAAAAATTCAATTTTTCACTAAAAATTTAAATTTTCACTAAAAATTAAATTTTTCACTAAAATTTCAATTTTTTACTTAAAATTCAATTTTTTACTTAAAATTCAATTTTTCACTTAAATACAATTTTTTTCACTTAAAAATTAAATTTTTCACTTAAAACTCAATTTTTCACTTAAAATTTAGTTTTTCACTAAAAATTTTTCACTCAAAATTAAATTTTTCACTAAAAAATCATTTTTTTACTAAAAATTAAATTCTTCAATAAAAATTCAATTTTTCACTAAAAAAAAATTCAATTTTTCACTAAAAAAAAAATTCAAATTTTCACTGAAAATTTAATTTTTCACTTAAAATTAAATTTTTCACTAATGATTCAATTTTTCACTAAAAATATAATTTTCACTCAAAATTAAATTTTTCACTAAAAAATCATTTTTTTACTAAAAATTAAATTCTTCAATAAAAATTCAATTTTTCACAAAAAAAAAATTCAAATTTTCACTAAAAATTCAAATTTTAACTATAAATTCAATTTTTCACTAAAAATTCAATTTTTCACTAAAAATTAAATTTTTCACTAAAAATTAAATTTTTCACTAAAAATTAAATTTTTCACTAAAAATTAAATTTTTCACTAAAAATTCAATTTAACACTAAAAATTCAATTTTTCACTATAAATTCAATTTTTCACTAATAATTCAATTTTTCACTAAAATTCAAATTTTCACTAAAATTTTAATTTTTCACTAAAAATTCAATTTTTCGCTAAAAATTCAATTTTTTACTAAAAATTCGAGATTTCACAATAAATTCAATTTTTCAATACAAATTAATTTATTTCTTAATTAATAAAAATTAATAGCAATATAATCATCTCATAATATCAATTAGAAATATATTCCAGTCTCTCATAATATAAATCCCATTTGCAATAATTTATTTAGCATATTTCCAACACCCTACCCCCCTAATAAATCAACTCCATATCTATCCATATTGTTCTCCTCGCATAGCATGCCTGGTATTTTTTTGTATTGTACACTTGAGCGACAAATATACTAAGTAAGAAATTAAGTCAAACGAATTACAAGACATAAACATAATGACCAAAGTATCTAGAGGCACTAGAGAAAGAAGACCACTACAGGTCAACATTGTTGAAAGAAGATGGAAGACGACGCATAATAATTAATGCGAGGCGTGGTACATAGGGTGAGGTCGTTCGACGACAACCACTATTGTTCGACTTTGGAGCAATTAGAGTGGGGTGACACAACACAGTAAAGGAGCGACACAAATTATGCGGTTCAAATATGGTATTAACAAACTTAAATTGAGGTTAATTTGGGGTGTTTGCAGAGGCACAAAGCGGCGAGTGAGACAAAAACGTAAAGTTGCAATGCAAGTTTAAGAGATAAGATAAAAAAAGAAACAAAATATGAAACAAAGCACGCATATTGCGAAAGCTTTTTTTTATAAAGTAATTCAGATAAGATAATGCGATAATGAATGTGGTTTTCTGTGGTGGACAAAACAAATGAGGCAATATTTTCCATATTTTTTTAAAAATAAAAAAAGGTAGAATATTGGGACATAACTAAAATTGATGAGAAAAAAATTTGCGCTAAAAATTAAAATTAAAAAAATAAAAAAATTTAAAAAAAAAATAATTAAAATTTAAAAAAAAATTAAAATAAAACTGAAATATCGGGAATTATCTTCCGAAGTACACATTTGATCGATATTCAAATATTTGACAACAAAAATCGTATTAAATACAGAAATTTAACTAATTATATTCGATTGAAATATATTAATTTTGTATTAAAATACTGAATTTTGATACAAAAAAAAAAAAAAAATTCAAAAGAAATAAAATTTCTATTGAAAGTTGAATCGAAAGTTGGAACATGTCGTATAAAAAAATCGAATAAAAAAAAATCTACAACAAAAACAACAAATAAAACATAAAAATATCTGTAAGTTGGACAAAAAACATGTGTGGTGTCAAGACGTATACGGTGTGCACTACATTAGTCACAAAGTTAACATGAGGTGCTGTGTCAAATATAATGACATCATTTTCTATGCAGTGCAGTGCAAGAAAGAAAAAACTTGGAGCCACAACGACTTCCGACTACTCCTACCTGCATCACCGCCACGTTCCGTGTAACGATCCAGCGAATGATCCGAACGATAGGTGGTGCTGCGTCGACGATTCTGCGCATAGGGATTGTTGTTGTAGGCGCGCGTCAAAACGCCATCATCTTCGAAATTGGTCTCGAGTAAAATTTCCTCGCGTGGATCACGTATGCGATCGCGTTGATTTTTGAGAGGTGAAGACATTTTTTAGGCAGTTAACCGGAGGTTATTTTTTCAATTAAAATTAAACTTTGGTAGAGCTATTAAATACTTTTATTATTTTTTATAATTATTATTATTTTTTAATTATATTGAATTTTTAACTTTTTTGTTGTATTTTGTAAAAATATATAAAACAAATATTTTATTATTTTTTACTTTTTTATTTAATTTTTTAAATTTAATGAAATTTTACTTTTATTATTTATAGTTTGAATATTTTTATTTAAAATTTTGTATGTTTCAATATTATATTTTGTAAATTAGTTTAATAAATACTTTCTTTTATTTTTTTTTTTTTAAATACAATTTATTTTATTTTTTAAATTTATTTTATTTTTTAAATTTAAATTATTTTTCAACCACTTTATATAGTATTAAAATTTATTTTGTATTTTTGTATATTTTAAAATATTATTTTTTTTTATTTAAATATTTTATTTTATAAATTTATTATTTTTTAAATTTTAATTTATTTTGTAAATTTTTATAAATATTTTAATTTTTTTTTGTAGTTTTTAAACTTTTATTTTTATTTTGTAAATTTTATGAAATTTTAATTTTATGAATACTTTACTTATTGCACTTTATATAGTTTGAATATTTTTAATTGAAATTTTTTATGTTTCAATATTTTATTTTGTAAATTAATTTTATAAATACTTTCTTTACATTTTATTTTTTAAATTTAAAAATGTTTTTATTTTTATTTTACAACCACTTTTTATAGTATTAAAATTGTATTTTTTTTAAATATTAAAAATTTTGTTTTTTTATTTAAATATTTTATTTTATAAATTTATTTTTTTTTTATATTTTAAATTTAATTTGTAATTTTTAATATTTGATATTTAAAATTGAATGATTCTCTTTACTTATTGTATTCTTTATTTTTCACTGAATTGCCTTCTTTTAATTGCATTAATACTTTTTCTACCTCTTTCAATTTTGTATCTTTTTTTAACACAGGTTTTAAATTAAATTAAAATTGTCTATGAATCACTCGTGGCAGCTGCGTCATCGTCACTCATGTCTCTATGTCGTATATTATATTTTCATAGTAATTATTATTTTTCCATAATAAATATTGGTTCTTCTTCTTTCGAATTTGCCACTTGTTTGGTGCGTATCTCTAAAATGCAACCTGTTTAATGCTCTCTCGTATTTATACGATACTCTTTTGTATCTTTGCGCTATCAGACAACAACAACCTGTTGCTTTTGTTCATTCGTTGTTCGTTCGTTTCGTTTGCGATTCACTTTCAAACTGACTGACAGACTGATGTTGGGGTCGACTCCACTCCACTTCACTCGACGCATACGACGTGAGTAATACAGCCGTGAATTGAGCCAGCGACAGTCGCCAAGTGACTCCAAGCGTCACCACTGCCTTTGTCAAAAGTTACTTATTGGAAATTATAAAAATAAATGAAATACTCAATGTTCAATGTAGTGTCATCGCACGTTGCTCTCTTGGCCTTATAAATTTTACTATTTTTTATTTTTGTTTTGCATTAAATTTCTTAATTATCATTAAAAGCACTTGTAGAGTATCGTCATGTGTAAAGAGATAGGATAAATAGAGAAAGAGTAGAGTAGAGAGTTTGATTAGCAAAAGTTAATTAAAAAAAGCTTGACTGTTGGAAACAAAAACAAAAAAAACGTTCAGTAGAACTTCATCAATACACGTTACACAGTGCAGCAAAATTTCATTCCAAAACTAAAATAATACTGTATGAAAAAGAATGTCTTTAAAAATAATACATATGCATTTGATTGTCCAAAAGCAAATGAATTTGTTTTTACTACATGTGCATTTACTACATTTACTAAATGCATTTATGCTTCTAGTTGTTTTTTTTTTTTGTATGAAAAATAACTACATAAATTAATTGCATTTCCAATTTTATTACATTTTTAAAAATGTAGTAACAACATTTTGTATTTATTAAAACGTTCATAAATATGAACAAATTACTAAATATATATATATATATATATATTTTAACTAGGTACATACTGTATTTATTTAACTTCAAGAAAAGTACTACATATGAATTTATTTTTACTGCATTACTTATGTGTGAAAGTGTAAACAAAATTACTGCTCCTCCATTCATTTGTATTTTACATTCTGCATTTATTTAAAAGTAAAAAAAAATACTACTGAATGTGCATAAAAAATATATTTTACTTTATATTTGAATATGCCATTTTTATCATCATCACTACTGACTTTTGAAAGGAATCACTAGCATTTAAGTATTGCTTTGCACTTGTACCACATATGAATAATATGCGCCAATAACGCGCTTTCAGAAGATTATATTTTGCTTTTAACGCGTTTCGTTTAGATGCTTGGGTTTCGTTTGTACTTGCACACCTTGGCAGTACGTCCGTCGTGTGTTAAAATAATTTTAAAAAATGACAGAAAACAAATAATGCTAAAATTGCTGCAATATGAATTTCTAAAACATTGTGTAGTAAAATCTATATATATAAAAGAACAAGTCCTGATTGAATGACTGACTGATCAATCAACGCACAGACCAAACCCTTAGACCTAGAACAGGGTGTTCATCTCCCGACGTAGGCGCGCACTAAGGCGGGATTTTTTGAAATTCGCCCCCTAAAGAACAGAAATGGGCGTGGAAAACTTGAATTTTTAAATGCAAATATCTGTGTACATAAGATAACCACAGTATTTAAATTTAGCCCAATAATGTATATTGTGGTTGTTTATCTTTTTCCAAATGTGGGCGGGATTAGACCACGGGGCGTGGCAACTCCCATATAACCAAAACATTAAAATTACTATAACTCCTGACATACTAAGAGTAGAGTTATAAAAATCGAATCAAATGTTCATATTTAAAACTCCAATAGCCACGTAGAATGTGGGCGTGATTGGACCACGGGACGTGGCACCTTCCATATAACCAAAACATTTAAATTGCTATAACTCCTGACATACTAAGAGTAGAGTTATAAAAATCGAATCAAATGTTCATATTTTAAACTCCGTGAGCGGGCGACGTAGGCACTAAAAAGGGGCAAAAGAGCCATAATTTAAAAAGATATAATTTTGCATTTACAAAAACTTATCACGGGCAACACTGTGAACGGTGAGCTAGTCAAGTCATATAAATACGAAAGTATTTAAAAACTAAAAAAGTTGTAGAACTCCATTTTTAGTTTTTCAATAATATATACTCCAAATTAAAAAATGACAGTGTTTTAATCCGTTTGAATGATGGTGTTCCGCCATCAGCCATCCCGCACCCATCAAAAACTTCTTGTTGTAACACCTAAGAATTTTGTTTCTTGTTTTTCCGCGAAAACTCGATTGCGAGCTTCGATGATGTGTTGTTGTATTCGCATGGTTTTGTTGTTGCACTTGCAAAAGGCATGAATTGAACGCACCAGTAGACATGTTTGTTTGTTAATGTTTTTGGTTTACCGCTATAAGAAAACATAGTTGGACCAAAGAAACCTTTTATAAAAACAACTTCTGATTGCTTGCACAACAAAAAGTTTTTTTTTTGTTTCAGGTGTAAAAAGCGATAAAAGCCACGCGGGCACCAGTGATATAAATGGAGATGCAGTCAATATAAAATAGTTGTCATAATAAAATAGGTATTTTTAAGAATAACAAATTTATCATAGATATCATAGATATTATAAATATTTTATTAACTTTTTTTAACATTTGTGGGGAAATTTCGAGTAATCCAGACCTGGTGGAGCACACTGGATTTTATATTATACATCAACGACGCCGAATTACTCTAGAACTGCTATCAAAATGGAAGATGGATAATAAAATAGAATTTGGTTGCACTGTGTTATTCAATAAATCGGTGATTAATATAGTGTAGGCGCCGCGCCATCTAGCGTGAAAAGTGGCAACCTAGTTTGAAATATGTAGCACATAACGTTGCCTTCATTCAAAATCACAATTAACCCTTCAAAACCTAATGTACCCCATCGGATTTTCATTTATTTTATACACTTTCATTTAAATTATTTTTTTTTGCTAAAATTTAAGTTTTTATTAAGAATTCAATTTTCATTAAAAAAAAATCAAATTTTCACTAAAAATTCAATTTTTCACTAAAAATTCAATTTTTCACTAAAAATTCAATTTTTCACTAAAAATTCAATTTTTCACTAAAAATTCAATTTTTCACATAAATTAACTTTTTCACTAAAAAGTCAAATTTTCAATAAAAATTCAATTTTTCACTAAAATTAAATTTTTCATTAAAAAGTTAAATTTTCACTAAAAATTCAATTTTTCACTAAAAATTCAATTTTTCACTAAAAATTCAATTTTTCACTAAAAATTCAATTTTTCACTAAAAATTCAATTTTTCACTAAAAATTCAATTTTTCACTAAAAATTCAATTTTTCACTAAAAATTCAATTTTTCACTATAAATTCAATTTTTCACTAAAAATTCAATTTTTCACTAAAAATTCAATTTTTCACTAAAAATTCAATTTTTCACTAAAAATTCAATTTTTCACTAAAAAATTCAATTTTTCACTAAAAATTCAATTTTTCACTAAAAATTCAATTTTTCACTAAAAATTCAATTTTTCACTTAAAATTTAATTTTTTACTACTGAATGTTGTCCATTCAGAAATTCAAATTTATAATGAAGTCACAGTTTTATAAATATATTATAAAATGTCATTAAAACTAATAGCTGAAGTTTTTCTTAAAAGCATTTTCAACCACCACAGTTAAAACAAAAAACCTCCACAATAGCACTGACCATATTTTCTATAATCCTTTCGCCCAACAGTACAGATTATTAATCCAAAATCTGATCAAAAAGTGTCTGATATTATTTCGGCAAAGCCATTTGGAAATATTTACAACGCCAAAACCGAAATGTCAATAACCTGCCTGCCTGCTGCCGCTGTCACAGCATAAGTCTGCGTAGCAAATATAAATTCCATATTGTGGCACTAGAGGCGCATATCAATTATGATAATCGCATTGTTCCAAAATGCGATGGGGTGGCAGCTGTTGCCACCACCACCACCACCACCAGCAGTAGCAGCACCCGATATTGTCCCTGATGTTACTACTGATTCTTCTTTGGTAGATGCAATCGATGGAAGCTGAATTTAAATTAAGCAAAGTAATGTTACGAAATGTAATGAATGCCTACAGGTACAGGACAAAGTTACTTGCATTGGGCGCATATATGGTGTAAAGTGGTATGGTGTACTGTGGTGTAATGTGGTGTAAGGTGAAGTGTGATGTAAAACATGGTGTATACGTTGGGAGTAAAAAAAGTGCTGTAAGCTGGTGTAGTGTGTTATAGTGTGATGCTATGTGGTATAATACAGTGAAGCATACCAAAAGAGCCCTAAAGTATGCCGTGTAATATGGGGTTTATTTAATTCACAGCACTTGAAAACTCAAGAATTTGGAAACAAAAACAAGTGGAGCAAACGAACTACACAGCAGTTTGTGCAAAAAAATAAAACTGTGAGGAAAATATAAAAAATTGTAAAGGGTTTGAGAATAAAATTTAAAACTCACATTGCACAGCCAAATAAAGCATTATAAAGTTGGCATTACACGCAAAGAAATGTGTATTCTATATATTTAATATAAGAGAAAACAAAATTAGCGTAGCATTTTTTTTTTCAAGTTAACCAACGCTCAGGGAATGCCCCCTATTCATGCAATGCATAGTGTTGATCGTAAGAAAGGATTATAGGTAAGAGGAGGGAGGAAAGATAGAGTAGTGTCGATGAATGTTTGTTTTGAACTTGCCAATATCAAAAATGTCGGGAAAAACAGACGCAGGGAGATTATTCCACAAACGTATCGTGCGACTGAAGAACGAATTCTCTCGGTAATGCGTGGTTCTATTGAGAGCCGAGTGAACTACGAAGGAGTGGGCTTGGTTCGATGCCCGAGTGGAACGAGAGGACACAGGACCTGGTGGAATCAGGCCATGTATTTCCCTCAAACACTTACCATTGTAATACCTATAAAACAGGCTTACACACCCTACGGTCCTTCGGTGCTCAAGAGAACCAATAGAGGATGAAATATTGTCATCCCCTATTAAATATATTGCACGTTGTTGGATTCGATCCAGGAACTTCATAGGAGATTTTGAAGCCCCTGCCCATATGTGCGAAGGGAAATGGAACGTAAGACATTCGTTTTCTAGATCCGATTTCTACTTTTAATCGAAATTCGATACAAATTTTTGTGGAACATTATTTTTAACACAAAATACACAGAACAGCATTTAAAAATATTGGAAATCAAATTTGAAAGTTTGAAGTGTTTTAAAAATTAGTAAAAATTATTTTTTATCAATTTTTTTTTTATTATTTTGGTTTATTCATCAATCATAACGTGGTCGGTTGGACAATTTACTGAATTATAAATACGGATTTTGTGTGACTGTATAAAT
Source organism: Dryomyza anilis (assembly GCA_951804985.1). Lineage (NCBI taxonomy): Eukaryota > Metazoa > Arthropoda > Insecta > Diptera > Dryomyzidae > Dryomyza > Dryomyza anilis. The sequence continues at coordinate 9,584,601 of OX638134.1, forward strand.
AAAATAGTGATGTTTTGATTAATTGTTTGTTTTTGAAGCACCTATCAATGGGCGGCATCATTATTGAAAATTAGTTTGCCAAAAATTTTTCTTGCAAATAATAAAAATTCAAAAAAGGATTTTAAAATAATATTGCCAATCGATAGTTGCTTTCAAAACAAACAATTAATGGCTTAACACCACAATTTTATCTTATACCAATAAAAAGTTAGGTCAAAAAAGCGAAATGATTCACCCTTTTGGCATGACAAGATTTTAAATTTTTCGAATTCGACCTTTTGGCTTTGTCTTTTGTGGCTAGAAATATCCAACAAAATAATACACCATACGGTATACTTGAAGAAAAACGCATGATAGTGACGATATAACACTAACATCTGCGGGTGAATTTGCCTTGATACCATCCGAAGTGAATTTTTTCGCTTAAATATATATTTACTTTATTAAAAATAAATTATAACCGAAATAGAAATTCGATCACCTACCGATTCGTACGTAAGAATACTCAAATAAATGTAAATTTTATTCATATTGCAAATTTGCAAATATTTTCAGGATTAGTAAACCCTGAGGAACTCTGGACCACTTTAAAAGATAGCCGTACATACTTCACATATGAGTAGGGCTTAGTTTGACTATAACGTTTATTATATTTAAAATTACCCTACTTAAAAATGTCTCTTCTTTGGTTGGGTTGGGACCTAATGTAGATGTGTACAGGTTTTCACCGATACGGACATTTTTATATTCCAGAATCAACAATTGGAGTACCAATTCAACGGTAATAAACATTTTGAAATACATCTCAGAATTTCTCGGTATGAAATTGAAAAACTTTGGAAAAACTAAATATTTTAATAAGGAAATTTTCAATTTGGGAAACCAAAATCTTATATTTGTCATTAAGGACTCGAATCGTTTTATAGTCAAATATGGCAAATTAGTCGCATATTTTCTGCCGGTGTAGACATAACTGTATAAAGTACTCAGTAGAGACATAGAGACATTCGAGATGCAGCGTCTGTAGAGATTTTAAGGACAAACTACGTCAGCGGAGGCAGACAGTTATGCTGAAGACAAGATATGATTACGTTCTTCTGTGACAGCGCGTTGCAGCGGCAGCATCAAGGCGGAAGCTTTACATCCGCTGTGCCGCAGGAATTATCACCGACATTTCCGTCTTGGCAGAAATTTGCCGACGATGCGACAAGACAGATACGACCGACGGCAACTAGAATGGCAGGCAGACAGACAGTGAGACCCAACTGCAGACAAATATAGTTGAGGATTATGACAAAGCAGGCGATTATAAAATCATAGGCAGCAGGAGAAGAACTTTGGAAACACAGAGCTCCAAAACACAGTGAGGATGCAGTTGACTCTCGTAGATGGTATAGATATCATGCCGTAACGTTACCGCATTCAATGTGAGTGCAGAAAATTAACGAGTTTTGCAAAAGATACGAATTTACGACAAGGTAACAAAAGAAAACAAAAGAAAAAAAATAGCAGAAAAACTAGCAGGCAATGCTCTCAAACAACAGGGACCAAAGAAAACAAAAAAGGATGTAATTAGGAAAAATAATCATTTCCAGCTTTTGTCTGATAGGAACAAAAAAAAACTGAAATATAGAAATGGTAACTATAATGAAAATGGTTGAGGCTGTTGTAAACGTGGGGATATTGGATTGATTAATAATAGGCAAATAATAGCTAGTACTGGAGGTACAAATTTTATTTTATTAAAAATTAAATTTTTAGTGAATAATTGAATTTTTAGTGACAAAATTGAATCTTTAGTGAAAAATTTAAGTTTTAGTGAAAAATTTAATTTTTAGAGAAAAATTTAATTTTTAATGAAAATTTGAATTTTTAGTCAAAAATAATGTTTTTAGTTAAAACTGAATTTTCATTTAAAAAATTAATTTTTAGTTAAAAGTTAATTTTCACTTAAAATATAATTTTAGTAATTGAAAAAGTGAATTTATAATGAAAAACTTAATTTCTAGAGAAAAATTGAATTTTTTAGTGAAAAATTGAATATTTAGTGAAAAATTGAATATTTAGTGAAAATTTGAATAAATGAATTTTTAGTGAAAAATGGAATATTTAGTGAAAATTTGAATTTTAAGTGAAAAATTTAATTTTTATGGAAAATTTAATTTTTATTGAAAAAGTGAATTTTTTTAGTGAAAAAGTGAATTTTTAGTGAAAATTTGATTTTTTATGGAAATTTTAATTTTGTGAAAAAGTGAATTTTTAGTGAAAATTTTAAATTTTAGTGAATTTTAATTGTTAGTGAAAAATTAAATATGTGTAAGAAAAAATGTAACAATATTTTTGGAGCTAACTATAAAAATAACTCACCAAAACCTCAACACAACTCAACTAACTATAACAATTAATCAGAGAACCCATATTAAAAACCGATAAATGAGAAAAACCAAAATGTTACCAAAACTGAAATTGTTTTTGACTGCATCACGTGCTGTGGATGCTGCTGGCAGGCAAACCAGTCAAGTTAGTCAACATTTATATGTGGTTATGTTGTTGATGCCACCAAAAGGACCCTCGACAAACAAAAACCGTTTGTCTATAGTTGTTATAGAATGAGAGTGCTGCTTTTATGGAGTATTTAGATGGAGTATGTTTTAAAAAGGATACGTGTTAAAGAATGGTAAAGGCAAAAGAAGGACGAAGGGAGATATGTGGCTGCGTAAAACTAGCCTTGTCATCTCGAGAATCGTAACAATGCTCGAAAACTATTTAAATAGTCGTCGTCGTCGTCGGAGGGTTTGTGGCAACATGATGTGATGACAAGAGTGCTGGCAGTAAAATGTAGCATAGGACATATAATAGGTTAGGATAGGGTAGTATAAATACTAGAACATACATAGAACATAGGGTAGGCTTCATTCAGGCACTAGTGGCAGGCAGTGGGCGGGTGGTATTAAGTTTGAGCTGGGCAATGACATGACAGCTCATAAAATGAACGCGCGCGCTCTTCTATTCAGGCATATTGCTCCGGCGGGAGTAATTATGGCGCGTTTGATCATTTGCAGGCTGGAGAGCCGACAACAGAGAAGACAGCAGATGGCAACCACTTGAATGACAGGCAGCCTCCAGTGAGGCGACAGACGTGCTGTCGGTGTACCAAGGCAAGAAATAATTTTCTACTTTTGTAGGAGGTCTTTCAAAAGTATGTTGTAATAAATATAGGAGCTTAGTTGTATTTGTAGGTTTGGGTGGTTTATATGCAGATGGTAACTGCTGTTTTGGGTTCAAAGTTGAGCTAAGCTGTTGATTAATTAAATTATAAAGCTCACTGAATAACCTTAAAATTTTGAAAGTTATGAGCTGATTATTTTATTTTGTACTATGAACTGGAAATAAATTAATTATTTTGGTATAAAAAAATACTTTTATTCTCTTAATATTTGTTAAAATTAACTGATAGCTGTCAAATTTTAAGTAAAAATTTGAATTTTTAGTGAAAAATTGAATTTTTAAAGAAAAACTTAATTTTTAGTAAAAAATTGAATTTTTAGTGAAAAGTTTAATTTTTAGTAAAAATTAGAATTTTTAGTGAAAAATTGAATTTTTAGTGAAAATTTGAATTTTTAGTGAAAATGGAATTTTGAGCGAAAAATGGAATTTTAAGTGAAAAATTGAATTTTGAGTGAAAATTTGAATTTTTAGTGAAAAGTTGAAATTTTAGTGAAAAATTGAATTTTTAGTGAAAAATTGAATTTTTTGTGAAAAATTGAATTTTTTGTGAAAATTTTAATTTTTAGTGAAAAACTGAATTTTGAGTGAAAAATTGAATTTTTAGGGAAAAGTTGAATTTTTAGTGAAAATTTGAATTTTTAGTGAAAATTTGAATTTTTAGTGATAATTTGAATTTTTAGTAAAAATTGAATTCATTGTGATAAACCGAATTTTTAGTGAAAAATTGAATTTATAGTGAAAAATTTAATTTTTAGTGAAAAATTTAATTTTTTGTGAAAAATTAAATTTTTTGTGAAAAATTGAATTAATGTGAAAAATTGAATTTTTAGTGAAAAATTAAATTTGTAGTGAAAAATTGAGTTTTTAGTGAAATTTGAATTTTTAGTGAAAATTTGAATTTTGAGTGAAAAATTGAATTTTAAGTGAAAATGGAATTTTGTAGGGAAAAATTAAATTTTTAATGAAAAATGGAACTTTCAGTGAAAAATTGAATTTTTGGTGAAAAATTGAATTTTTAGTGAAGAATTAATGTGAAAATTTTTTAGTGAAAAATTGAATTTTTAGTGAAAAATTGAATTTTTAGTGAAAATTTGAATTTTTAGTGAATAATTTAATTTTTAGTGAAAAATTGAATTTTTAGTGAAAAATTGAATTTTTAGTGAAAAATTGAATTTTTTGTGTAAAATGGAATTTTTAGTGAAAAATTGAATTTTTAGTGAAAAATTGAATTTTTAGTGAAAAATTGAATTTTTAGTGAAAAATTGAATTTTTAGTGAAAAATTGAATTTTTAGTGAAAAATTGAATTTTTTAGTGAAAAATTGAATTATTAGTGAAAATTTGAATTTTAAGTGAAAATTTGAATTTTTGTAAAAAATTTAATGTTTAGTGAAAAATCGAATTTTTAGTAAAAAAAAATATTTTTAGTGAACAATTGAATTTTCAGTGAAAAATTAAAATTTTAGTGAAAAATTAATTTTTTAGTGAAAAATTAAATTTTTAGTGAAAAATTGAATTTATAGTGAAAAATTAAATTTTTAGTGAAAAATTAAATTTTTAGTGAAAATTTGAATTGGTAGTGAAAAATTTAATCATTAGTGAAAAATTGAATTTTTAGTGAAAAATTGAAATTTTTAGTGAAAAATTGAAATTTTTAGTGAAATTTTAACTTTTCTTGACTAAAAAAAAAACCTTTAATCCATTTTGTCAGATAGAAATAAAAACCATTTTCCGCTTATTTTTTGAAATCTAATCTAGTCAAATTTAGCAAACAATAAACCACATTCTGATGACGAGACATAAAATCTTATTGCATTGTAGTCTAACTATTATTTTTTTCATTTTTAAACGCCAGCAATTTCATGCTTTCGGTGTTCAGCAAGTTTTTATCGCAGATTTCACTGTGGTTCTGCTGTGTTTTCCGACCGTTGTGCTGACGTTGACAAAAACTAACCTAACCTCACAAAATAAAAAATAAAAAAAAACGAACAAAAACTCAAAATGGCAACCACAAAAATTGCCTCAATTAGGCAAACAACGAAAAAAAAAGTCAAAAGTGACTGCAAGAAGTGCAGATGTTAAAAGAAATCGGCGAAAAAGGTTTTTGAACTTTTGAATTTTTTCAATTTTTTTTCCTCTTTTATTTTTTTCTTTAATTTTTTTATTTTTAGCCAAGAATTAGATAAAGTTCTGCACTAATGCAATTCCTCATGTGTAAATTAACAAGAATCAGCGCATCGCATGCAATGCAAGTGGCAGAACGTTGCCGTACCATGAGGTTGCTTTTTGGTCGACGTAACCGTCAGTGGTTTTGTTTCAAGAAGTTTCTTTAACATACACGGAGGGAAATTCTTTTCAAATCAAGATATAAAAAATCAAGAGCTAAGCAAGAACAGAAAACTTCTTGACGTTAAGAAACGCTACATAAGTAACGAAGAAAACAAAAACAAAACACATCATAGTTCATTGATATCACACATAAAAAATGCATTTTATAATCTGGTATTTCCAGACATCCCATCTCAATTAAAAAGTATTAGGTGTACAACAACACCCACGAATATTGTTTCATGTATTTCCGCGAAAAACTCGATTACGATCATCGACGCTTTGTGGTTGGATTCGTATATATTGCCGTTGCATTTGAAATAGGATTGAAGTGAACTCAGCAGAAGATGACATTAAGAAGAAGGCAATAACAAAACACATCATAGTTCATTGATACATCACACATAAAAAATGCATCTTACAATCAGGTGTTTCCAGACATTCCGCCTCAATTAAAAAGTATTATGTGTACAACAACATTCACAAATTTTATTTGATGTATTTCCTCGAAAAACCCGATTACGAGCATCGACGCTATATTGCCGTTGCAATTGAAATAGGATTGAAGTGAATTCACATGAAGATGACATTAGTTTGTTGTTGTGTACGATTTATCGTTACATAAGTAATGAAGAAAGCAATATCAAAACACATGCTCCGTTCGGACCAAAGAAACGCGATTGTTTTTATTGTTATGCGAATTATTCTTTTACAAGTTATGGTTTATTGTTAAAAAAAAATGTCAGTCTATTTTTGTACAACACCGATGATGTACATCACGTGAATACATACACAATATTATACATACACAAAACAGATGTACACTAAATTAACTGAATTTCGTACACAAATAGCATACTATTTGAAAAATAATATACCTAATTCATAAAGTAAATTATATCAAATTTCAAAATTATTTATATAAAAAACTATATAATAAAATGCAGATATTCGAAATTTCATCGTTTATAAATTAGAGGAAATTTTGTTTATTTGAAGTTCTGTATTTCTTGTTAGTTCTACCAGAACATGTAATGTATGTGCTATGCAAAAAGTGCAATATGTTGTCGGTGCTCTCTAGTTTTTTGTACCTTCATCTCTCACTCACAGTCTTAATTAGGCTTTAATCTAAATGGGTTAATTGCCAGCTTCGCTAATGTGTCTTTCGTTTAGCAGCAGCAATTGTAGGTTGGCTGTTATAGAAGCTGCTGGTGCAGAAATTAGGCGCAAAAGTTTTTAAGTGCGCTTTTATGCACCTTTGAAGCATCCGTTCAACTTTTTGCTAAAAACATTACAAAAAAAAAAAACAGAATAAAAAGCATATAAAACACCTTCTAATGTAGCTGGTGTTATATGAAGTTTTTCGGTAGCACTTTCCCCGAATGCAGAACTTTTTCTTTTGAGTTTCAGCAGAAAATGACAACGAGGCATAAACATTTATAGCGTTTCTATTAGAAATGATAATATAAAAAATATATATATATATATATTTTAATATAAGTGAAAAAGTATTTTTGGAATTCGGAAAGTTATTCCAAGTCAATACTTCTTCGAGACAATTCATTCCCGGCAACTCTTACCCAAAAACTATTCCTTCCATGACAATTCTGAACCAGTCAATTCTTTAACAAGACAATCTAGACTGAGACAATCTTTTCACTAAAAAAAATCATAATATTTATAAATATATTTATGAGAGAACGAGTATATTCGAAATACGGAAAAATCTTGCACTATAACTCTTATTAGAGACAATTTTATTCCGTCAACTCATACCCAAAACAATTACTCCACAGGATTTTTATCCAGAGAAAATTTGTCCACGATACTATTATTCTAAGAGACAATTCATTCTATTCCCTAAAACTTCCCCAAAAATATTCTTTCCTTGACAAATATGAACCGGGCAATAGATAAATCCTTTTCGGAAATTCTTCCCAGAGTATATTTCTCTAATTCTTCGCCGAGAAAATCTTTCCCTGACAATTCTTCACAGAGACAAATGTCCTGATAATGCTACCCCAAGTAAATACTAAGTCCGTGAAGTTAAATTCGTCGCGAACTTACCGGAGACACAAACCACAAACTTTTAACAGAGGTATGTTAACCGTCTGTTAAGCGTAATGTACCTTTCAGTAATCATTTTAAAAAATTATTAAATATGTTTATCGAAAGGACCCAAAAAAAAAATGGTCACCGTTTTAAAAACTCCAATGTACAACCTTTTTAAAATAATAGGTCCCATTACTAAATAGTCATCCGCGACTCGACAGTAACCACTTCAACATAATGACCTTTTCACTTGGGATAATCAATTTTCACAAAATAATTAAAAATATCAGACGTATCGATCCGGTATTGGCGGTCATATTTTTGGAAAGCCTTATGCATTACCTAATCAACGTATTAGGTTAAGTTAGTGCACAAGACTCCCGGACTGGCCAGTGACCACTTCATCATGATGACTTTTTTCATTTTTTTTCATCATATATGACAAATTTTCAAAAAATAATTAAAAATATCAGGCGTATCGATCCGATATTGGCGGTCATATTTTTGAAAAGCCCTATTCAGTACCTAATCAACGTATTAGGTAAAGTTAGTGCACAAGACTCCCGGACTGGCCAGTGACCACTTCATCATGATGACTTTTTTCATTTTTTTTCATCATATATGACAAATTTTCAAAAAATAATTAAAAATATCAGGCGTATCGATCCGATATTGGCGGTCATATTTTTGAAAAGCCCTATGCATTACCTAATCAACGTATTAGGTTAAGTTAGTGCACAAGACTCGCGGACTGGCCAGTGACCACTTCATCATGATGACTAATTTCATTTTCATTTTATCATATATGACAAATTTTCAAAAAATAATTAAAAATATCAGGCGTATCGATCCGGTATTGGCGGTCATATTTTTGAAAAGCCCTATTCAGTACCTAATCAACGTATTAGGTTAAGTTAGTGCACAAGACTCCCGGACTGGTCAGTGGCCACTTCATCATGATGGCTGTTTTCGTTTTTTTATCATATATGACCAATTTTCAAAAAATAATTAAAAATGTTAAGCGTATCGATCCGGCATTGTCGGTCATATTTTTGGAAAGCCCTATTCAGTACCTAATCAACGTATTAGGTTAAGTTAGTGCACAAGACTCCCAGACTGGTCAGTGGCCACTTCATCATGATGGCTGTTTTCATTTTTTTTTCATCATATTTGACCAATTTTCAAAAAATAATTAAAAATATCAGGCGTATCGATCCGATATTGGCGGTCATATTTTTGAAAAGCCCTATTCAGTACCTAATCAACGTATTAGGTAAAGTTAGTGCACAAGACTCCCGGACTGGCCAGTGACCACTTCATCATGATGACTAATTTCATTTTCATTTTATCATATATGACAAATTTTCAAAAAATAATTAAAAATATCAGGCGTATCGATCCGGTATTGGCGTTCATATTTTTCAAAAGCCCTATTCAGTACCTAATCAACGTATTAGGTTAAGTTAGTGCACAAGACTCCCGGACTGGTCAGAGGCCACTTCATCATGATGGCTTTTTTCATTTTTTTTTCGTCATATTTGACCAATTTTCAAAAAATAATTAAAAATATCAGGCGTATCGATCCGGTATTGGCGGTCATATTTTTGAAAAGCCCTATTCAGTACCTAATCAACGTATTAGGTTAAGTTAGTGCACAAGACTCCCGGACTGGCCAGTGGCCACTTCATCATGATGGCTTTTTTCGTTTTTTTATCATATATGACCAATTTTCAAAAAATAATTAAAAATGTTAAGCGTATCGATCCGGCATTGTCGGTCATATTTTTGGAAAGCCCTATTCAGTACCTAATCAACGTATTAGGTTAAGTTAGTGCACAAGACTCCCAGACTGGTCAGTGGCCACTTCATCATGATGGCTTTTTTTTTAATTTTTTTTCATCATATATGACAAATTTTCAAAAAATAATTAAAAATATCAGGCGTTTCGATCCGATATTGGCGGTCATATTTTTGAAAAGCCCTATTCAGTACCTAATCAACGTATTAGGTTAAGTTAGTGCACAGGACTCCCGGACTGGCCAGTGGCCACTTCAACATGATGGCTTTTTTAATTTTTTTTCCATCATATATGACAAATTTTCAAAAAATAATTAAAAATATCAGGCGTTTCGATCCGGTATTGGCGGCCATATTTTTGAAAAGCCCTATGCATTACCTAATCAACGTATTAGGTTAAGTTAATGCACAAGAGTCCCGGACTGGCCAGTGGCCACTTCATCATGATGGCTTTTTTCGTTTTTTTTATCATATATGACCAATTTTCAAAAAATAATTAAAAATGTTAAGCGTATCGATCCGGCATTGTCGGACATATTTTTGAAAAGCTCTATTCAGTACCTAATTAACGTATTAGGTTAAGTTAGTGCACAAGACTCCCGGACTGTCCAGTGGCCACTTCATCATGATGGCTTTTTTCGTTTTTTTTCATCATATATGACAAATTTTCAAAAAATAATTAAAAATATCAGGCGTATCGATCCGGTATTGGCGGTCATATTTTTGAAAAGCCCTATGCATTACCTAATCAACGTATTAGGTTAAGTTAATGCACAAGAGTCCCGGACTGGCCAGTGGCCACTTCATCATGATGGCTTTTTTCGTTTTTTTATCATATATTACCAATTTTCAAAAAATAATTAAAAATGTTAAGCGTATCGATCCGGCATTGTCGGTCATATTTTTGAAAAGCCCCATTCAGTACCTAATCAACGTAATTTATTTTTTGAAAATTGGTCAAATATGATGAAAAAAAAATGAAAAAAGCCATTATGATGAAGTGGCCACTGACCAGTCCGGGAGTCTTGTGCACTAACTTAACCTAATACGTTGATTAGGTACTGAATAGGGCTTTTCAAAAATATGACCGTCAATATCCGATCGATACGCCTGATATTTTTAATTATTTTTTGAAAATTTGTCATATATGATGAAAAAAAATGAAAAAAGTCATCGTGATGAAGTGGTCACTAGCCAGTCCGGGAGTCTTGTGCACTAACTTAACCTAATACGTTGATTAGGTACTGAATAGGGCTTTTCAAAAATATGACCGCCAATATCGGATCGATACGCCTGATATTTTTAATTATTTTTTGAAAATTGGTCATATATGATAAAAAAACGAAAAAAACCATCATGATGAAGTGGCCACTGGCCAGTCCGGGAGTCTTGTGCACTAACTTAACCTAATACGTTGATTAGGTACTGAATAGGGCTTTTCAAAAATATGACCGCCAATACCGGATCGATACGCCTGATATTTTTAATTATTTTTTGAAAATTTGTCATATATGATGAAAAAAAATGAAAAAAAGCCATCATGTTGAAGTGACCACTGGCCAGTCCGGGAGTCTTGTGCACTAACTTAACCTAATACGTTGATTAGGTACTGAATAGGGCTTTTCAAAAATATGACCGCCAATACCGGATCGATACGCCTGATATTTTTAATTATTTTTTGAAAATTTGTCATATATGATGAAAAAAAATGAAAAAAACCATCATGATGAAGTGGCCACTGGCCAGTCCGGGAGTCTTGTGCACTAACTTAACCTAATACGTTGATTAGGTACTGAATAGGGCTTTTCAAAAATATGACCGCCAATACCGGATCGATACGCCTGATATTTTTAATTATTTTTTGAAAATTTGTCATATATGATGAAAAAAAAATGAAAAAAAGTCATCGTGATGAAATGGCCACTGGCCAGTCCGGGAGTCTTGCGCACTAACTTAACCTAATACGTTGATTAGGTACTGAATAGGGCTTTTCAAAAATATGACCGTCAATATCGGATCGATACGCCTGATATTTTTAATTATTTTTTGAAAATTGGTCATATATGATGAAAAAAAATGAAAAAAAGTCATCATGATGAAATGGCCACTGACCAGTCTGGGAGTCTTGCGCACTAACTTAACCTAATACGTTGATTAGGTACTGAATAGGGCTTTTCAAAAATATGACCGCCAATATCGGATCGATACGCCTGATATTTTTAATTATTTTTTGAAAATTTGTCATATATGATGAAAAAAAATGAAAAAAAGTCATCATGATGAAATGGCCACTGACCAGTCTGGGAGTCTTGCGCTCTAACTTAGCCTAATACGTTGATTAGGTACTGAATAGGGCTTTTCAAAAATATGACCGCCAATATCGGATCGATACGCCTGATATTTTTAATTATTTTTTGAAAATTGGTCATATATGATGAACAAAAAATTAAAAAAGCCGTCATGATGAAGTGGCCACTGACCAGTTCGGGAGTCTTGTGCACTAACTTAACCTAATACGCTGATTAGGTACTGAAAAGGGCTTTTCAAAAATATGACCGCTAATACCGGATCGATATACCTGATATTTTTAATTATTTTTTGAAAATTTGTCATATATTATGGAAAAAAAATTAAAAAAGCCATCATGTTGAAGTGGCCACTGGCCAGTCCGGGAGTCTTGTGCGCTAACTTAATCTAATACGTTGATTAGGTACTGAATAGGGCTTTTCAAAAATATGACCGCCAATATCGGATCGATACGCCTGATATTTTTAATTATTTTTTGAAAATTTGTCATATATGATGAAAAAAAATTTAAAAAAAAGCCATCATGATGAAGTGGCCACTGGCCAGTCCGGGAGTCTTGTGCACTAACTTAACCTAATACGTTGATTAGGTACTGAATAGAGCTTTTCAAAAATATGTCCGACAATACCGGATCGATACGTCTGATATTTTTAATTATTTTGTGAAAATTGATTATCCCAAGTGAAAAGGTCATTATGTTGAAGTGGTTACTGTCGAGTCGCGGATGACTGTTTACTAATGGGACCTAATATATTAAAAAGGTTGTACATTGGAGTTTTTAAAACGGTGACCATTTTTTTTGGGTCCATTCGATAAACATATTTAATAATTTTTTAAACTGATTACTGATAGGTACATTACACTTAACAGACGGTTAACATACCTCTGTTAAAAGTTTGTGGTTTGTGTCTCCGGTAAGTTCGCGACGAATTTAACTTCACGGACTTGTAAATACCTACCCGGAAATTCTTCAAAGACAATTTCTGCCACGAAAAATTTTTCACTGAGATAATCTTTTCCCCAAAAAAATCTTAATTTATAAAAATATTTATGAGGTAACGAGTATATTCGGAATCCGGAAAATTCTTCCACGACAACTCTTATTAGAGACAATTTTACACCAACAATTCATACCTAAATTAATTCATCCGCGGGAATTTTTTCCCGAGATAAATTTTCCACAATAAATTATTCTACGAGGCAATTCATTCTCTTCCCTAAAAGTTCCTCAAAAATAGCCTTTCCTTGACAAAATTTAACCGGAAAATACTTCCTAGAGAGACTTCCGGAAAATACTTTGTAGAGATAAATCCTTTTCGGAAATTATTCCCAGAGAATATTATTTTTCTAATTCTTCGTCGAGAAAATATTTCCCTAACAATCTTCACAGCGACAAATGTCTTGATAATGTTTCCACTTTTTAAGCCCGGAATATTCTGAGACAATTTTTTCCCTTAAAAATAAAAATCAATATATTTATAAATATATTTATGAGAGAGAGAGAGTATATTCGGAATCCGGAAAATTCTTCCACGACAACTCTTCTTCGAGACATTTTTTTCCGGACAACTCTTACCCAAAATAATTCTTCCCCGGGAATTTTTTTCCACGATACAAATATTCCGAGAGTCAATTCATTATTTTCCCTATAACTTCCCCAAAAAATATTCTTTATTTGACAAATGTGCACCGGGAAATACTTCCTAGAGAATATTAGAGAAAATTTTTCCCTGACAATTTTACACAGAGACAATTTAACCCCATTAATTCATTCCCGGGACAATTTTTATACGAAATAAGTATTCCCCGAGACAATTCTTTCCCTCAAAATTCTCCCCCAAAAATAAACAAACATTTCAAATAGACAAATATGCAGTAGAGAATTCTTCTCCAATATAATTCTAATCCGAGACAACTCCTCCCGGAAATTATTCCCACAAACAATTTTCACCGAGACAATACTTTCCCTAACAATTGTTCCCTAACAATTGTTCCCTAACAATTGTTCCTCCGCGGAACTTCTACCAGGATACAATTTAACCGTGGCAATCTTTTCCCTGACAATTATGACTCAGACAATTTTACGCCGCGATAATCCTCCTCGGACAATTCTTTCCAGAATCAATTCTAGTAACGAAGATGAACAATTTGAGAAATCAACTCCAACTAAACTAGTTCCTATGCTTCCACTAGGTATCTACAATGCATGTAATTTTTAAAACTACATAATAACTTTTATTCTAATTCTCTGTAAAACCAAAACATCAACATATAAATTTTAATTAAAATACCATTATGTAAATAGCTACATGTGCAGAAAGAAACTACCATAAAATAAACCCTTTATTTGGTAATTTCGTAAATTATGCGAACACAATGTAATGGGGTTGTCATAAAAAATTTCCGCATGCTGTCACTTTAGTTAAAGAAGTCGAATAAAAAATATTCACAAAATTCTAACGAGTTAATCGTATGGAAAATATTAACACAAATTTCCAAAAGATGCCACTAACGTGTTTTCTATCAAAAGTCGCCGACAACAATGGGGGGGGGGGACTGGAGTAAAAGTTAGCAAATCTTTTTGAAAGTAACAAAATCCTGCTTCCGCTAAAGGAATGCGGCGTTCGCCACAAGGGGGAAGAAGAATTTTTTCAAGGCATTTTCCTTATTTACCCCTTGCAGTAGGTATGGTCTATTGAATAAATAGTCCATAGTATGTATGGTTAGTTAGATGTGTTTGTTATATTTCTATGGGAGGTTCTATTAACAATAATGGCTTTTTGTCTGCAATTACAACAAAAATCAACAGAAGTTGTTGATGTACGTGATGTTTTTTTCTTTTATTTTTTGGGGCAAATATGTAGGATTATTTTGTTGTTTTTCTAACATGTTATTGGAACTTTTATCATGTTGTAGTTGTTTTTATCATATTGAAGTTGTTCACTTTTTCGCTGTGGATTTTGTTCTTGAGTTTGTTATTTTTTTCTTTCGTGTACCTATTTTCCTAGATGTTTTTGTTGTTTTCTACTTGAAGTAGACGTTGTTGTTGTAATACTAAAGCTCTTCAATGCGTTTCGCTTTAAGGACTTTTGCGGCCGGCTTTGCAAATTTGATTGCAAGGATTTAAAAAGCAGTCCCCCACTTCACCACGATTATCTGTGTATTTCACAGGGCAAAAATTGCGATGTAATCGACATTATTTTTTTTTTTAAATTGTACGTGACTATCGAAAACATAATATTTAATATTTTAAATCGATATCGGTATGATTTTATTTTGCTGATATTCAAAGAGTTACATTTTCTTTAAAGTGTAAAATGTATAAAAGTATAAAAACTAAAAAAAAAGAATATTTTTATTCAAGCATCAAAATATTGTTATGAATTTGCAACACAGTGCCAGCAATAAACAACAGTAAATGAGACGCAAGACAATTCAGCGTACATTGATTTTATGTCAGAAAGAGATGGGAAATCATTCAGCGAACTAAGGCAGTGCGCGAGAAATAGATGTAAGATGAGCGCATTAAAACACATAAGTGCGAATGCGATGCAAATAGTGTGCAGCATTCTCGAAAAGTGTAGAAACTTCTCAAAACGCGTCGAAATGTTGAATGCAGTATATAAGGGTGCCGCATCTGTGGCGCGGCACTTCAGAAGTGATTGCAATGTGGTCGAGTATAACTCGTGTGCGAACAATATCAAGTGATTATTATTAAATTTGTTATTTACGTAAACAAAAATAAAAACATAAAAATAAACACATTTTATTTTCTAAAAAATTCAGAAATACGAACTTGTTTTCCTTAGACTGAATGTTTGCAAAAATATGTAAACCAAGCTAAATATTTAATATCTAAGACCTCCTTTAAGCGAAATGTTGTGACTTAAAAATATGTTAAAAATCTCAATTAAAATGACCCTAAAAACGACAACGACAAATGACTTTAAAAAGGTGATGCAGCAAAATAATTAGTTCTACTATATGGTAGATAAAAAACAGTATTCCCATTTCTACCACTTCTACGATTGTGGCTAAAAGTTTTATAGTGAAGAAACATCGGGTAAATCAATTCTACCCGTTATTAATTATAATAATAATAATAATAATAGTTTGGCACTACAGTCCTATAAGAACTTAGGCCGAGCTCTCTCACCATTTTGAGCTGTGCGTGTTATATTTGTACTCAAAGTGGTGGGACCTACAGTTTATTGCCGAATCCGAACGGCGGGTGAGAGCTTTTCATAGGCAATGATTTTACTCTCGTAGGTTTGCCATTTACTGACGAGAGGTAGCGCGGTATAGAAAAATGTTTCTATGAAAAGATGTTGTTAGCCCCAGTCCAGGCTTGAACCGGGGACCTTTCGGCTCGCAGTCCAACGCACTAACCACTGAGCTACCGCGGCTACTATTAATGTATTTAAATAATATCGACAATCTGTGTACGTTCGCCAAGAGTCTTTAAATTTATTAGTTTCAGATGATCTTCGTATGGAGGAAGATGTAAGCGAAGATGTATTCAATACGTCAATATGTACATTATAGAAAGGAGACTACAAGTATTTTCATATTTAAACGATTAAATAATTTACTTTATTCAATTGCATTGGTATAGGTAAGGAGAAAATTCTCAAGTTTTACTTAAAATTTGATATAAATACTGTTTGCATATGTAGTAATATTTTAATATTTAGGTTGAAGTTAAATAAATAAAAACAATCTTTTTTGAGAGAATAATATTTTTGAATTTTAACGAAATGCAGAATGTAGTAAAACTAAATGAGTATGTAGTAATATTTTAACATTTGCTTGATGTAAAATTACTATAAAATTTTAAACAGATGTAGTTTATCTAAATATTTGATGACGTATATATGAAGACAAAATGTAGTTCTTTGAATACAAATGTATTCAAGTATTGCAGTAAAATTAAGTAGTTATTTTCATTACAAAAATCTTAATATCAAGAAAAATCTACGCAATTCTACAAATAAAAAATATTTTTTAGAACCCATAACTTATTTTCCTTTTAATATAGAGTAACCATAACCGAATGGTGTTTCCTATCCCTGATATAAGGTTCTCCAAAATTTGTGCGAATGTTGCACACAACTTTGGCCTCCAGCACTTGCCTCACAGCACTTTTATTAAGCAGGATAAGGAATTGATTTCGCTGGCTTCCGTTTCCGGTTGCAACAACTTTAGTTATACTTTCGCGTTTAGTTCAGTTGACTGAGGATTCCATGGAGGCGGAAGGCGCTGAGTGCGCAAAAAAGGGGCCGGGGGGGCTTTTGTACGACTAAAGGCGATGGGGATGGATGGATTATTTGAATGCTTAGCTAGCTGTCTGTGTGGGTTTAGTAAATGTGTTTGTTGTAGTTGTTGATGTTGGGCCACGGCTTCGGTTTTATTAACGTCATTACGCTTTTGGGGATTATGGAGGATAACGACGGCATGCGGCGTGTGGCAAGGTTGTTTTTTTTTTCAAAGTTGTTGTTGTATTTGGAATTGATGTTGTTGTTGTTGGTACTGATGTTGTTGCTATTGTTGCTGTTGTTGTACCTATTGATGTTGGCATCGCTTGGTCCGATTGTTGTAAAAGTAACATTACAATTTCCAATTGAATTCTCCCCAAAGGCCAACGCAATTGCGAGGAAATGCGAACAAATCTGCATCTCAAGGGCCAATGTTGCCACAGAGAGAAACTTCTATTTTTTCGTTCTTTCTTGTTTTTGTAAAAAGTTTTTCAATGCGCAATATGTATCAATTTTTAAAAAGACACTAAAAATTCAATTTTTCACTAAAAATTCAATATTTCACTAAAAATTCAATTTTTCACTGAAAATTCAATTGTTCACTAAAAATTAATTTTTTCACTAAAAATTCGATTTTTCACTAAACATTAAATTTTTTACAAAAATTCAATTTTTCACTAAAAATTCAATTTTTCACTAAAAATTCAATTTCTCACTAAAAATTCAATTTTTCACTAAAAATTCAATTTTTCACTAAAAATTCAATTTTTCACTAAAAATTCAATTTTTCACTAAAAATTCAATTTTTCACTAAAAATTCAATTTTTCACTAAAAATTCAATTTTTCACTAAAAATTCAATTTTTCACTAAAAATTCAATTTTTCACTAAAAATTAAATTTTTCACTAAAAATTAAATTTTTCACTAAAAATTAAATTTTTCTCTAAAATTCAATTCTTCACTAAAAAAATCAATTTTTCACTAAAACTTAAATTTTTCTCTAAAATTTCAATTTTTGTCTAAAAAAATTAAAATTTTCTCTACAAATTGAATTTCCTCTAAAAAAATCTATTCTCTTAAGTTTTTATTTATATTTAAGAATTGCATAAAATTCTATGAAATTTGCAAAACAAAATAATTGGTCTCTTGTGCCAAAAAGTTAGCAAACCAAACAAACAAAAAATTTCCAAGGTGGCTACACTGTGCGTCGCATACTAAGCAGTACTGTCAGTCGTTGGATAAATGGATGGGGGAGCCCCTTAAAATAAGAAACCCACTTGTGCGAAAGATAAACAGTAGATGATGTTTGTTGTTGTAACTTGATGCTTTTTTTTCTTTTCAGATTTTTTTTTGTGTGTCCTTTTTTTAAGGAAACCTAGGCTGTCATTGACATCAGGGATTTGATTTCGTGTGCTTCAGTCTCGTTAGCGGTAGGGGGTATGAGTTACTGAATGAATGTCTGTCTGGCTGTTGACAATATGCGGATTTGAATATTTTTTTCCTATATTTTATCTATCTTTTTTTTATTTTTTTTTTTTTTATTTTTTCATGTAAATAAAATATAAGCACTAACTACGCAATGTTGAAAAAAATGCAAAATCTGTTTGTATTATTTGGTTAAACCTCTTTGATGAAAATCATCTGCAGCCGTCGCATTTAAATAATTCCTGTTTTATTTTTTTTTGTAAAACCAAAAATCATGGGGCTTTATTGGAGTCGCGCTCATAAATTCGTGGAAATTAAATGAAAAGCGTTGCGGAAAAACGCGCCGCTTAATGAAATCGGAACCGCAATTAAAAGCTTAGAGTTGTAGCGGAAAAAAGTAATAAATAAAATTAAAATATGTTTTTTTGGGATTTTCTCGAAATTTATTTACTTAAAAGGGCTGCGTCTTAATTAAATAATATAAGTTTTGGTTTTATTTTTAGATTTATATTAAGCACATCGTTTTTAGGTTTTAGCTTTTTTATGTTTTACTTAAAAGATTTTAAATAAAAAAAACCTAAATACCGCGAATTCGTTATACCAAAAAACTCGTAGAAACAAAAAAATCTTAATTCCAATAAATGCTTAAGACCAAAAAAGAATTAAAACCAAAAATCCTTTAAACCTTTAAAACAAAATTAAAACATATTAAAGCAACAAGAAAAATTCGCGAAAACACAAAAAAAAATATACTCAAAACAATAGAAGGGTTGACAGACCTCCAACAGAGCCTGGATGGCTTAGTTGAATTTGTTTAACAAAGTTAATTAAAATCACGCAACCATGTTGGCCACAAATAAATTGAATAGAAAATTTGCATTTTTGATGAAAGTCCAGTTAGTTTGCGTGAAAAACTTTTGTGTGATTTAATTAAAAATTGTTTTGTAACAGAATGTGACGAAAGCTTTGTTAAGTGACGCTTTTAAAGTCTACATAGTTCAATGTTAACCTAAATTTTAAAATGTACTAATGATGAACTTGAGTTAAATGATGCGTTGAGAAACTTTTTGATTTCAGTTAAGCAAAGATTAAATAGGCTTTATCGAAACTTAAGAAAAAGTTTTAAAGAACCAATTAAAAGCTTTCATTTAAGTGGGTTTTTAAATATTTTTCACTAAAAATTTAAACTAAAAATTGAACTTTAACTAAAAAAAAATGTTTACACTAAATTCAATGAAAATTCAATTTTTCACTAAAAATTCAAGTTTTCACTAAAAATTACATTTTTCACTAAAATTTAAATTTTTCACTAAAAATTCAATTTTTCACTAAAAATTCAATTTTTCACTAAAAATTCAATTTTTCACTAAAAATTCAATTTTTCACTAAAAATTCAATTTTTCACTAAAAATTCAATTTTTCACTAAAATTTAAATTTTTCACTAAAATGCAATTTTTCACTATAAATGCAACTTTTCACCAAAAATTCAATTTTTCACTGGAAATTCAATTTTTCACTAAAAATTCAAATTTTCACTAAAAATTCAAATTTTCACTAAAAATTCAAATTTTCACTATAAATTCAATTTTTCAATAAAAATTCAATTTTTCACTACAAATTCAATTTTTCACTAAAAATTCAATTTTTCACTAAAAATTCAATTTTTCACTAAAAATTCAATTTTTTCAATATAAATTAAATTTTTCACTAAAAATTCAATATTTCACTAAAAATTCAATATTTCACTAAAAATTCAATTTTTCACTAAAATTCAATTTTTCACTAAAATTCAATTTTTCACTAAAAATTCAATTTTTCTCTAAAAATTCAATTTTTCACTAAAAATTCAATTTTTCACTAAAAATTCAATTTTTCACTAAAAATTCAATTTTTCACTAAAAATTCAATTTTTTACTAAAAATTCAATTTTTCTCTAAAAATTCAATTTTTCACTAAAAATTCAATTTTTCACTAAAAATTCAATTTTTCACTAAAAATTCAATTTTTCACTAAAAATTCAATTTTTCACTAAAAATTCAATTTTTCACTAAAAATTCAATTTTTCAATAAAAATTCAATTTTTCACTAAAAATTCAATTTTTCACTACAAATTCAATTTTTCACTAAAAATTCAATTTTTCACTAAAAATTCAATTTTTCACTAAAAATTCAATTTTTCACTAAAAATTCAATTTTTCACTAAAAATTCAATTTTTCACTAAAAATTCAATTTTTCACTAAAAATTCAATTTTTCACTAAAAATTCAAATTTTCACTAAAAATTCAATTATCACTAAAATTTAAATTTTTCACTAAAATGCAATTTTTCACTATAAATGCAACTTTTCACCAAAAATTCAATTTTTCACCAAAAATTCAATTTTTCACTGAAAATTCAATTTTTCACTAAAAAATTCAATTTTTCACTGCAAATTCAAAATTTCAAATAAAATAAAATTTTTCTATTTTTAAATTAAATTATAGACTTTTTTAAATTTTAGATTTAATGTTTAATTTATATTAAAGCAAAAAAAAAACCTAGGTATGGCAACGTTTATTTTGCAATTTTGTAACATTTTACAGCAAGAGCAAACAGCAGCAGCTACGCTAAAAATTATCATAATAAACAAACGCACAATTGCAGCGCCAAACAGCCGCGCAAACAGCAACAACAATAAAAATAAAAACCCGACCAACAACATTTATATTTAATTCCAGTTTTAAAATATTATCTCATCATAGCTTCAGTAGATCGGCGGCGGGCGGCCCCTTAATGGGCAACACTGGACTGCCTGCCTGGCGTGCGGGCAAAGCGAGGCAACTCAAACGGTCGGTAAAAATATGAACATGGCGGCTTTGTTGTTGTTATCTTAAGCGAACAACAACATGCTGAAACAATATGCAGTGGATGCTACAAAAGAGACAAAACGAACAAAGAAAATGGTTAATGTGGCGGAAAAAAAAAGTAGGAAAAATAGTACTCTTTACAATATTCATTGCTTTTTTTAATACAATTCTTCATTTTCATGCCCTACTATTAAAGTGAAAGGCTACATTCAGTTCTGACATTCATTTGTAACATTTAAAAGGGGGCGTGGCACCTATGGAATAATATGCCTATTTTTGAAGAACATATTTGACGATTTAGCAATGGCCGTCTTTTGATTACACGATTACTAGACTACTAGGCATCTGCACAAATGCACTTGACAATTGGATGACATTCATTTTATTTTATTTCATGACATGTACTGTGAATGTGTTGCTCACAACAACAAAGCATCAGTAGTGTCAAAACAAAACATAAACCAATTGGGAAGGTTAGATCACATGGGAAATTTTAAAGAAGGTGTTAGTATGATAGTTAGGATTATCAAAATTATAGTCGGTCTGAGCCGACTATAAATACCCTACACTTATGTGTGGTTACCATTAAAAGTGGTAAATATGTCACCAGGGTGTACGAATCCTGTAAATAACTACAAACTTTCAATCGCTGAAGAATTTCCATTCATTTGATACCCATATTTACAAATGGGTAGGTGTACCGAATTTCGATTTTTTTTTTTGTGAACCACAAGTCTTTTCGCCGGAAAACATTATTATCATGTATTTGAGCATGATGTCAATATATATTTGACCAAAAAAGTTTACCTAAGCACGTATACATAAAAATTGATCTTTATATGTACATTTTATATGAGGTATTTTAACATAAGTGGTCGGTTCTCAGGTCACAATAGACCGATAATGCCAACAGCTTAGGTATATAGGTAATCTAAATCTAAAGTTTCATTGCTCTAGCTCTTCTATTTTTTCTGTAATCGTGATTTCAACAGACAGACGGACAGACGGACAGACAGACGGACTGACGGACATCGCTAAATCGACTCAGGAGGTCATGGTGATCAAGAATATATATACTTTTCCATACCGGAGATGCTTTTTTCAGGGTGTTACAAACGGCGTACCAAACTGAATATACCCTTTCACTCTTAGTGTAGGGTATAAAAAGACGTAGCTGTAGTGAATAAGTGCAATAAAAATTCAAATACTGAAATGAACATTTTTATATCATTATACCCTACACCTATAAGGTACAGGGTATATTAAGTTTGTGCAGATATTGTAACGCCCCTTATGAGGCGTGTCCGGTATGGAAAAGTATATATATTCTTGATCAGCATCACTACCCGAGTCCGTCTAGCCATGTCCGTCTGTCTGTCTGTCTGTCTGTCTGTCTGTCTGTCCGTCTTGCTGTCTTGCTGTCCGAATACAGAATAACTTGAGAAATACTGATCAGAATGCGATAAAATTTCGTCTCAATATATTTTAGCCAAAAGTAGGAACTGAGTTTGAAAATGAGCCAAATCGGTCAACGGACACGCCCACCTCCCATACAAGTCACTTTTATATAACTCTTTCGGAACTAATAAATCGAAAAGTATTCAAGGTATAGTTATAAAGTTTAAAACGTATTGTTAGAATTCACCTTAAAATATGTGGTCCAAAAATGGGCGTGATCCGCCCACTTTTTTTTTCATTATTTCCCGGGTTTTCATAGTGGAAATTTGAACCGTAAATTATTAAAATCAAATCTATGAAATATTATCCTTACAAAATTTTTGAATATAGGAGTGGTCCGCCCATATTCATTTTTCTAATTTTTTGTATTCGTTTTTTATACTTTTATATCAATTTTTAAATTATGTGGATTTCTGATATGTGAATAATATTCTGAGGGTGGGGAGTTTCAGTATAATTAAAAACTTTAAAATTAAAATATACAATTAAATATCCCACCAATGGTGTAGGGTATTCCATAGTCGGGCCCGACCGACTATAAAAGTCCGCCCCATATGACCGAACTTACCCATGTGACCTAACTTTCCCAACTCGTTTTTACTCTAAGAAATGTTCATTTATATTGAAATAGAGAAAAAAAATCAGTTAACCCTTAAAAACCGGACTTTTTTTTTGAGCTGAAAAAATATATGTTGTAGAACTCGCGATTCTGGACAACGTTTGTTCTACGACTTTGCTCATAGGTGTTACGTACTTTAATCATATCAAAAATGCCTCGTTGGTTCCTTGCGGAACCACTGTACTTAAGATTTAAAATTTAAAGCAAAAGTCTTTCTTGACTTTTACCACGATTTATTATGAAAAATCGTAGAAAAATGATTCCTTGCGGAACCACTGTACTTAAGAATTAAAATTTAAAGCAAAATTCAAGAAATTTTATTCTGAAAAATCGTGGAAAATGTAAAAGTATGAATATGTGTGGTTTGTTTTGATGAAACAGTTCTTTTTTTATAGATTCGAAAATCAGGAATTCTGTTGTTTGTAAACAACAAACTTAAAAAAAACATAAACATACTTTTCTATAGAATTTAACATATGCTCAATTTGGAACTCCCGGTGCCTGATGGTTCCACAAACAACGAACCGAAAATTCTAAAAAATCCACTAAAATAAAAAAATACATTTATTTCAAACACTCACAATAGCTTCTAGATACTACACCGATCACGACAATATTTTTTTCAGCTTCGATTTCGACAAATTCACCACAATAATATTTTTTTTTAAGTACGCAATTTTACAAAAATTAAA
Source organism: Dryomyza anilis (assembly GCA_951804985.1). Lineage (NCBI taxonomy): Eukaryota > Metazoa > Arthropoda > Insecta > Diptera > Dryomyzidae > Dryomyza > Dryomyza anilis. The sequence continues at coordinate 9,608,608 of OX638134.1, forward strand.
GTTAGAAAAAAAATCTCACAAAGGCGTGTGAGAATTTCATCTGGCGACACTGCTCATTGCGCTCACACACACATTTTCAGCGTCAGTAGTGTCATTTGGTTTTGTTTTTCAAAACATTGAATGTCTTGACACTACTTGACACCAATGAAACAAATATAGCACTGAAGTGAAGTCGCTTGATTGACTTCACTATAATACTGTAGACTGACATTGATCCAAAAAGGTCTAAAGTAAACATTAGACATCTACACACATGTATTTGAAGTTCCATCTGCAAAAATATGCACTAATACACTCTACAATATTGAGAGTGCCGTATTTTAAATAAAACGTGTTTTCAAATTTGGTTACAGTTTCAATCTCTGCAATTTATTGATTTAAATAAATTTAAAAATTGTTAAAATTGAAAAAGGTAGTTTTTTTATTTTCTCCCAGTCAACACTGCTATGTTGCGAATGTGTCAAAGAGATGTTGTGGGTGAAATGATGAATTTTGATTGAAGTGGTCAAGTGGGGGGAGGAAAGAAGGTGGTGTGTGTGCATTGCTGAAGTAGCGGCAACTTGACCAGCAGTTAAATGTTGCAACCATGGCGAACAAAAGAGAATCGGAAACCGAAAAATGTAATTTGAACTTCAATTGCGAGTCGAGAGGAGAGCCAACAACCAAGAACAACAGTAACAAAATAAAACAAAACTAGAAAAGAAAAGTTACAAAACAAAATAATACAAAACCCAACTGCAGTGAATGAGTGAACTGAACGACGAAGTTGGTCAGAAGTGGTCAGAAGTGAAGGTGGCGGTGTAAAATGGCGGCGGCGACGATAGTCAAGTCAAATGCACAGAGAGCAACTGGCGAATGGCGAGTGAAGTGACCATGAAGAGCAGTAACAAAGGTACGTAACAAACAATGACGCCGCATCACATAACGCAACGTAAACAGCAATGGCAACGTAAGCGCGCACTGGTCAACAACAAAGTAAACAGTACGATGATCAAAAAAATGAGCTTTTTTATTATTTCAGTTTACTAACAATAACCAAAAAAAACAAAATGTAGTAAAATTAAAGAAAAAAATAATGGCGCGTGGGGAAAATTAAATTCATGCAGTTAACTTTTTTTTAATGCGTGCTTTGCGTTGCGTTATGCGTAAAGTGTTTACGAGCAGCTGCCAGAATACGTAAAATTTTTGATGTCGTCTAAATAAATGAAAAAAGCATAAAATATACCTACAAAAAATCAAAAAAAAATAAAGAATTAAAAAAATGTGAATTGCATGTAAAAAAAGAGCCTTTGGCATTGCTGGAAGGTGGCGGTAGACAGCGACACCCACAAATGGTAATAAGTAATTTGAGCGGTATTTTTTTGGGGAAGTTTTTTTGTGAAGTTTCTGTGATGTTTTGATGTGTGTGAAGATTACAAAAAAAAAATGTTTGTTGTATATTGTGGATGCAATTTTGTGTGTGTATTTTTTTATAATTTTTGTATTTTTCTGAATATTTTTGAAGTTAAAATATTTCTTTTTCATTAATTGTTTTTTTTTAAGGAATTGGTGTTCTCAAATTTCTAAGGTTTGTTTGTGAAATTGAATCTGGTAACAACGTTTTTAATTAAAATGCCCAGCAGCAAATTGATAAAATTATAAGTAATATGAAAGATTATTTTTTTTTGATGTAATTATTACTTTTTTAAATTTTATTTTTGGTATTCAATTTTAATTTATCTGTTATTTGTCAATATTATAAATTTTAAAAAATTTAACTTTTTAGTGAATATTTCAGTTTTTACGTTATTGGGATATTTAATTTTGATTGAAAGTTTAAATTTATAGTAACTTTTTTGTTTTTAGGGAAACTTTAACTTTTGATGAACATTTTTAGTCACAATTTTTTTTTATTTTATATTTTGAATTTATAGTTTTTAAATTATTGTTATTAATTTTTTTTTTAGTTTTTAACAATTTTTATTTGTAAATTTAAAGTTTTTGATAAAATTTCAAATTTATGAAAAAAAAGAGTGTACAAAATTTGCTGGCCACCGCACAAAAAAAAATTGCCCACCGTACAGTTTAGGAATTTGTACATTAAGCTTCCCAGCAGAAAATGCAAGGTCTGCTCAGATCTGAATTCTTGTCTGAAACCACTTGTCCATGCCTGAAAATGCCTGCCCATGCCTGAAAATATACTGAACTCATACATTCAATTTTCCATACAAATGTTCGCCAGCCAATTCATGTATGAAATTTCAAAATCCTTTTTTTTATATTCAACAAAGTATTCAGTTCTGAAATTTCAAACGAATTGGTAAGATACTTTTTCAGGCATAAACATTGGCAACAATTTAAGCCGCGGTAGCTCAGTGGTTAGTGCGTTGGACTGCGAGCCGAAAGGTCCCCGGTTCAAGCCTGGACTGGGGCTAACAACATCTTTTCATAGAAACATTTTTCTATGCCGCGCTACCTCTCGTCAGTAAATGGCAAACCTACGAGAGTAAAACCATTGCCTATGAAAAGCTCTCACCCGCCGTTCGGATTCGGCAATAAACTGTAGGTCCCACCACTTTGAGTACAAATATAACACGCACAGCTTAAAATGGTGAGAGAGCTCGGCCGAAGTTCTATACAGGATTGTAGCGCCAAACTATTATTATTATTATTACTTATCTAAAATCAGCCTAAAATTCAGACCTCAGTTTTCTTGTCTGAATAATTTAAATACATTAGAACCGGGGGGTTACTCTCTAACGCGATTAGAAAGTGACATTACTAGCATTCTAATAAATGGTACTTTGGTAGTGTGACTTTCGCACTAAAACACACAAAGTAATAACCTTTGCGACTGCGTTAGATTGTGTGATTTTGCCTTCGAAACGCTTTGTCCTTCGAATAGAATAGATTTTCGTATAGCACTGACTTTCGAATCGCTATACAGAATAACCCCCCCACCCTTCAGTACTGAGAAGTTATGCCTGATTAATACATATAATTCAGGCATGATTACTGGTATGAATTATTCAGACCTAAATATTCAGGATTCAGTTCAACCGTGAAATATTAAGGACTGATCAATTTTCTACTGGGTTATCAAAACAAAAAATAAATAAATTAAAAACAAAGGAATTCTGAATTTTAAATATGTATATATGTTTCATAAAACGTTAACAAAAAAAAAATGTATATGACGATACTTAGAATGCAATAAAAGCCTCCCTTTGTAGAATTTCCGCGAAAAACTCGATCACAAGTTTCGATAATGCGTTGTTGGATTCAGATATGTTTGTTGCGATAGGAATGAAGTAAACTCAGTAGAAGACGTAAGTATGTTGTGTTCGATTAACCGCTACACTAGTAATCGAAGAAAGCAATAACAAAACGCATGCAAAGTTCGGATTATGCACTTGTTAGATTTATATATTGTTACGAAAAGAGGTAATTTGCTCCACTGTGCAAGCAATCAACAATGAGACGCAAGACAATTCAGCGCACTAAGCAATGTGTTAGAAAGAGACGGAAGATCATTCAGCGCACTATGCAATGTGCGAGAAAGAGATGGAAGATCAGCACATTAAAACACATGAGTGCGAATGAGATGCCAATAGCATGCGTCATTCACGAAACGAGTAGAAGGTTCTCGAAACAAGTCGAAGCTTGTCAAAAAGTGTCGAACTGATGCATGCAGTATATAAGGGAGCCGCATATGAGGTACTTCACTTCAGTAGTGATTGTAAAGTGGTCGAGTGCATCTCGTGTGATAAATGTCAAGTTAAATTGTGGACATGCAGCAGTTGTTAGAATTTGTTATTAGTAAAGTTGTTTATTAAAGTGAATTAATAAAGTTAATTGTTATAATTTAAACCAAACATAAGAGTGTTTTTATTTTGTACACAATCCAGAGATACGAACTTGTAGAACAGTTTTCCGTAGACTGAATTTTCGTAACAATATGTTTGTTGCAATAAGAATGAAGTAAACTCAGTAGAAGACGTAAATTTGTTGTGTTCGATTAACCGCACTAACAAAACGAATTTATGTTATTAAAAAAAGTTTTAAAAAGCGCCGTCAATTTAATTAAACATCTTTGGAATATCGATCCCGAATCTGGTTCCATTTTTTAAATAACTGTTCTGATTCTGCTTCTTTGCGATCCCTGACAGGGACTAATACCCTTTGAAAAATCGGTTCCGGATTTTAAAATAACGCTTCCGATTTCGGTTCCAACAAAAAAAAAAAACATTACACTAAGAAAGCTAAAGATGTTTGAAAACATAAACACCATAATAATAATAGTTTGGCGCTAGAGTTCTGAAGAACTAAGGCCGAGCTCTCCCACCACTTTGAGCTGTGCGTGTTATATTTGTACTCAAAGTGGTGGAACCTACATTTACTACCGAGAGATAGCGCGGTATAGAAAAATATATGTTTTATGAAAAGATGTTGTTAGCCCCAGTCCAGTCTTGAACATGGGACCTTTCGGCTCGCAGTCCAACTAACTACTAAGCTACCGACGCTACCATTTTAGTTGCAAATATTTTATACTTTTTGTAATATTAGGTAAATGTTAATAGTTTGGTGCCAAAGCATTAATATTTATGAACTATGTGTATATTTTCAGGCAGGCTAGCTATTTCATGAGAAGTTGCAGTAATTCTATCACAAATATGACATTTTTCGTGCTGTTTGTGGGAATCATCCCTTAAGTAAAACAAAATATGTGATGTTTACAAATCATTTTATTTTATTTGTACCTTCTACATATTGGAATTATTGCAGCCAGTAAATTTATTTTGCGAACTATTTGCAGAAAGACTTTCATAAACATTTTGATTATTTTTTAGCAATTCAGATATAATAAGAATTTTTTTTTTATCGGTTCTCATTTTCAAAGAACTGAGTAATGCAATAAGAATAAGCATACTTTAACAGCACTATTCCACAGAGTAATGACAATAGTTATCAATAACAATTGTTACATATGACAATTGATTCTGACTAGAGATGGGAGCGTGCCTGTTTTTGATGGCACGGACACGCACAGGCACGCCGATAGATGACAAGCACGAGCATGAGCCCGATAAGTAAATTTACAGGCACGCACGAGAAGCACGATAAAACACGGGATTTTAAAAGACACGGAAAAACACGACAAAATACGAAAAAAGCACGGAAAAACATGAAAAGCAAACAAAACGTGAAAAATAATACCGGAACCGTTTAGATTTTTGGAACCAGAATCGTTCTTAAAAATGTATTGAACCGGAACTGTAATCGGAACATATATATTTTTTTCTGGTTGGAATCGGTACCGCTATTTTAAAAATTTCGGAACCAGAACCGGAACAAATATTATAGTCCCTGTCAGGGAACGCAAAGAAACGGAATCGGAACCGTTATTAAATGTGTATGGAACCGTAATCGAAACCCATTTAATTTGTTGGTTGAAACCGGAATCGGAACCACAATTTTAAAAATCTTGGAACCCGAATCGGAACCGATATTCCAATAGGTTTTAGACCTGTAATAAATAATTCAAAAATTAATTTAAACTGTTTTATTCTCTTAAATCCATAAGTAAAACTTAAACAACAGATTTTTAAGAAAAGGTTAAAATACCACGAAATTTTTATTTTCTGAAGCTGGAAGAGTAAGGGTTTTTTTAAATTGGGGTAGAAACTATAAAAAAAATCTTTAATGGGCGCGTGCCTGATTTTGGTGACGCGGACACGCACGGAGATTTGCACGCACGAAGTCAGATTTTCGGGCGTGACACGAAAAAAGCACGGCATGCGCCCATCTCTAATTCTGACTTTTACGTCAATAAACATAGAAAATAAAATTGGAAGAATAATATTGTGACCGATTTGAATTTGTGACTTGTGCCAGAATGGGACTATAAATAGTAATGATGATATTTTCAGATAACATGCATAAGTATTTTTATCCCCATTTTAAATGGTAGAAGAGTACCGAAAAACAAACATTTTAAACCGGCCAAAAATAGAAAAATAATTGAAATAATGCAAAAAATCTGTTTTTTGAATCTCAAAAGATTGGTAGAGCAATAAAAATTGTTACGCAATATTAAAAGTAGGCATAAAAATTACAAAAATAAATAAAAAATAACCTCAAGGTAACGTGATACCTCTAAAATTTAAAAAAAAATAAAATCACTACTTGTCACTCTCTGCTTCTTTTAGTGGTCGTGGTCCTTTTAAAGTTAATTTATACTGATATTTCTATGACACTTAGGGCCGTTTTCACCATTTTCTGTTAAACACTAACTGCCACTTTAATGTATATTTATCCAGAGAATATATCGAATTGAAACACTTAACTGGACATTGTGAAAACGGCCCTAAATGTTTAAATAATCCAAATGTATTTGTATAAAGAAAAATAGGTGGAGTGGAGTTTTGTTATCTAGACAAATATGTTCTCTAATTTGTGGTCGCTTGAATACGAAATGGGAATCAATATTTTTTTTGGTTCCCAGGTTAAATTGCATGGGTAGCTCATATTTCTGCATCTAATGCAATATTATTTTTTTTTATTTTCGAATAATGGAATTACAACATGACTTCAAGCATCTCCATTATTATTATTTTTTGTTATATAAAATTAATTTTGGTTTCAATATTGGTAACATTTGTTTGTAAAATCAAACACAGCAACTGTGTGTGTATGAAAATTTAATTACGAAGCCCAAAAGCAGTTTGGCAACTTTTCGTGCATCGTGGGTAGGGGGAAATGTAATTTTGGGGTACTTTTTAATACGGTGTGTATGTAATTTTTATGGTAACAAGTAGCTCATCTAAAATTGAAAATTAAAACATAAAAGAAGCTCAAAAGATTTGAGGGTGTTTCAATTTTGTGCTAATTTACTTTTAATAGTAGGAGTATTTTTTAATAAGATTTTTTTATTTTTTAATAAGAAGAATATTAAAAAAATTAAAAGCTAAAACATATTTAAAAACACTCACCCATGTTTAATGTTTATTTTAGTTGCTGTTTTTATTTACTATAAAATTATGACTGCCTGCAGCAATTTAAAGCATTTAATTTTTGTAAAAATTAAATATGCTTTTTTTAATTATTTCAATTTTTAGGGAGTGCTTAAAACTTTAATAAAAGCAGCAGCAGCAACACCAACACATCTTAGCACTCAACACAGTGGACGACACAAACACTTGTGCATTAATTTAAGCCAACAAAAACAAATAACGTCTACAAACTAAAATAAAATACCAACAAAAAAAAAACACGTAAACAGCACAAAGGTGTTAAAGCCACGGACAAAGACGACGAAAAGGTGTAAAAGACGAAGAAGAAGCAGCAGCAAAAGAAGAAGTGGCAACAAACGAAGTTAACTCAAGTGAAGCCTGAACGGCCACGATTTTTCGTCACACAAAAGGTAAAAACTAGCTTAAAAGGTTTTTTATTCAGTTGCTTTTGTTGGGTTTTATTGTTAAATTCTTCTTGTTGTTGTGTATTTTTTAATGCATTCCTATTAGATTTTGTAGCACTGTTAATTTTTATTATACTTTTTTTTATTTGTATTCTTTTTTTCTAAGTCATTGCAATAAAAATGCAACGCATTTTTTGCATCTTTAATTTATTGAAAACAAATCCGAATGAATATGAATGTAAAATATCAACAACAACAGCAATAAAAACGTAAAACGCAGCAACGTAACGCGAACGTATTTCGTAGCAACCAACAACCAACAAAAGCGAACGTAAACTAAATTTTATTGGATACGTTTTGGGCAGAGTTGCATATTTCGTAGTACTATATTTAGTACGTTTTTATTTTTTCAATACGAAACAGTATTGCAGTGTTGCCAGTTCTTCATGTGAATTTATTTATTTGAACTAAAACTTTTTATTTTTCATTTTCAATTAAATTGCAATTTAATTTTAGAACTAATTAACTCAGGGAAATATAATAATTGTTTTATTTTTGTTATTTAAACTTTATTCTATAAAATGTTTATTTTATTTTTCTATCGACTTATTAATATATATGTTTAATACAAAATTAGTTATTTTCTGGTGATATTTGGTGGTAATATGTAGTATTTTTTTGGTAATTAGAGGTATTTTGAGGTAGATTTTGGTGATTTTTGGAAAATTGTGCAAATTTCATATGTTGTAAAATTGAGAAACTTGTGCTATTTTCCACTGGCAACACTTGCGCTAAGTAACCGCACCTTAATTAATTTATTTAGTTATTTATATTAATAAGATTAGAATCTACAAAATACAAAAACGAACATTATTTTAATAATGTCAAATAACGAAGCACAGTTGCATTGAACTATGGCATTATAATATTTTTAGTTGATACTAAGTCCAGTCATAAAAATGAAATAAAAGGTACTGCAGTGATGGTTTGTGTTTGTGCTAAAAAAAACTACCGGAAGGTTTGTGACTGAGATTTATTTCAGGTTTATTGTGAATTTGTTGAAGGGTGGCTCAAAGACAATTTTATTTATTAAATTTATATTTTTAGTAAAAATTTACTGAATATTTCACTTTTTAGTATTAAATTTTTAATTTTTAATAAAAATGTTTTTTTTTAGATTTGAATTTTGTAAAAATTTCAAATTTAGACTGTAAATATTTTTTTTTACTAAAAATTTATAATTAATGTGTTCAGTTAATATAGTTAAAATTTTGTTATTAATATAAAATATTTAATTAAAATTTCAATGTTTGGTAAAAATTACTTTAAAATAGAAACATAAAAAGATATTTTATATAATAAATTGTAATATATAATTTTATAAAATTATTTGTATAATTTTTTATAATAATATCAAATTATATTAAAAAAAATGTACACTTTAAGTAAAAATTGTAATTTTAGTGACCTTTTTTTTATTTTTAGAAAAATATTTTAAAATTTAGTTAATGTTTTAATTTTTAAGAAAATAAGTTTAATAATAAAAATTAGCAAGTCATAGAAAAATTTATTGAAAAATAATTTTATATTTCATTTGTGTTATACCTAATTCTAATAAGCTTTTAAATATAAAATGAAAATATGCATTCATTGCATAAATTTTAATTTTGGTGAATAATATTATTTAAAAATAAGAACATTTTCGAAAATGAATTAAAAATTTAGTCTAAAGCATGGTTGAAGTATATACAGGTTAGACCATCTAGATGTTTAATGGCATATATAGTGCTGAGAATGTCAATAAGAAAAATTAAAAAATACAAAAATTAATTGTCATTTTAGACTTTATTTGAAGGTTATGTTTTTCTGCACTTTAATTTGCCTATTTTATTAAAATTTTACCGCACAAATTTAATATTTCACTTGTGTCATAGACTGCGGTGTTCTTTTTGATCCATTTATATCTTTTAATATTGCAAAATGTTGTGATTTCTTTATTGAAACATTTGATTTTTATTTGTATTTATGAGGCTGCTATGTTTAGCATTGTTTTCATTTAAATTTTTAGTAAACAAATGTTGAATTTTTTAAACAGTTTTCAAAAAAGAGTAAATGACGCCTGTATTTTGAAAGATGGCTTAAGCGCTCAACCCAATCAATACTTTATATCCGTTGACGCAACGTATTCAACTGACATCACGTTTGAAATGAATGAATTTGTATGAAAAGAGTCCAAATGACAAAGTAAGCGTTAAAAATAACGCAACGGAGAGAAAAAGTTCGACATCTTTTTTTTTATCTTCCATTGAATTCGTTGACATAAATTTCATTTGATATATTTACTTTTTCGTGTGTTTTTTAAAATATTTGATATGACATAAAATTAAAATATTTGAGAAAAATGAATTAATTTCGTACTTATGCATTTTTAACAATATCAATACCATTTACTTTTTTTTGAAAACTGTTTGAAAGTCTCAACATTTGTTTACGAAAATTTTAAAACAGAACATCAATTTTTTGTTTACAAGTTCAGAAAATTAACAAAAACTCAAAATTTCAACATCAACAAATCTCAACATTTAAAAAAGTTTTGAGATCTCCAGGACTTCAAAATGAACCATCGTGTATATAGAATGTGAAATAGTTAATTTGTGAAGTGAAACTTTAATAAAATAGTGAAAATTAAGTGCAAAAAACATAACCTTTAAATAAATTTTAAAATGACAATTAATTGTTTTATTTTCAATATTTTTTTCTTGACATTATCAACATTCTGTATGTCAGCTATCTGTTCAGATGAACTAACCTCTATATACTTCAACCATGAATAAAACAAATCCAAAAATGTTCTCGGAGATTAATCTAGGGAGAAATTAGCCTTGGATATTGGGCAGATAAACATGTTTACTATCAACGATGTAGTAGTGTTCTTCATGTATTTTTTAAAAAGTGAATCCTCTAAAAATAAAAAGATTATGGAATATAATAATCCTTTTTGATTATTCACGATTAGAAAGCACCGTATTAATGTTTAACAGGCACTGCAACCGTTAAGTAAAATCTTTTACAATTCTGTACCAAAAATTTCGTATCATAATCAGCTGTTCAAATTACTGGAAATTTCATAACAAAATCGAATTTAAAGAAAATTAATAGAAATAATATATAAAACGAAATAATGTTGCGACAATGCGTACAAAAGTCGCCAGTGCGTGTGGTAAGTGCGATAAATAATATAAATATTTTAAAATAATAAATATTTAAATACTAAAATAAATAATTACAGCACACAGCGGCACTGCGTAGTGCGTCCAATGCCGCCGCCTCTGCAGCACCCGCCGCAGCAGCAACAACAGAGAAAATCGACGAAATACGTGAACGCATAGCCAAAGGTCCCAACTTTCAGGATTTTGTGCAAAATCCCAACTATACCAAGGACGAATGGGCGGATTATGAGGGTAAATTACGACGTGAAAAAGGAGAAAATGAACGACTCCGTTTGCCGCCCTGGCTGAAGACGACAATACCGACGGGCAAGAATTTTGCAAAAATCAAGGAACAGTTGCGTGAACTGAAATTGGCCACAGTGTGCGAGGAGGCGCGTTGTCCTAATATTGGCGAATGCTGGGGCGGTGGCGAGCATGGTACACAAACGGCAACCATAATGGTATGTAGTATAATTTAAATAAACAGGAAAAGCATGATTTTTGTAGACCATACCCACACCACTGACCTCTCGCTGATAACCTCTGCCTATTATCAGCATCATCTGTTTTTTATTTATGTTGTCTCTGCTTTTAGCTCATGGGCGATACTTGTACACGCGGCTGTCGTTTTTGCTCGGTGAAAACAGCGCGCAATCCACCGCCACTGGATGCGCAGGAGCCGGTGAACACTGCCAAGGCTATTGCATCCTGGGGCTTGGACTATATAGTGCTGACGTCGGTGGATCGCGATGGTTTGTTTGATATAGAAATATTTTTAAATTGAAGTTTTTCTCAAGGCCAATTCATTTCCCAATAGATTTACCCGATGGCGGCGCAGCGCACATAGCAGAGACTGTACGCGAAATCAAACAGCGGTTTGTTTTATAGTTTTTTTTTACATTTTTTAGTACATTTATCTAATAATTAATATTTCCACTTCATAGCAACCCCAACATTTTTGTCGAGTGTCTGGTGCCTGATTTTCGTGGCAACAACGACTGCGTACGCAGCATTGCACTCTCCGGCCTTGATGTCTATGCGCACAACATTGAAACGGTGGAGAAATTGACACCTTTTGTACGCGATCGTCGTGCACACTATCGCCAGACGTTGCAAGTGCTCGCGCAGGCTAAGCAATACAACCCAAAACTCGTGACAAAGAGTTCCATTATGTTGGGTTTGGGTGAAACCGATGCTGAGGTGGAGCAAACTTTGCAAGATTTGCGCGCGGCAGGCGTTGAGTGTCTTACTTTGGGTCAATATATGCAACCGACTAAAAAACATCTCAAGGTTATTGAATATGTCACACCGGAGAAATTTAAACATTGGGAAACGCGCGGCAATGAGTTGGGTTTCTTGTATACGGCCAGTGGGCCGCTGGTGCGCAGCTCCTACAAGGCGGGCGAGTTCTTTATCAGCAGCATATTGAAACAGCGACAGGCGCAGGCAGACAATGCCAAGGCACCGCAGTAATGTTGAATAAAATTTAGCGGTTTAGTTATGAGATAAGCGAAATTGTTTTGGAATCTTTAGCGAAAATTTATTGTTTTTTTTTTTTTTTGGAGAATATGTGTTGTAAGCATTATTGTCAGGTGCAATATGAGTCAGTTAAGCAAATATAACAATTTACTTAAATAACAAACAAAGTATATATTAATGTTTTATTGAAATTTTGTAAGTTGTAGACTAGTCAAAATTACATTTATTATTTTTTTTAATGTTACATGTCTTTTCTTTAAGAAAATTTGAATTTCGTGTTTTTTTTTAATGATTTCGACAGATAAAAATCAATAAAATTTTAAGAAATAGAATTTTAACTATGAAATATTTTAGAATGTTGTATAGAAGTTGCTTTATTTAGCATTTTAAAAAATTTCCCTAAAAGGGAAATTTTTATTTTTAATTGAAAACATAAAAATGCATACAATATCATTTAAATGAAGATCTTTATGAAAAAACTACAAAAATTAAAAATTTCCCATTCAGGGAAATTTCCGATTTTTGCATTTTTATGTAGCAATTAATGGGAATTTTTAGAATTTGGAATGCTAATTGTGCTAAATTGTTTAGAAAAAATGTCCCTCTATGGGACATTTTAAAACATTTAAAAATGCATAAATAATGTTCTAAAAAACAATTTTCGAACTTTAAATTAGGAAATTTGTTAGAAGTTTGTATACAAGATGCGTTATAGACTTTTTAATAAAATCCTAAATTTTTCGTTTTTCATAAAAAACATTTAAAAATGCATAAAATATATTATGAAACAATATTTTCGAGCATTTATTTATGAAATTAGTTCTAATTTTATATAGAAGTAGCATTACAGTGCTTCTAAAAATTACCTTAAAGGGAAATTTTGATTTTTTAATGAAAACATTTAAAATAAAAATAAATTTAGCAATAAATAAATCAAATTATGTAAAATAACAAAAATGAAAAATTTCCCACTATTAATGAGAGTTGTTAGAATTTAGAATGCTAGTTGTGGTAAAGCGTTTAACAAAAATTTCCTTTGACGGGAAATTTTTATTTAACATTGAAAACATTTTAAAATGCATAAATTATATTATAAATAAAGCAATTTATGTTAAAATTAAATAAATAAAAATTTCCCATTGAGGGAAATTTTTGTTTTGTGCTATTTTATTTAGAAAATTAACGTGTGTTGTTAGCATTTTGAATGGTGGCACTTAACAAAAATAGTAATCATGAAAAACAACAAATAGTAAAAACTTCCCACTCTGGGAAATTTGTGATTTTTACTATGTTATATAGCTTTTAATGAGAATCGTTAGAATTTAGAATGCTAGATGTGTTAAAGCGTTAAACAAAAATTTCCTTTGACGGGAAATTTTTATTTTAAATATTGAAAACATTTTAAAATGCATAAATTATATTATAAATAAAGCAATTTATGGAAAAATTAAATAAATAAAAATTTTCCATTGAGGGAAATTTTTGTTTTGTGCTATTTTATTTAGAAAATTAACGTGAGATGTTAGCATTTTGAATGGTGGCACTTAACAAAAATAGTAATCTTGAAAAACAACAAATAGTAAAAATTTCCCACTCTGAGAAATTTGTGATTTTTACTATTTTATATAGCTTTTAATGAGAATCGTTAAAATTTGGAATGCTAGTTGTGGTAAAGCGTTTAACAAAAATTTCCTTTGACGGGAAATTTCTATTTAACATTGAAAACATTTTAAAATGCATAAATTATATTATAAATAAAGCAATTTATGGAAAAATTAAAATAAGTAAAAATTTCCCATTGAGGGAAATTTTTGTTTTGTGCTATTTTATTTAGAAAATTAACGGGAGATGTTAGCATTTTGAATGGTGGTTGTATTAAAGCATTTAATAAAAATTTACCTCAGTTGCGAATTTATATTTACGAAAACATTTTAAAATGCATTTAATTTGCTATAAATAAATCAGTTTATGAAAAACTACAATATATAAAAAAATCCCATTTAGGGAAATTTTTGATTTGAGCTATTTTATTTAGAAAATTAAAATCAATTGTTAAAATTTTGAAATAAATTTGTTTTAAGCACTTAACAAAAATTTCCCTCTATGGGATTTTTTTATTTTCTACTGAAATCATTAAAAAACTATATAAATTTAGTTTAATTAAATGCAATTCTCGAAAAAAATGCTCAGCATAAATTTCCCATTTAGGGAAATTCACGAAATTTTTTATTTCACTAAGTAAATTAATATAATTTGTTCGAATTTTGAATGATATTTGTTTTACAAATAATTTGCGCGTTGCAAATAATTTTTTTAATGGGAACTTTAAATATTTCATTAACATTTTTTTAAACACTGATAATTTAGATTAAAAAAAAAACAATTTTTTTAATGTTATTTGTTTTACAACGCATTACAAAAAAATCTTTATGAGAAATTTTAATATCATTAACATTTTTTAAAAATTGATAATTAGGTTTAAAAAAAATCAAATAGTAAAATTTTACCATTGAGGGAAATATAAAATTTTAGTAATTTTTAAAAGAACTAAAATTATGATTAAAAATAAAGAATATCTCTATAAGGAAATTTTTATTTTTCCAGCGGAAACATTGCAGAAAGCAGAATTTAAGTTAAGTTCAGGAGAAATTTCCTAATTAGGGAAACAGGTATTTTCTTATTTTAATAAGAAAATTATTTAATTTATGCTAGGAAATAAAGATAGTAAAATAAAATGAAAATTTCCCTTTTGGGAAATTTTTATTTCCCATCAAAAACATAGCAAAAAGCATAGATTTTGCTAGAAATAATGGAATTTTAATAAAATTAAGCGGAGAAAAAAATTTCCTATTTAGGGATATTTTCAATTTTATAGAAATTCATAAGACAGGGAGCAAAAATAATGAATAACTAAACAGTTGTTTGTTCTGATAATATTGCAATGATTAAAAAGAGCCAAAACAAATAAAGAACATTGACGTACAAAGACATTTTGACTTTCTGGGAATTTGTAATAAAATAATAAATGTCCTTTAAGAGATTTTTTAATCGAAAACATTGCAGAAAGAATATATTTAATTAAAATTTATGTTTTATTTCATAAAATAATGTACAGAAAAAAATTTGACACTCAAGGAAATTTTCGATTTTCGATATTTTATTGAATAACTAATTAAAACATTTCTATTTATACTTTAAAACTAGGAAAATCTAATAAAATGAAATTTCCCTTTTGGGAAATTTTTATTTCTTCATGGAAAATATAGCAAAAAGCATAAATTTAACTAAAAAAACAGAGCAAATTTTGTAAAATAGCACATAACTAAAATTTCCCATGCAGGGAAATTTTCTATTTTTCCAAATTTTTTAGACAAAAAGCAAGAATAAAAAAATCATGATAAAATTGCAATGATATCTACAAAAAAAAACCCAAAACAAATAAAGGACATTGAAGGACACACAAAGACATTCTTTGCATTATATGTCCCAGTAACGCATGACAACCTTTTGCGGCTAAACAATAAAACGCACGCAAACAAAAAGTTTATGTTGACATTATCAACAGTGAATTCTTGGCAACATGTGTTAGAAACAATAGCCAAACAGCAGTAAGCAGAGCAACAAGTTGAATGCGTTCCACATGCATTCCAACGCCAACTGACGTGGATTGTGAACCTGCGCACCACAATGCATAACTTTGACATATCAATGAATTGGTTTTAATGCCGTCAGCAGACAGGAATATTTTCACAAGACGGACACAACAAGTGAGCGCAGATGAAAGTGAAAATTTGTGCAAAAAAAAAAAATTAAAAATCCAATAAAATAGATCAAAACCTTCTAAAATAATTCAAATAAGTTTTTAAATAACTGCAACACAGAGATAACTGCAACGCGTTTTCTATCATTTGACAGTTTAACATAGCGCATAAAACTATGCAATAAAAAAATAAAAATTAAAACATATGGTACAAACCTTTGCATAACGCGTAGGCGTTCGTTGCTGCATTCCGGAGGAGTATTTATTTTACTGGGTGGCTGTGTGGTTTGTTGGTTCAGCGGAGGAAAATTGAATTTGCAATATGCCTGGCGCACGTCACCTCATACTGGGACATGTGGTGTCCGGCCTCTGCGCCAAGATGAATCGCACCAAGCCGATGCCTGCAGATGTCATGGAGACGCCGCTGAAGCGTTGTCTCAACACTTTTGACATTACGCTGTTGGGTGAGTTTCGTCTGTAAGGAAAACTAAAGTTTTTCACTTTAACACGTTATAATTTTAAAGAGTAAAATATGCCACCGCAAATGTGTAAACAGTAAAACATTAAAATACAATAAAAATTTTATACATTTATACAGTAGAATATAACAGTTCAATGTCAAAATATTTCTAAAGATAAACTTTTCCTCAGCAAAGCTGTTTTGCAGTAACAAAAACAGTTCTGCAGCAAAACTGTTCTACAGTAAATTTTTTCTACTGTAAAGCTGTTCTACTCTAAAACTGTTCTGCAGTAAAACTGTTTCAAAGTAAAGCTGTTCTACTATGAAGTGCTTTACTAAAAACTCGCTAAAATTAAAACTGTTTTACCATAAAACTGTTCTATAAAAATTGCTATACTATAAAACTGTTCTACTGTAAAACTGTTCTAATGTAAAACTGTTCTACTGTAAAACTGTTCTGGAGTAAATCTTTTCAATTGTAAAGCTGTTCTACTTTAAAACTGTTCTATAGTCAAAATGTTCTACTGTAAAACCGTTCTACTCTAAAACTGTTCTACTGTAAAACTGTTCTACTGTAAAACTGTTCTGCTGTAAAAATAGTTCTACAGTAAATCTGTTCTACTATGAAATGCTTTACTAAAAACCCTTTTTTAAATTAAAACTGTTTACCATAAAACTGTTCTATAAAAACTACTATAATCTAAAACTGTTATACTGTAAAAATGATATACAAAAAACTGTTATATAAAAAAACTGTTGCAATAAAACTGATATGCAAAAACTGTTATACAAAAAACATTGCAATATAAAACCCTTTTACTCTAAAACTGTTCTACTATTAAACTGTTATACCACAAAATGATTCTACTGTTCAACTGTTTTACTCCAAATCTGTTCTAATGTAAAACCATTATACAATATAACTGTTCTAAAGTACAACAGTGCTATTGTAAAACATCTGTTCTGCCGTAAAACAGTTCTAAAGAAAACTAAACTATTTAGGGTGTGTGCGAATTCGACTAAATTGCTGACTAAACTAAATTTTGTCGGTAATGCAGTGTTCGACTTTTCAATTTAGCAAATTTTTGAGCAGACTAAATTGAACTAAATTGGATGACAGCAAACAGTCAATTGATAATCGATCGATTATGGACTTTAACAATTACCGGTTACCGAATGGCGATCGAATGAAAAGCCCTTCAATTTAGTTTAGTAAGCAATTTAATCGAATTCGCACACAACCTTAAAAACATTTTTTTATAAAACTTGTTTACATAAAATTTGTATAATTTAATAGTTCAATCGCAAAACTGTTATAAAGTTAAATTGTTTATTTTACATTCAAACAGTTGTTGTACAGTTAAAACTTTCCAAATGAAAAATTGCACTCTGAAAAAATCATATTAAAATTGTTCAATATGACAGTTATTGATTTTATAATATACAAAAAATAAATATTTTCATTTTATTCACGACATAGCTCTTCCAAGACCAATTCATTTTTCGAGCGATCCTATAACATTTTTCGTTCATACCAAATCCTCACCAAAAAGATCAGAAAAATCAAATTTGAAATTTTACCATTTCAATGAAATTTGGGCAACTGATAAAACTTAACGAGATATGCATTGATCAATTTTTTATTATTTTTTTCGACCAATACTTCCAGAGATACATTGGTTCAAAGTAACAAAAAAAGAGCCAAAAATCATTTTGGTATAAAAAAAGAGGAGGGTGATGAGTTCTAATCGATTGGGTGTGAAATGGCTCATATATAATAAGATTGTTTAAGAGATTCAAAATATGCATCAGTTTCGTATTTGCAGGGATGTCCATCTGAAAAAATATCGAAGTTTTGATCGATATAATACATCGATTCGTTACATCAATGTTTTTCGATGTATCGAATAGAAATATCGATGTTTTCGATGTAACGAATGAAAAATTGTTAGGTAAATAATTTAAATTTTGATGTCAAATAACTAAAATAAAAAGTTTAAAATAAATAAATAAATGTTTGACTTGAAACATCTTCTTATTATACAAAATAATGAAGGCGTTGGGAAACAAAAATGTCTAAGTCCATGTTATGTCATTTTGAGAAAAACACGAAAACCATGTATGAAACAAATGGTTATTTAAAGTGTTTAATTTCAAATAGAATAATTTCAAATAAATAATTAAATTTAGCTAGTTTCGATTAGCAAATATGAATTTAACAGTGATTCGATACATAGAAAAAATACATCGATGTATCGAATAGATTCTGAGGCTTTTATTGGATCGGAAAACATAGATGTATCGAAGCAATATATCGAGTGTTTATTAAACATCGATGTATTTTGAACATTCCTATATTTAACCCACTCATTTGATGCAAATCCTTTTCTCTGGAACTACCTCTTTAAGTTAGAAAATAAATTTCAGTTGCTGGGGAACAAATCAGATACGGGGGAAAGTGAAATAATTCAAACATCAGTTCATTCTGTTTTGTCACTGCTTTGAACGATGAGTGCGCCGGTGCATTCCGCCGGACACTCAAAACAATACTGTGGATTTTTGAATGTTTTCTAGAGTTGAAGACTCAATTGCACATCCAGAACGTCCCTCATCATGGGTGCTCGTACCGCCACCTTTAAATTCACGAAATCAACGACACATGGTTGCTTTAAATGGATTAGATGAGCAGTAATACTTTTCCAGCCATTCTTGGGTTTAGACCTTTTTTTTCATCAAAAGCAATGCTTACAAATTTTACTCAATTCTTTTAAAGGTCTATACTTTCCGAAATTCGAATAAATATTTGATTAAAGTTTCCGTCTAGAGGCGAGACTCGGCAGTTTTCCCACCTTGTGGTATACGTTATCATTCGATGACTTATATTTTTTAAACTGGTCACTTTAGGTTAGGTTATGAAGGGTACATGAAGTAGTACAATCTATTGAATGACAGAACGTATAATTGAAAAACTAAATAGTTTAAACGACACTCCTGTAGATAGATGAGATATTGAATAGCAGTTTGCATGGCTATGTGGATATCCAGATGTTTAGGTACTGCTCCCTTTTCCATTGCGAATACAGACAATACATTCATTCGGAAGTCTGAAAATGTCCAGTTCTTATAGTTAGTTCGAGTAGAAGTCATCCGGGATGAATATAATATCTTGTCCTTTGATGGATTTGTCCGATAGCTAGTTATTTCTGTTGGAAAACCAGTGTGAAAAAACAATGCTGCAGACATACATATTACGGGGTAATGTAGTCAGATTTCCCCGATAGACACGATAGACACACTGACTTGTATTTCGTTCCTTTCTTCGTTATCGCATCTCTTTCAAGATCCAGGGTTAAAGTTAGGTTTAAAAGGAGGAAGTAAATATGAAGTAGTTTTTGGTGTATGTATGTCTTGAATTTGCCAATACCAAAAATTTCCCTGCGTCTGTTTTTCCCGACGCAGGGAGATTGTTCCATAAATGTTTCGTCACTGTAATGTGTGGTTCTATTGAGAGCCGTATGAACTGCGAATGTTTGGACTAGGTTCGATGCCCGAGTAGAACGGGGGAACACCCGATTTGGTGTAATAATCTGGTGTAAAACCTATAAAACAGATTTACCCATCCATCGGTCCTTCGGTGTTCAAGAGAACCAATAAAGAATGAAATACTTGTATTTGTAATACCCATATTTTTCCAAAGGTTTTTTGACTGTTCTATAATTTTTCCGTGTTTCTTTTCCAATTCACCATTTCGAAACTCTACTAATTTCAATTTGCATTCTCTTCACAGGCATCGGTCACATGGTAGGCGCCGGTATCTACGTGCTCACCGGCACCGTGGCCAAGGACATGGCCGGTCCCGGCATCGTACTCTCCTTCGCTTTAGCCGGCTGCATCTCGCTACTCTCAGCGCTGTGTTACGCAGAATTTGGCACACGTGTGCCCAAGGCTGGCTCCGCCTATGTCTACACCTATATGTCGATTGGGGAATTCTGGGCTTTTGTCATTGGATGGAACATACTGCTCGAACATATGCTTGGTGCAGCATCGGTGGCACGCGCCTGGAGTGGCTATGTCGATTCGCTGCTCGACGGCTGGATTGGCAATGTAACGCTTGAACTAACCGGTGAACTACAATCGCCGCATTTATTCGCACGTTATCCAGATGTGCTCGCGTTCGCCGTTTGTCTGGTGTATGCGGCGGCTTTGGGTGTGGGCGTCAAGGCAACAGCAATTTTTAATGGGCTGCTAACACTGCTCAATATTGCCGTTATACTGATCGTTATCTGTGTCGGTTTCTGGTATGCGGATCCAGAGAATTGGTCGGCGGCACATGGTGGCTTTTTGCCGTTTGGCTTTAGCGGCGTTATTGCGGGTGCTGCCACCTGTTTCTATGCATTTGTTGGCTTTGACTCGATTGCTACATCCGGGGAGGAGGCTAAAAATCCTGCGGTTTCAATACCCATTGCAACGTTGCTGTCGCTGGGCGCCGTTACCGTGGGCTATATACTGGTAAGCGCCGCGCTAACGCTGCTCATACCCAGCGCGGAGATTAATGCGGCGGCCGCATTACCGGAGGCTTTCGGTAGATTGCAGCTACCCTGGGCCAAGTATATCATATCGTTGGGCGCGCTCTGCGGCATGACGACAACACTCTTGGGTTCGCTGTTTGCTCTGCCGCGCTGCATGTATGCCATGGCAGCGGATGGTCTACTCTTCAGCTGCTTCGGACGTGTCAATAGTACGACGCAAGTGCCGCTGCTCAATCTGGTGGTAGCGGGTCTGATGAGCGCTACGCTAGCTCTACTCTTCGATTTAGAAAAGTTGGTCGAGTTTATGTCGATTGGCACATTGCTTGCCTACACCATTGTCTCGGCCAGCGTTATTATACTGCGTTATCGACCGCCACCAAGTGTTAGCGATGCCAGCTATGCGCCCGATACGCCGGCGGGAGAAGATAGCGCCGCCGATGATGACGACGACGACGAAGATGATGACATTACCTCATTGTGCAGTCTCAATACTGCTTCGCCGACAATCGATCTTATAGAATGTGCACTCGCGGGTCGACTCAAGCCGCAGTTTCGCTGGCTTCAACCGTTGCTCGGCCGTTTTGAGCCAGGCGGCGCTGTTGCGGCCGCTGTACTGCTCTTTAGCGGCTTGAGCTTTGCGCTCTGTCTGCAGCTAGAACTTTCCTGGACGGCTTTGTATACAGGCAGCTGGTGGGCGCTATTACTCTATGGCGGCATGATTTTCTGTGCCGCCGCTTGTGTTGCCGCCATGGCGGTGCATCAGCAGAATACACGTGACCTCAAGTTCAAGGTGCCGTTGGTGCCATTTGTTCCAGCGCTAAGCATCTTCTGCAACATTGTGCTAATGGTGCATCTGAGCGCCTTGACCTGGCTCCGCTTCTTCATCTGGGTGCTGGTCGGCATGTTGATCTATTTTCTGTATGGCATGCATCACAGCAAGGAGGGTGATGCCTGCTCCACGTATTCGATGTTGTTAACCTCTGCGGATACTTGTAAACCGCGTAGCTGGGGCGCCATGGCCGGTGATTTTGGCAGCAATATTGGCATCGGCGATGGAGGTAATGTCAGTGGTACTCATGGTGGCAATGGTAAGCGCACTGTCTTCCAACGTTTCATCGGACGCACGCGCCACGATGATAAGCAACCGATAGTGACACAGATGGAGGTACCGGAGGAAGCGGACGAGGATGGCATGGAGGAGCCAGATGTGGAGACGGGTGCGCACACTTAAGGTGGGTGCTGAGAATGACACTTGTTTTCTCAATACAACTAATTTCAACGTATGTTGTATTAGAAAGGTTTTTTTTTGTCTACTAACCACATCAAATTCACCACATGGTGTAATTAGTTAAGTTGGTCTACTCAAAAATGTATTTTTTATAATTATGGCATATTTATCAGTGCAAGAAAGAGATGAGTTTAATTTATATTTGTTATTTTTGATTAATCACATTTTTAAATTCTCTACTCACCTTACATAAAGTATACACATTTTGTTGAAATTATGACTATTCAATAGAGATTTTAAAATTTAATTTATTAAAGAAACTAATGCTTTGCACCTAGCTTATTTGATGAAGATCTGTGAAGGCGCGTTTTCTCACCATGCATAAACCAGATGTTGCATTTTATATGTGCCAGAAAATTGGCAAATTTCGATTCGTATCGATAAATGCCTTGAAACCAAACAATAAATGCCTTTACATCACTGTTTTATCTTGCATCAATAAAGAGTTATAGCAAAAAACCGAAATGATTCGCCCTTTTGGCATGACCAGATTTTCAATTTTTCAAATTTCTGTGGTTTTTTTTTGCTATAACTCTTTATTGGTGCACGATAAAATAGTGGTGTAAAGGCATTAATTGTTTGTTTTTAAAGCAGCTATCGATTGGCATCATTATTTATGAATAATTTGCCAAACATTTTTTTTGTAAATGATAAAAAATCAAAACAATATTTGAAACTAATAATGCCAATCGGTAGATATTTTAAAAACAAACAATAAATGCCATTGATATCACTGCTTTATCTTGCACCAATAAAGAGTTATAGCAAAAAAATGAAAAGATTCGCCCTTTTGACATGTCAAGATTTTTCAATTTTGGAAATTTTGGAAAATTATATGTGTGATAAATGTGAAATTTGTATATACCTATTAAATTGTGTTGAAATTGCATTTCATATGTAAAAGTCAGATATCTGGTGTTTTATAGTTTTTGTTTACCATGCATCATTTCACCACGTCTTTTATAGACTTTTTACTCTCTGTATAAAGTTCAGTTTATCGCAAAAAATTTATGACATTATATATCATGTGATTTTATCTTACTCTACATACATAAATTGACCACATATTGTTATATATATGTTCGACACTTGTAAATGAAATTGTGGTGAAATTACATTTGATATGAATAACAAAACTCTTTAATGCTATTTCACCACAATACGCAATAGCTAAATTTAAATTTTTTGATTCAACATTCCATATTTTTAGAGATTTTTCTTGTAAAACACTTAAATCAAATAGTTTAGTCGATAACACATACATTTATACCACAAACATTTACATCAAATATTTTTTCAAAATTTATACCACATGCATTTACACCAAAACCATATACATCACAATTATTTACATCAAATACGTTTTCAATAAATGTTGCAATATAAAAATCTTGATTTCATAAAAGAAGATCTATGACATATGTATGTCATTTTATGTTTAGCGTATTCACAGTTACACGGTATTGGTACGAATTTGTACGAATACGACAGTACGGCAATTGAACTGTGAGCACCACTTTTCTGCTTTGTTAAAATATTTCGTCAAATAAATGCTGCTGATCCTTTAGGATTTTTTGAAATTATCATAAATATTCCTCGATTTCAAAAGAAAAACAATAAATTAACTTTTTATGTGCACTATTTGTCTTGAATTTCACAATTTTTCTTCATTTCATAAAATACGACAGCAAAAACATGCCTCAGGACTACTCTCAAATACAACACTTGTGGTATTTCACTTGTATAAGGGATGCAACAACAAATTGACGTCTGAGTGTTCTTGTATCGTATATATACTACATGGTATGAATACCTTACTAAAATACGATGAACTGTGAATACGCTAATTATATTTTAAAATAATTTTGTATTTTTTTAACTCACCACACAATCCACACCACAACCAGGCGCCTGTAAAGTATATAAGAAGATCATTTTAAAAATTGTCTGACGAGGTAAAATTTTCGAGAATGGAGATAGAATTTCTATTAAAAAAAGTGTTGGGTAATAAATTTGCAGTCATTGGTAACAAAAACTACTTTAATTTTCTAAAAATAAATACTTAATTTAATTAAAATAAATTCAGATTTGCAAAATGTAATTTTTGATTCTTATACCATGGCATAATTTATTTAAAAACACTGCTCAATACGATTTTTTCAAAAGGAATGCCATGCATTATATATAATTATATATAAAAATATAAAAATTATATAAATTATACATAATTCGTGGTTGTTGATTTTGAACGCATACTCTGTATTTTTTTAACACATGACCTTTTTAGA